>JASDQU010104386.1:162559-183287 GCA_032191745.1 Picea mariana | reverse complement strand
TTCAAAACCAAAGAACATTCAACAACTAAACCATTGGAAATAGTACATGCTGATGTCTGTGGACCTATGAGAACAACATGGTTAAAAGGAGAAAGATATTTTCTACTATTTGTGGATGACTTTACTAGAATGACATGGATGTTTTTATTGAAAAAGAAATCTGAAACTTTTAGCTATTTTCAAACCTTCAAGGAGTCAACTGAAAATGAATGTGACATGAAAATTAAATGTTTAAGATCAGATAATGTAGGGGAATTTGTTTCTATAGAATTCAATAGATACTGTGATAAAAATGGGATAAGAAGACATTTTTCTGTTACTAAAACACCTCAACAAAATGGAGTGGTTGAAAGAAAAAATAGGATTGTTATGGAGATGGCTAGAACTATGCTCAATGAATCTAAACTAAGTAATATACTATGGCCTCAAGCTATTCATATTGTTGTTCACATTTTCAATAGAATCTTGCTGAGAAACAATCATTTTAAGACACCCTATCAGTTATGGAAAGGCAAACCAGCTAGTGTTAAGCATTTTAGAATTTTTGGCAGTAAATGTTATATCAAAAGAGTTGACAAGCATTTGGGTAAGTTGGAATCTAGAACAGATGAAGGTATTTTAGTTGGGTGTTCCTATTCAAGGAAAGCTTATAAATGTTACAACTTCAGATTGAACAAAATAGTTGAAGCCATAGATGTGAATTTGACGAGTCCTCATTTTTGAAGTCGAAATCTAAACAAAAGAATCATTAAATATATGAGATAGATGACAAGCATAAAATGAATGATGAGGTAAGTGAAATACAAGAAAATAAGGCTGCTGACAGTGAACAATTAATTCCTACTTTGACACAGGGCACAACTCCATCCAAAAGCATGACTCCATCAAAGAATCCAAGCAAGAGAATATAGAAAAATCACCCTGAAGAATAGATAATTGGTGAAATAAATGCAGGTGTTGAAACAAGAAGCAGAAGGCAAGAATCCACCTCAACTCATGAATAGGTATATTCACTTTCTCTGATTGAACCCAAAAATATTGAAGAAAGCAATGAATGAAGAACTTAGTCAAATAGAAAATAATAAGACATGGGAATTGGTTCCTAGACCTTTGAATAAGAATGTCATAGGGGCTAAATGGGTTTTTAGAAATAAGATGGATGAAGCAGGTAAAATAACTAGAAACAAGGCTAGATTGGTTTGTAAAGGGTATGCACAAGTAGAAGGAAAAGATTTTGGAGAAACTTTTGCTCCTGTTGCAAGAATGGAATCCCATTAGATTGATTCTAGCTTATGCCAGTTCTAAACACATTGAAGTTTACCAAATGGATGTAAAGTCTGCATTTTTGAATGGTTATTTAGAGGAAGAAGTATATATGGAACAACCAGATGGTTTTCAGGTATAACAAGCAGAACAATATGTTGACAGGTTGAAAAAGGCATTGTATGGCCTGAAGCAAGCACCAAGGGCTTGGTATTCCAGACTTGACAATTACTTGAGGCAGTAAGGATTCAGGAAAGGTAACACTGATAGTAATCTATGTATTAAAGAAGAAAATGATAGCCTGATCATTGTTGAGATATATGTAGATGATATAATTTTTGGTAGTGATGATAATAGGCTCAGTAAATAGTTTGCTGAAAGTATGCAGAAAGAGTTTGAGATGTCCATGCTAGGAGAAATGAAGTTTTTATTAGGCTTGCAAATTACTCAATTTGATAAAGGTATTTCCATTTCTCAAACCAAGTATATCAATGAAATGCTTAAGAAATTTCAGATGGAAGATTCTAAACCAGCCGACACTCCCATGGTTACTGGTTGTAAATTAAGTAGGTTTGATTATACTAAAGATGTTGATCAGACAGTATATAGATCTATGATTGGTAGTCTTCTTTATGCTACAGCTACAAGACCTGATATTATGCATATAGTTTGTCAAGTTGGCAGGTTTCAGGCTTCACCAAAAACTTCTCATCTACTTGCAGTCAAAAGAATTTTTAGATATCTTAAGGGGACAATAGAGTATGGTTTATGGTATCCTACAAGTAATCAAATTGACTTATATGCTTTCACTGATGCTGATTGGGCAGGTTGTGTTGATGACATGAAGAGTACTAGTGGAGCAACATTTTTTCTTGGAGGATGTCTTGTAAGTTGGTCAAGTAAAAAACAATCGGTTGTGTCTCTATCTACTGCTGAAGAGGAAGACATTGCAGCTACAACTTGTTGCACTCAAGTTCTATGGATGAAACAGATGCTGGAAGATATACATATTCATTATAATGAACCTATACCTATCTTCTGTAATAATACTAGTGTAATTAGTATTTCTAAGACTCTTGTTATGCATTCCAAAACAAAACACATTCCCATTAAATTTCATTTTCTAAGAGAGAAGGTTATGTCTAAAGTTATTAAAGTGGAATATGTTGGCATAAAGGATCAGATAGCAGATATATTTACTAAACCTTTATCTAAAATGCAATTTGAAAGTCTCAGGGATCAGTTGGGGGTTTACCCTCTGTAATTTCATTTCATTTTCAAAGATTTCATGGGCTTCATTATAAAATCAGACTGCCCAGGTTTATTGACTATTATTGATAGGGGGAGTTGCTACTGAAATGATACATCTTTGCAAGTGGTTTTTATTTTCTCAGGGGGAGTATGGTTGATTCCTTTTCCATAGATGTCAAAAGAGGGATAAGAGATTTAAAGTTTGCCATCAATGCCAAAGGGGGAGTTTGTTGGTCAGTTTGCAGAGGTTGTTGCACAGGTTTTTTCATTAATGTCAGACTTGCAGCTGCACGMTGGTTTGCTGAGAGTTCCTTCGGAATTTGGGAATCAAAGAAAGGAGGAGATCCAACCTTTGACATCGTGATACGTGAAAYCACGAAACGCAAAGTCCCGATGAAATCAGGACCGTCTAATCACGAAAGGCCGTGGGACCGTCGATGTGGATCTGGGAAAATCAGAAGTCAAAGRAAGGAAATGCGATAGCATTCCAACTCACGAAATGCCGAAATGCGAAAATCCAAAATGCCAAAATATGAAAGGCTAAAATGCCGAAACATGGAACAACGAAATGCGAAACCACGACTTAATCTCCATTTCAGAGTTTCAAATACCGAGAGTTGGAGGTGTTAAGGGAAATCACGGCAAGAATGATGAAATCGTGAAATGTGAAACCATGATGTTTCAGATTTTTGGATACCGGGAGTTGGAGGAGTCAAGAGTCGAGACTCTTCATCATAGGAGTCCTAAAGTTGTGAAATGTGAAACGTCAAAATCCTGAAATAGGCACATCAACAAAGACTCCATTTTGGAGTTTCACAGCCTGGGAAATCAAATATCAAAGGAACTTTAACCTTTGAAGTAGTGAACCCCGAAATGTTGAAACCCTAAAAGATGAAATGTCAAAAGGGACTATTGTGAGTCTCAAAAACCAGAAAGGAAGAAACATCGAAATCCCGTCAGTTGTTAGATTAAGAAAAGAAGAGATCAGATTATGAAGTTTCGTGGACCGTTGATCAAGATCCATTTCAGAGATCGTGACTAGGAGTGTCGAGATACTTCATCACAGGCATGTCGAAATGTCAAAATGCGAAACACATTTTAGTTAAGCTCGAGGTCATAGCCAATGAGCATATGGTTTAAGCACAAGTGTCTTGCTGAAGCGCTCGAGGGTTATTCTATGCCGAGACAAAGAAAATGTATGATCATCGAATGATGTTGGTTAAATATTTAAACTGATCATGTGGCTACTGTTCTTCTTGAGGCCTTGACCAATAAGAATTATTGTGAGGAAGTTATTCACTTATTGTAACTGATTCTTTGAAGCATGAGGGTTTGATTGTATGCGCTGATGATACAGAAAGATATATAAAGTGAATTTTGCAATAAAGGAAAGAGTGAGGATTATGGGAGATATATGTCTCTGTAAATTTTGAAGAAAAGAAAAGATAGAGGAGGGAAGAAACATACATAGACTAATAAATCTAAGAGGTCTAGTCAAGAATGAATTATGCAGAGAGGATTTGAATGCTTAATATTTGACAGAGAAGATAAAAAGTTGGTATTTAGGTTCTTAGTGACAAAGAATGATTTCAGGGTGGTAGGGAGGAGCAAGGGGAGACTGTAAAAGTCTCCTGTACAAGTTGGTGCTTGTACATCTGGGAGTTGTAGCTTCCATTTAGTAGGTACTGAAGAAACAAAGGTACCAGCCTCATCTGGGTTGTAGCTCAGATAAAATAATAATGTAAAGAGGAGTTGCAACATGCCTTTCATTCATAAGAAGAAGAGGTTTTTCTCTTTTGGGTTTCCTCATGAAAAATCACTGTGTCACTGTTTCATTTATGTGTTTGTATATTTATTGGTTAAATGTATTACTGTAAGTTAAATGTTAAATGCATGATTTATTGATTAATAAGTAATCTTCTTATAAAATGAAAGAAATTTTATACAACTAATTCACACCCCCCTCTCAGTTGACTTATCTTGTTCAACACTTCCTAAGGTCATACTATATCCCAAATCTTTGATGAACAAACAGAAAGATGTTCTTTGTCCAAGGGTGACTCATTGTGCCGCCAAAAAGAAAATACTTTTCCCTTCCTCTTTTTGGGGTATATTTGATTTTTTTGTCTTTTTCAATAATTTTGGAAAGCTTGAAAAAGAACAAAATAATGCTACGTTACAAAGCAGGATTGAGTGTCACAAACATACTATTTCTAGGTGCATGGAACACAGGGATGCTCAGGGAAAAGGGACATATGCAGGGAAAGGGCACTCGGGAAAAATACTCCAGGGGAAAAAGGTGTCAAGATGCTGAGGAAAAGTGCTACAGGGCTTCTGTAACATTCCCCCAGCCAACCCCAGGCCAGGGTATGCCACTCTAGAGAAAGCACTCATTCTATGACACCAGTTGGTAACATTCCGAGCCTTCAGGCTGGGCCATGCTACTCCAGGGAACAATTTCATTCCTATAATGTGGAACATACAGTAGCATACCCAGTAGTCAACTAAGCAATGCCAAATAAATTTACTCTTTAAACTGCATGCAACTAAAACATATACATATAGCATGATCGCGAAAGATTTACATCTAAACATAAAAAAAAAATTACTTTATGTAACATACGACTTTTATATTGAAATAATAGTAACTACAGATATGCATCATTTACAGGAAATTACCCATAAGCACACAAGCAGTCATAATCACATATATGATAAAATCGTAACATAGGCATGTAAATAACAAAAAAACATATCATGTTTATCATACAATTGGTACTTATCTTACAAATACTATCACCAACTTCTTACAAACCATCCACAAACCTCCCAGCCATAAACTACACTGTTCATCACTCTCAACAGTGAGTCACCCCGGAGCTAGGACTGAACTCCACCCAGGGTAAAGGGTTCCTATCCAGGCTAAGGCTCATGGAAAATAAGAAAGAATCTATCTCAGGTGCTCTCTCAACTAACAACCTACAACATCTCATTCCCCACATGCCTGTCCCACGCAAGGAAGTGTGCCCCTTCATTGCTCAATAGTCCCTCGACTACCCCACTTCCCTTCCAAGACTTCAGAAAGAGGCCAGGCTGGAAGTCGCAGAGTGTTGTAGTTGTAGTTTGGAACCTTCGGGAATCAATCCCCAACAATTCTCTCTCTCAGAGAACTGCTCACGGGCCTGAAAACTCGCTTCTTCAATCCTTCCCCAAGCTAACGAGGTACACCAACCAAACAGGGTGTGGAAACAGGCTTCAGAATGGTGAAATGGTTGTCTCCAGGATAATGGAATGTATGAGGGAAATGGTCATGGAATCATTGACTAGATAACTGAGTGTGTACAGGAATCACTGTGAACTCTTTGTGAAAAGTGATGGTGAGAATGAATGGTCCTCCGATTGTTGGTAAGGTATCCGTGAGAAAAAATCCCAATTAGCTAAGTTACCCCATGATATGAATGCATGTCCCCAACTTGATACTTGTCATATCGGAAGTTACTTTTGTCCACTTGTCCCCAACTTTAGAAGTTAGGATAAAATAATTATCCATACTTTATGTTTTAGGAAATATTAATATAATATTCCCTTGACTTTTTTCCCTCCCTTTCCCTAACTGGTGAATTTCAGTCCCCCATCTATTTTATCGTGGTCATTCTGCATGCAGTGATGTATTTTATATTAATCACGAGTCATGTACAAAGTAGGCACATTGGCCCTTGACATCTAGGCGTTTCGGCCTAATACCAAAACATAAGCATTCTAGCTTATAATAATGGCTCACCAGCTTATAATGCATATCATATACATAAAGGTTCACTGACCTTAATATTGTGCGTTCTTTAGTTACTACGCGTAGTATCCGTTGTCCTCAAGGTTGCACACATGTTAGTGACTGTGCACGGTATCTTGCGATGTGCATATTACATCATTTTATTGCGCAGTTCATGTGTGCACTATGCCACATGATGTGCATTATAAAATGAGGTCAAAACAACTCACCAGCTTAAGTATATCTATATTACATTTACAATTGGGTTCGATCGAGGGATATTACAATCCCCTACCCTTATTTATGCACTGTCTTCAGTGCATCATACACCCATATATATCAGAGTTTTCAAAATCTTCAAAAAGATGGGGGTATTCTGTTCGCATTGCATCTTCATGCTCCCAAGTAGCATCCTCAGGACTGTACCAATTCCATTGAACCTTTACAATCCCTATGGCTCAGTTCCGAAGCTATTTGAATTTCTGGTGCAAAATGCACACCGGATGCACTTGAAAAGCATCTTCTTGCTCTACTTGAATCACATTCCAATCAATAACATGATTAGCATCATGTATATATTTCTTTAGCAATGATACATGGAAGACATTAGGAATAGACATAGATGCAGACAATGCAATCATATAAGCAACTAGACCAATCCTCTCTATGATTTCAAATGGTCCACAAAATCTGGTTGCCAACTTGGCGCAACTTCCCAGCTTCAGGAAACTCCAGTTAGCTTTCATATTCAGGAAAACATGATCACCCACTTTGAATTTTCTGTGGATTCTGTTTTTATCAACATAAATTTTCTGTCTGTCTTGGGCAGCTTTCAAATTCTTCTTAATTTTTAACATTTGGTCCTCCATCTCCTTGAGAAACTCTGGCTCGACTACTATTCTATCAGTTGGGTTATCCCAGCTCACTGGAGTATTGCACCTTCTGCCGTAAAGTGATTCAAATGGGCTCATCTTCAATGATGCCTAATACCCATTATTGTAAGTGAATTCTACCAAGTGTAGGTAGTCTTCCCATTTTGATGGTTTGTCCATTACATACATTCTCAGTATATCTTCTATCACCATGTTCACTCTTTGTGTCTATCCATCAGACTCAGGATGATAAGCTGTACTAAAGTTCAGATTCTTCCAAAATCCTTTCCAGAAATTCGAGGTGAATTTTGGGTCTCTGTCAAACACAATCATTTTAAGAATTCCGTCCAATCGTGCCACTTCCTTCATGAAAATATCAGCAACATCTACTGTCTTGTGAGCATTTTTTAGTGGAATAAAATCGCTAGCTTTTGTAAGCTTGTCCACTACCACCATGATCGAATCATGCAGCTTGCATGTTCTAGGAAATCCCGTAATAAAATCCATTGTCACCACTTCCCACTTCCATTCAGGAATGGGCAAAGGTTGCAACAATCCTGTTGGGTGCCTATGTTCTGCTTTAACTTTATGGTATTCTATACATATTTCAATGTATTATGCTATATCTCTCTTCATACTTGGCCAAAAGTATTGGCTCTTGACCGCTGCTACGGTTTTTTGATATCCAGGGTGCCCTGCATAAGGAACATTATGCATCTCATGCAAAATTATACGTTTCAAGTCCTGGACATTTGGTATGAAAATTATGTTCTTGTGCAGCACTATTACATCTACTCCCAACTTATAAATATCCATCTACTGTGGTGTCTTACCTTGCTGTAATTTTGCTATCAATTCTTTGTATTGCGGGTTTGTATTTGTAGCCTCCAGAATTTTTCTTTTAACATCAGTCTGATACATGCTGATGGTTGTAGCACGTAGTTCATGCACCCTCTTGCTAAGTGCATCATCCACTTTATTTTCTTTCCCCTTGATATTCTTTATATCAAAGTCTTAGAAATTCTAACCATCTTCTTTGCCTAGAATTTAGATTTGGCTGATCAAATAAATATTTCAAACCATTGTGGTCTGTTCTTAGCTCAAACCTTTTTCCCATGAGGTAGTGTCTCCATTTTCTCAGGGCATGTACTATGGCTGCCAGTTCCAAATCATGAGTGGCATAGTTTCCTTCATGATCCTTCAACTTCCTTGATTCGTAACATATGACAAACCCATTTTGACTGAGGACTCCACCAAGTCCTTCCTTACATGCATCTGTGCATACAATGAAATCTTCATTTGGGTCTACAATACTTAGTATTGGAGCTCTTGTCATTCAAATGTTGGAAACTCCTTTCATAGTCCAATGTCCACTGAAACTTCATACCCTTTCTTTGCAGGAAGTGATTGGGTGTTCTATCTTTGAGAATCCTCCAATCAATCTCCTGTAGTAACCTACAAGGCCCATGAATGATCTGACCTTTGTCACATTCTTTGGTGCTGACCATTCTCTAATGGATTCTATCTTCTTAGGGTCCACTTCTATCCCGTCTTTTGAGATGATATGTTCCAAATAATGAATTTGTTTCTAATAAAATGAGCAATTGCTCAATTTGGCATACAAATGATGTTCCCTTAATAGTTGCAACACCATCCTCAAATGATGTTCATGCTCTTCCTCTAACTTGGAATATATAAGAATGTCATCCAAAAATACAATGACAAACTTGTCCAAATACTCTCGGAAAACACCATTCATTAAGCACATGAAAACAACTGGTGCATTTGACAACCCAAATGGTACTACTGTGAACTCATAATGACCATACCTTGTCCTGAAGGCGGTCTTGCTAATATATTATTCTTTAATTCTTACCTGATGGTATCCTAATCTAAGATATATCTTTGAAAATATCTTTGCATCCTTCAATTGATCAAAGAGGTCATCAATCCTTGGTAGAGGATACTTGTTCTTAAAGGTCACTTTATTCAACTATCTGAAGTCAATGCACAATATTAATGTTCCATATTTATTTTTCACAAACAAGACCGGGGCACCCCAAGGTGATACACTTGGGTGTATATACCCATTTTCAAAAGTTCTTCAAGTTTCATTTGCAACTCCTTCAATTATAGTGTACTGATTCTGTAAGGAGTCTTTGATATTGACGCTACTCCAAACATCAAATCTATAGAGAAATCAATGTCTCTCCTTCAGGGTAGTCTTGGTACTTCCTTGAATACATCTTCAAACTCTTTCAGGATAGCATAATCCTCCAAATTTGGCACCTTGTCTTTAGGTGTCTCCTCCATATGAGCTGCAAAAATTTGACATCCTCTTCTATAACATTTCTTCAGCTGCAATGTTGAAATTTCTCTAATGGTTACTGCCATAGGAATTCCCCCTTTGGTTCCCTTCTTCATCCAAGCAAGTGAATGCTTTGTTATAAAAATCCAATAGAGCATGATGTGGGTCCAACCATTCCATCCCAATTAGACAGTTATAGAACCTAAAGGTAAGATGTTCAAATTTTCCTTGGTATTTAGTCCATTCATGTCTACGAGGCATGACTTAACCATCTCATTAACTTTTCTTCTGGCTCATGTAGCCAGTTTCACCAAACATGATTTCCCATGCTTGCTTCTTGGCAATTGTAGACTTTCCACCATCTTAGGGTCTATATAAATATGACTAGCTCCTGAATCAATTAAAATAGCAAGGGTTTGGTTGTTGATCATACCTTCCACTTCAATCATGTGGGACTGATACTCTACTTGCTTGTTGTCTAGGGATGCATAAATCCCTAGCACATATCTGCCCATGTCCTCTACTATCTCATCTCGTTGTACATTGTGAACATCCCTACCTTTTTCACCTCTGTGAGGAAAATATATGAACCTATGGTCTCCTTTACAACCTCAACATTGCATAGGTGGTTGTCTTGGCCCTTGACTCCCTATGTCAATCGCTCTGGTTTCCTTATGTGTTTTTTGCAATTGTGGATTATTTCTGAAGAATTGTGGCTTAGCTCCCTTCTTCCTCTGATCCATATTGAATTTATTATTGTCTTCCCAAGCCTTTTGGAAAGCTGGCCTTTCTTTCAACTGGTCATATAGGCACTTATCTCTTCTTATGGTCTCTTCTAATGTCTTGGGATCATCATACTGTATTTTGTCATTGATGAACGATGGGAATCCACTTAAATAACTTTGAATCTTGACTGTCTCATCTTTAATGAAAGATACATACTTCAACAGTTCCAGAAACCTTCTCTCATATTCATCTATGGTCGAACTTCCAGGCTCGAGTTCAAAGAACTCTTTCATTTTCTTGTCATAGTATCGCTTAGTCAGGTACCTCTTCTCAAAATACTTCTTGAATTCCCTCCAAGTAACACTTTTCTCTACAATGTGTTGTACATGTACAAGTTGATCCCACCACATGGAGTCTTTTCCTTTGAGTTGATAGATAACGATTCTACCTTCTGCATGAGAAGAATAATTATGCAATTGAAAATACTTCCTCATTCCTAGCAACCATGTTTCGACATATTCATCCTTCTTGTGCTCACCATCAAATGTAGGAGGTTTGATTTTGTTCATTTCTCTTTGCAGCTCATCCACCCTAGATCTCTTATACCTTTTGATAGGGGATAGACTTGATTTGTTGCTTGATCTCTTATGGGAATGCCTTTGGGGATGATGGTGATGTCTACTAGCAATTTTTACTTTTCCTTTCTCCTCTGAAGATTTGTGACTCTCAGATTTACTTGAGTCACTCTCCTTAATCAATTTCTTCTCTATTCCATTCAAACCTTCCAATAGCTTCATGTTGAAGTCATCCTGCTACTCTTTGGCTTTCATAAGCCTTTCATTATCATCTTTATGGCTTTGCACATCCTTCTGCAAATTCTTAATGGTCTCAGCCATATTCATATCTTCATTCTTTTCTTCTCCATGTCCATTGGAGTTCGTTCATTCCATGCCCAAATGGACATCCATCCCTCTTCTCTTCTCTGGATGACTATAATTCCCATGTGCCTCTTCCATTCCTATGGACTCTACACTGGTGTGACCTGACCGAGTTGTTGTTAATTCTGGAAAATGTGCAGCCATTGAAACTATTCAGGATAACAATTCAACAATTCATGAGAATATGCACCATTTCGATTCAACATACACATCAACATTATCACTCCCGGTTTCCTAGTGTTATCACCACGACAATTCTATATAAGACCCAAGTCTCAATCAAACAGACACACAGTGCCTTATGAGATACGCTTGTGCAAGAAGGTGGTTTGTCGAAACCACTTTCGCCAAGATGTGGTATCATGTGTCTCAACATGTCAAATCCACCACTCGTGGAGTAGGTGATGACTAATCAGATCAACTTTCTTCATTCATTCGGTACTTCCTAGCCATGTGATGTCAGATGAACATCACCATGTAACAAACTCAAAAGCTAATCATTCGAAATTTATTGGTCGAGAATGGAAACCCAACACTCTTGTACATAATCTATCTGTGCTTCATAAATGGAGTCCTATAATTACCACTCCCCAAGTATGAATATATATGCGTATCTGTAGCCGAATTAATCTCCAAATTGCTCAAATTCCTGCTCTTTGTAAAGACAAATTTCGGTATCCCCAACCTGGGATACATGGACAAGGCTAGGTCGAGTGAGACTGGTTATTTGAGCAACATGATAGGCTTTCCTGCAAATAAGAAGGAAAGAGTCCTTGTGCACATCCTAGCAACTAAGTTCCACACATAGTCAGTTATAGACTCGTGATTGGAAGTTAGGCTGAATCCCACTATAAATGATTTAGTCATCAACAGGCCAACCACTAAGAAGAAAAGAAGTAAGCGGCATAAGAAGGAGGAATCTACGACTGGAGCAGCCGAAAGTGTTGGAGAGAATCAACCAGTCTGGTTAGACTCTTCTTTAAAGGAGGAGATCGCTAAGCTGAAGTAAGTCTTCAACTAACATAAGCATGTCTCAGGGAGTTTTAAACAGCCGGTAGCAGAGGTAAAGAGTACAAGAGATGATAGGCATGTTCTTCAAACAACCCTTTTTACAACAGGCTAACTGCTATCATCACCCTTTTGTAATTTTGTGATTAATACGATTATATAAATACAGAAATGGATTTCAAACTGTTGTATTACAATTTCTATCTAGTGATGTTATGAATCTTGTTTTATTTTATAATAAGTTTTTTTTTTATTGTAATCTTATATTTTATTTTCATCTGTCTAAATCGGAGGAAATTAAAACTCATAATTCTTTTTAATTAATGCTTCAATGCGGTTATGTGTTTCTTTTTCTTTTATTATTATGCAATTTAAACTTAGACTCATTGCCTTCCAAGCAAATTCGCCTCCATTAACTTGACTTGTTCATTTATATTTATAGTACATAGAAATATTACAAGGTAAAATGCTTCTTTGCGTGGCTAAATCTACTATGCATTTCTTCTTCATCGTACCGACTACTTACGCGCACTACTCTGGCGTTGTGTGCCAATACCCACTATGCACAGTTTTGATACTGTGCATCGATATTCCACATGTATTTTCTTCCTATGCATGCACCATGTCAAGTTTAACATATTACATAGTGCTCAAATATCTACGCACACTACTAAATACACCATGGCGAAACAACTTATACTCATACTTATGTGCGTACTAACAAAACTCATGTGCGTTAAGAAATACGTGTGCACCCCATGTGCACCTTAATATGTGTGTCCTTACTGCACAAGGCTAATTTCAACATGTGCATCTACACATAATAATCTTCCGCGCGATGCCACAATTTACCGCGCACACTAGCACGCCAACCTTTTCCATGGACACTCCGTGACTCCAATTCTAGTCACTTCGAAGTTACTTTTCTGTGACTATTCACTTCAATTGAACCCTTCTAGCCCATCCAAGCTCAGTGTTGAACTGAAGCTCTGATACCAATCTATAACGTTCCCCCAGCCAACCCCAGGCCATGGTATGCCACTCCAGAGAAACCACTCATGCTCTGACACCAGTTGGTAACATTCCTAGCCTTCAGGCTGGGCCATTCTATTCTAGGGAACACTTTCATTCCCATACTGTGGAACATACAGTAGCATACCCAGTAGTCAACTAAGAAATGCCACATAGTTTTCTCTTTAAACTGCATGCAACTAAAACATATACATACAACACGCTCGCGGAAGCTTTACATCTAAACATAAACAAACAATTACTTTCTGTAGCATACGAATTTTATATTAAAATAATAGTAACTACATATATGCATCATTTACAGGAAATTACCCATAAGCACACAAGCAATCATAATCACATAATTGATAAAATCGTAACATAGGCATGTAAATAACAAAACAACATATCATTTTTATCATACAATTGGTACTTATCTTAGAAAGACTGTCACCAACTTCTTACAGACCATCCACGAACCTCCCAACCATAGACTACATTGTTCATCACTCTCAACAGTGAGTCAACCTCGAGATGGGACTGAACTCCACCAAGGGTAAAGGGTTCCTATCCAAGCCAAGGCTCATGGACAACAGGAAAGACTCTGTCTCAAGTGCTCTCTCAACTAATAGCCTACAACCTCTCATTCCCCACATGTGTGTCCCACCCAAGGAAGTGTGCCCCTTCTCTGCTCAACAGTCCCTCGGCTACCCCACTTCCCTTCTAGGGCTTCAACAACATGCCGAACCATAAGTATCAGAGCATTGTAGCTACAGTTTAGCACCTTCTAGAATCAATCCTCAACAATTGTCTCACTCAGAGAACTGCTCACGGGCCTGAAAACCCTCTTCTTCAATACCACTCCATGCTAACCAGGTACACCAACCAAACAGGGTGTGGAAACAAGCTTTGGAATGGTGAAATGGTTGTCTCCAAGATAACAAAATGTATGAGTGAAATGGTCATGGAGTCATTGACTGGATAACTGAGTGTGTACAAGAATCATTGTGAACTCTTCATGAAAAGTGATGGTGAGAATGAATGGTCCTCCAGCTGTTGGTAAGGTATCCATGAGAAAAATTCCCAATGAGATAAGTTCCCCCACATTATGAATGCATGTTCGAAACTTGACACTTGTCATATCGGAAGTTACTTTTGTCCACTTGTCCCCAACTTTAGAACTTAGGATAAAATTATTATCCATACTTTATGTTTTAGGAAATATTAATATAATATTCCCTTGACTTTTGGCCCTCCCTTTCCATAACTGGTGAAGTTCAGTCCCCCATCTCTTTTATCATGGTCGGTCTGCATGCAGTGATGTATTTTATATTAATCATGAGTCATATACAAAGTAGGTGCATTGGCCCTTGACATCTAAGCATTCCATCCTAATACCAAAACATAAGCATTCCAACTTATAATACTGGCTCACCATCCTATAATGCATATCATATACATAAAGTTTCGCTGACCTTAATATTGCTCATTCTTTAGTTACTGTGCGTGGTATTCGTTGTCCTCAAGGTTGCATGCACTTTAGTTACTGTGTGGTATCCTGTGATGTGCATATTACATCATTTTAATGCGCATTTCATGCACGCACTATGCCACATGATATGCATTATCAAATGAGGTCAAAACAACTCACCAACTTAAGTATAGTTATATTGCATTTACAATTGGGTTCGGTCGAGGGATATTACATCTTGCGTATAAGGCATGCTTCAGATGGTTCTGTTGAGAGCAACATGGAGCCGACATTAGGCCAAAGACGCAGGTATGCAAACATGATTAATAAGACACACAATGGTAACGTCCTTCAATGTAAGTTGAATGAGCCCAAATAAGGTAAGATCGATTGTTTTCATATTTAGAGAGTTTGAAAAAAGTATAAAAGGAGACGCCATAGGGGTACCTTTTTTGAAGATAGTCTAGTCGGCTCGAAAAAGGGGTAAACTAGCACCGACCAGACGTCTATTCAAAATCATTTTAATGAGTGTGACAACGACAAGATCACTCGAAAATCTTTTCATTTTTAGGGAGTCTAAAAAGAGCTTAGCTATGGACTCCGTAAAGGTTGTTCTTCTTGGCCATTTTAACGAGTGTGAAGAAACAAGGTTAATCGATGACCTTTTCAATTTTAGGGAGTCTGAAAAGAGCTTAACTATCGATTCCATGTGGGTTCCTTTTTCATAAATTTAGTTCCTCAGGCCCAAAAAAGGGTTAAAATCATACCTGAGAATACTCTTACAGGGAACCCAAGCTCCTAGAGTATACCTTTGTTCGTACAGTTGACCATCCATACTAAAAAAAGGGGTAAACTACCGCTAGACATACATACCTTCAAATTTTAGTTTAATGAGCGTGAAAGACAATAAGATCCCTCAGACAATATTTTCATGTTTAAAGGGTTTGAAAAGGGCTTAAAATAAGACCTGAGGGGGTTATGAATCATGTGTGAAATTGGTTCAGGTAGAGCCCGCTCCTAGGCTCGGACCAAGAGTCTCTTTGATAGTTAACTTGGAAAGTCTCCCAAAAGGGAAGAAAACACAAACCACGGTGTAAGTCCTCCTGCGATATAGAAAACATAGTCATGGCTTCAAGGATAGCCTCATCTGAAGGCAATTAAAAATCTGAGAAATTACGCAAACGAGGGTTGACAGTCCCTAAGGGTGAACTAAACTAACCATACTCCATATGACGATGGAGGTTCTGGCTAGGATTAACAGAGTCTATCAGCAAAGAATCACAAGTATGAGGGCTTGGGGATCTAAAAACAACGAGATCAAACTCATAAGGATACTCAAGCTCACTTGGACCAAGAGGAGGAAGTGAGGGTTCCCATGCCCCCATTGGATAAACCAATGGATCAACTGCTAATTCCAAGTCTCAAGAAGGAAACATGATTTCACAGGTTCTTGCTCAGAAGCAATTGAACACCGAGGATAAGATGCCACGAACACTAGGAACATATAAAAGGAAAGCCTGAACTAATGCTAACTTAGGATGGTGATTATCAAATGCCAACTGGTCAATAGTGACAATGTTTCCATTGTGAGGGAAATTCATCACCCAGAAGAGCGTAGATACCACAACGTCCATAGCATATACATAATCATGCCCAAGAATCATATTGAAATCTAATGGGCCTTGCACCACTATAACATCGACATGGACAATATTCCCACCTAATGAGATAGGTAACTAAGGAAGGACCCCCAAATATTCACTAGGACATCTGTCAAAAGCCAACAACTCATGTGAAGCAGACACAATCTCGGGAGAACCCAAGAATTTCCAAACCGAGGAGGATAAAATACTTGCAGAGGCTTCTTCATCCACAATACATCAATAAATGTTTGTTGAATTAACTTCAACCCTTATTTGAAAGGGTGCAGAGGAAGGAATACGAGGCTCAACAAGATCATTCCAATCAAAGGAAACCATCCTAGGGCTTGGAGGGGGTGTGCTCAGAGCGAGCGTAATGCCCCCTTGTTCTGAAAGTATGGAACTAAAAATTCTAAAAACATAGTCGGTAGACATATCACTCTCTAAGAGAAGAGTGGGATCAGTCGAAGACTGCATCGGCATGATCATTTTGGTAGACTTGACACTCTTCAAGAGAAGAGTGGGATCAGTCGAAGACTGCGTTGGTGCGATCACTTTCTCAACCAGAGGTTGCATAGGCTATGAGACTAAATGGTCTAAAGGCACCTCAACCCTCAAAAGAGGAGTGGAATCAGCCAATGACTGCATCAACATGATCACTTTCTCAACTAATGGCTGAATAGGCTACGAGACTACATGGTCTAAAGGAACCTCACCCCCCAGAAGAGGAGTCGGATCAGCCAATGACTGCATCGACGTGACCACCTTCTCAACCAATGGCTGAATAGGTTGCGAGGAAACCTTAAAAGACTCAGAATCAGAAGAGCTTGCAGACAGGGACCACAATCTTTGTACCTCTGGAATGCCAGGGCACAAATGAGTAAGGTGATCTCCCTTGCAAATATTACCAGGGAACTTAGGTTTACGTCCTATCTGTCTAGGTTTCTCAATATAATCAATGCCCCCAGCATGACTAGCAGTGGATGGTTACACATATCCAACATGACTCCTAGAGGTTGGTGATTTCTTCTTCCTATTCTTTCTCTTTCTACTTCGTTTGGGCTTCTGGTTACTAGTAACTGTACTTTCACCAGAGGCGAGAGAAGGAGGAGAATACTTTGCTGAAGAAGAAACATCAACAGGGTGCTCATGACTTAAGGTTCTTAACTGAGAAGCATCAAGAGCAATCGAGACATTTGGAATGGTACCCAACCAAACCAGTAGTCCCACATTCAACCTAGGAATGTACAAAGTGGCCATCAAAGGGACACCAACATTTCCGAAGAAGAAAAAATGACAAGAATCCCCTTGCGAAGGGGTTCCTTGGTTGGTATGGTTGGGAAATTTAGCCATGAATATCTTATGCACAGGTTATCCCCATACGAGATCGTTCAAATCTATATAAGTCTCACACACTGACTATGGCAGACCAATGTTATCAAAACAATGCCTATAAATAGTCGGCTCCATGTTCTTAACTGTAAGACTAAAAAGTCCTTGCGACTGGAGGAGTGGGCGGTCTACCACCCTAGTTCAGAGACCCAAATCCATGATTGACTAACTCACTATGGAAAACTAGGGAGCACAGAGCACACACTAAAAGTTCCTAAAGGAAAATCAAGCAAATGACTAACTAGTTGGAAGAATAGTTACACCAACCAACACTAGAGAAACTTATTGGTGCAAGTGTAGCTCGAATATGGAAGAACCCTTAGGGTATAATATGCAAAGTGTGGCCCGATGTCTGCCCTAGGTACTATGGTATACCCCTGCGGTCACTTGTGTAAGTCCCTAAAATAAAGGCAACTAGGTTTCCAACTCATGAACAATCATCAGGCGGGTACAATCGATAGTCGGGTGGACCACAATGAGCAGGTTATCAAGCCCGAAACCTATCAATGGTATCAAAAGAAAGCGTTCTGGAAGACGATTGAGGACCTCAAATGGATTTGAGACCCACGAAGCTCCATGGAAAATGTGATCAACGGAATCCCAAGACAAGTCTTCTATATGCATTCCCCACTACGCTTGGTCTAGCTTTGGAGGGGTTATCTCCTCTACCTTTCCGCACATGGATTGTGTTTAACCCCTGTGTTAGAGGGGGGGTCCCAGATAATTTCCACATTACTGGACTTCTACACTCCTTAGCATAGACTCATATGTTTGTTTTAACGACCTTGAAGAGTTTCCTCTCCAACCTAATTCAAAGCCCTAACCCTAAACTAGTTGATGGACCCTACAAACATAAAAGTCTAGTTATTTTTAATTAGCGTTCTTTTTAAGGCTTGATTTACTCAAAAGGTGTTCTAGTGCAACTAATGTTGTTAAGAATCTTGCAGAAAAAAGAAATGATAAGAACACTAGCAAAGAAGGATTATATTTCTTATTTTTCTTTTGAAATTCTTTTAAGATGAGAAGAAAACACAACACTATGCTAATTTATTTTTATTTTTCAAATAACAATGCAATGCAAATGCCAAGAAAGAAAGAGAACTAACAAGCTATTGTTTTTTTCTATATTTTCTTCCAATCAAAGAAGAAGTAACAAAATATTCTAAAAGAAGTTGATGAATGCAACTCATTTTTCTTAAAATTTCAAGCTAAAAATAAGTTAAAAAGGATAAGAAATAGAAGAAATATTTTAATGAAAAAGCAAGATATGCTAGAGTCCAACCTAGCCTAAAAATTCTATGACAAAGACTATAATCAGACAAGAAAATCCCTAAAAAAATGACTCTTGACAGGAAAGAGGATGATTGCCTCTTTAAAAAAAATTCTAGACAGACACGCGACTGTCACTTCAACAACCAACATATGCACGTGGGTTTTCCAAGGGCAGGGTGCATATGCACATGTTTAGGCCCACTACAAGCCACCCGTGCCTCTATTTTTTCCTCAAAAAAGGAAGACAAGCAACTAAGCATAGGCAGGGAGTACTGGTATTGAAAACCAAAACCCCTTAAATTTTACTTGACTATGGACTATTCAATCAGAGACCTAGAAGGACCCAGAAGATCCCTGAGAAGGATCACTTCTATAGGGGAGAGGATGACTCCCTCTTCCTGAGAAGGATTTCCTAGGTTCTTAGACACGCAACTAGCACTTCATTAGTAGGCATACATATGTCGATGACTAAAGTCATGGCGTGTGCATACGCATGTTGTCCCACTATAGGGAGCATATGCCTCTTAAGACTCTAAAAAATAGAAAAGAAATAGTCTGGTAAGAAAAGAAGGGAAGACTGGTATTGAGAACTAGAACCTCTGAACACTCAAACTTCTTGCAGAAACTCAAAAAAGGCAGTAAAAAGAATTTCAAAATACCCAATAAAAAATCCCCAAAGAACCCTAGAGACTCCCCAGTGGAGTTTCCAATTCTGATGTGAGTGGGAAATCCCTCTTACAGACTTAGCATTTAAGGTCTCTAATCATGCATGCAAAAAATGACCATTTAAAGGCCTCTACTTTTTCCTATTCTCCCAACACAAAACCCTGCATTCATGCAATACAAAGGTGCAAACAAGATTAGGTAACTCTACCTTAAATCTTTCGTTTGATGTCGATCCATTCGCTTTCACTCGCTCCTTGACTGCAAGCCTCCTCCCAAAGCTAACCTGCATTCACACATAGACAAACAAAGAGCTGCAAACATGCATTTCATATACTAATTGTTGGGTTAGATGTGACAATATCATAACATAAATACACAATTTGAACACATAATATGGTGGGACGAAAAAAGTATTCCTTTTTGTATTAATATTCACAAGAGTAAACTTAGAATATGTGGTCGACACTGCTCCTCAAAACTGGTCCTGGGCTCCTCTTCACAATGCACCAATTACTCAACCTCACAATACAATTGCAGGAAGTTGGGGAAAAGGAGGGATAAATTTGGGTAGAGTTTCTATGCTCTTCTTCTTCCTTATTTAAATGGGACCCCTACCTCTTCTTTTATAGTTATTTATCCGATTGAATGACTGGCCATAGGCAGTCAAACAATTTTAGCAATTTCTCGAAACTCTATTTCCCGTCTGCAACTTTCCATTTTTCATGCTTTTGTTGGTATACGTGGGCTATAGAATGCCTGCATGCATATGCATGAGTTCACACACGGGTTGTAGAAGGCCATGGCATGTATGGATCAAAAAGAGGGATTTTTAGAAGAGCTTGGCTCAAGAAAGTGGCAACTAGTAGGGCCAGAGGCTAGGTATGCAGGCTGGGTGTGAATTAGGTTTATAATAGCGATGATTGGTCGACTTCCCTGTAGCACCCATTCCAGGATGCTAAGCAATTAACAATTTATTCAAACACTTACACATTCACAACTTTGTTTTAGCATTATTTCATTGATTTTTATTTACACATTTCTTCTACATCTTCTCAATGATAAATCTAATAACATGATGAAATAAGTAGTAGGCTAAATTTAAGATTTAAGAACTTAGAACATAAGTATACTCAAAACATCA
>JASDQU010104386.1:129447-144674 GCA_032191745.1 Picea mariana | reverse complement strand
GCAGGGAGGATTATGTTGTTTCACTCTGGGAAAGCGGAAAAAGAATGTTTGGAAGCGCCTAGGACTACATTGCAATTGATGAGCTTCGACAAACTAAGGAAGAGGTATTTTTCAGTGGTATTTGTTGTTGATATTTTGTATATACTTTTGTTTTAAGTTGCAAATCTTAGAGTTAACCTATTACTTATTTCATCATTCTATTTAGATTTATCATTGAGAAAATGTAGAAGAATTGTGTAAATGAAATGAAATTATGTTAAAGCAAAGTTGTTATTGACTATGTATAAAATGAAAGATTAATTGTTTAAACATCCTGGATGGGTGTTACACACTGGGTGTAGGCCAAGGAAGGGTGGAGTGTTGAGCTCAAAATCATTGCTACCCACATCCTTGGTGATAGTGTAAGGCCCATAGCGAAGTGGGCGAAGATTTCGATGGTGCCCTGTGAGACGTTCCTTCTGCAAATGTAACCAGAATTTGTATCCAACCTGAAACAGGTGTGGTACCCTATGTTTATCATGGCGATGCTTGTACTTAACATTGGATTTCTACAAAATCTCATGAACCTGTTGGTGGATGTGTTGAATCCACTCAATGAATCTAGTGGCTTTGTCAGTCTCAGACTGAACATGGGAAGAGTCTGTCTGTGTGGTGGCAAGAGGTAGTGCAACATCAATGGGACCCAAGGGTTGGAATCCCAACCCCACTTGAAATGGGCTATGGTCAGTGGATCTATGGAGAGCCATGTTGTAACTGTGATAAACATATGGGAGACTCTCATCCCATGTACGTGGATGAGTTGTACTTGCGCAAGATGTGCACAATCATCTGATTGACGACCTCTATTTGGTCATCTGTTTGGGGGTGGAAAGCAATGGATTTAGTGAGCTTAGTGTCCAACAGTGACCAAAGACTAGACAAAAATGTTTTGAGGAACCTGTTATCATGGTCGGAGATGATGATATGTGGTATCCAAAAATGGACCCACACTCATTCGAAGAAGATCTTGGCAGCATATGTCGCTATGATATTCTTCTTGCGGGCTGTGAGGATGGCCATCTTTGAAAACCGATCAATGACCATAAATATGTAGTCATTGCCTTGCTTGGTGGACGAAAGGCCAGACATGTAATCCATTGAGATGGATTCCCAAGGCCTCTCGGGAGTAGGAAGAGGGATGTATAAGATTTAATTCTTGATGGTTGGCTTGGCAATGGCACATGCAATGCAATATCTGATATACTTGTTGACGTCCTATCGAAGTTTTGGCTAATAAAAATGTTTCTGAAGAATTACCATAGTTTTCTCCATGCCAAAATGTCCTACCATCCAACTGTAGTGGGCTTGCAAATTCATCTTTGCATGCTCACTTGTAGGAACAAAGAGATGGCCTAGATGGCATAATAGTCTATCCTGAATGTGAAAATCGGTTACAGTCGCGTCTGTACCCAATATTTGATAGGTGGTGGTGAAATCTGGATCTTGTTGATAAATTTGGTGCCACTCAGATGCCTCATGTCTATAGGAATGGAGCACGGTAGTGAGTGCAACCACGGGGTCGAATGAGGCAGTCGGTGACACGATTTGATATCCATGTCTTATACTTGATGTTGAGATGGAATTTTTGCAGGTAGGTAGACCACTTCTGATGGCGATCGTTCTGCAATTTCCCCTGTGTTTGTATGAACTACAGAGGCTTGTGATCAGTGTGGATGATCGTCTCCTTTCCCAGAATGTAATGTTTTCATTGACAACAAGCTTGTACAATGGAATACATTTCCTTGTAATAGGTGTGGTATTTTCGGGCAGTATCTGAGAGTGTCTCACTATGGTATGCCACCGGATGACCATGTTAAGTGAGAAATGTGCCTACATCATAGTTAGATGCATCAGTCTCAATCTTGAATGGTTGCCTACATCATAGTTAGATGCATCAGTCTCAATCTTGAATGGTTGCCTACATCATAGTTAGATGCATCAGTCTCAATCTTGATCGGGTAGGGAGAGTACTGAAGCTGAGCACTAGCGATGCTTCAGATCATTAAATGCTCTTTGTTGTTCCTTCCCCCACACGAAATTTTCCTTGCCACCGCCCTTGGTCACCTGGTTGAAGGCCCATGTAATATGGGAGAATCTAAACATGAATTGTCAGTAGAAGTTGGCCAGTCCCAAGAAGCTCCAAAGATCGGCTAGTGTGTTCGGGGCTGGTCAGTCACGGATGACTTGGATCTTAGCTGGATCAACATGCACCCCATGCTCAATAACAATGTAGCCCAAGTATTGGACCTTGTTCATGCCAAAAGAGCATTTTTCCAAGTTGGCATATAGCTTGTGTTGTCGCAGAGTGCTCAAAACCTATTGAATATGTCGCATGTGCTCCTTCCAAGTTTTTTTGAAGATGAGAATGTCATCCAAATATACCACCACAAAAGAGTTGGTGACGGGTCTCAATACATCATCCATCAACCTCATGAAATTGGTTGGTGCATTTGTTAAGCCAAAGGGCATCACCAACCATTCGAAGAGACCTTCTTTAGATTTGAAGGTTGTCTTCCATACATCAGTTAAATCGATGGGAACCTAGTGGTAGCCAGACTTTAGGTCAATCTTGCTAAAGAACTTTTCCCCCTTGAGTTGGTCAAGAAGGTCATCAATCCTGGGAATTGGTTGTTGGTTCCTGACTGTGATTTTTTTTAAGGATTTGTAATCAATGCAGAGTCGCCAAGTCCCGTCCTTCTTCTGCACCAGCAAAATTGGGCTTCTGCAAGGGGAGGAGTTAGGTATGATGTGCCCCTTTTTAAGAATCTCTTGGATCTGATGCCTGATTTCATCATTTTCCATCAGTGAGCGATGATAGACTGGTCCATTAGGTAGAGGTGCACCAAGGGTCAGATCAATTGGATGCTTGACTTGGCAGTGCGTTGGTACCCCAGTGGGTGAGGATAAGATGTCTTTGTATTCTTACACGATCTCATCCACTTTCTTCTACTGCAAAGAGAGGCTCTGTGTAGAGGCCATGGATGTCGCAGTGACCTTTTGCTTACTGTCAACACAGATCGCAAAGAAGACGAACTTCTCGGTCTGTGAAATGACCTTACTGCATTGTAGAGATTAAAGAAATAGTGGTAGGTGGAACTACCTCTGGTATCTTGTACAATTTTCTACCCAAAGTAATAATAACATTGTGGGGTCTAGACTCATACACAGGATGATGCTTCCACAAATATGGTTGTCCTAAAATAACATCACAAACTTCAAGGGGAGAAACATCACACAATACCTCATATTTTAAAGGCTTGATGTCGTAGGACAGACAACACTGTTGGTTGACACAGAGATCTCTCCCTTGGAGAAGCCATCCGATGGTGTAGCGTTACAGGTGTGGTGTCGTTGCCAGGTCCAGTTGCTTGATGACCTCTGTTGATATCAGGTTCTTCTGACTGTCGCTATTGACAATGAAATGAAGCGGAGCCCCCTTTACCCACATATGTGAATGAAAGAGGTGTTCCCCTTCCTTTGGTTCTTCTGGTTCACTTGGCCAGAATTTGGAGGTAGCGATAGTGGCACTGGGTTCAGCATCGATAATATGTTTCCCTCCTTCTATATTTGATTCGGAATCAGAATCGGCCTCTGACTCGGCAACCTTCAGTTCGACCACGAGTGACTGCTTGGACCGGCATTCTTCATTGTTGTGCCAAGGTCTTTTATGGTACTCAAACCATTTTCTTGTGTCCTTCTTTGTCTTCTCATTGCCCTTCTTGTGTTGCGGCTTGGACAGGTTGTCCTTGTTAGTCACCATTAAAATTTTTATGTGAAATCAAGATTTCAGGATCTAGTGAGACACTAAACTGGTTTGGAAGCCTGAAAAACCAGGGAAGGGGCTAAATATGGCAGGAAATAGATAAATCTTGCATGAGCGCTAAGCTAATGGGGCTCGATATGTCATGGATTGTGAACTCTCGAGATCAACGATCGAGGATGATTTTGGGGGGAGAAACTATGTGGAGGTCAATTTTGGAGAGCGGGCCGAAATTTAAACCATGGTTTTCGTTCAGGGATACGTGGCACCACCAGGTGCATTTTGGGGTGAAAATCGGGTTGCCCCAAACCACTTCCTCAAGCCCCCGAAATTTAGAAAAGTATAAAATTTCATTTGTTATTTATTTTATTATTTTTTCAAACACTGGACCATTTGAACCTTGGTGCGACCACCCTCTTTCAATTGCAGCTCAATAGTACACCAACTGCACGCCATTTCCGCTCATTTCCAGGTTTTTTCATCACAAACATGGATCCTATCATAACCTCAATAACAGAACAATATCATGTGGCGAATGAAGAAGCCCTAATTGACTAAGATTCAGACGTTTTTGATACCAAAATCACCATTTCGCCCGTCTATGTGTCCAGAAGCAACCTGTTCGATAAAGTAGGAAGGTGTATATTGTTACTTGAAGTGGTCCAGGCCCCTTATGAGCATGAACAGGTTGAGGTTTTTGATAAGCTGGAAAACCTATAATTCTGTGTTGATATGGAAGTAATCTTGTAGCCAACTCAAACACAGCAAGTGGAGGCAACCCTGCAACAAAGTCAAACACAACAAGCTTCTCAGAAACTGATAGTCAAAGTTCCTAAGATGAGTATTTACAGCAAGAGAAGCAATTCAGAGGCCATGGGCACCAGTGATCAGCAGACTGCTCCTAAGAAGATGAAGATTACACAGTCCCCACAGATAGTGGATTTAGAAAAGGAAGAGCCTAGAGAACAAGTAAATCTGGATATGGTGGGAAGTGGTACTAGCACTGTAGAGGTTGAAAAGGAAATAAAACTCCAAAGTGAAGGTGGCTCAAGAACCTTTAGCAGCAAGAAATACATCTTTGATAAAACATATGAGGCAGCTTATCAATCTAAAGAAGATTTGGCAAAACAATATGTTGAGAAGGGAAACATAGCTCTAGGTGAGATGAGGGATTTAGTCCCTGAAGTGGAAAATATTTCTCAGCATAAATCTTCTATGTTCATAGTTAGGGATGTTGAAAAGAGGACCTTTAACATTGCAGTTGCAGATGAAGACAAAGTCTCTGAGATAAAGATAAGGAATGACAACATCAGTGCTCCAGACAAGGTCAAATTCCATAAGAATACCAGTGATATTTTGTATTCTGATTACCTTAGTTTAAGATTGAAGAATTCAAAGATGTCATCTTATGCAATAAAATTGGAAGGACAATTGAGGCAAGAAAAAGCATCTAGCATAGCTTTGCAAAATCAGGTCAAGAGGTTGGAATCTGAAGGCCCCCAAGGGGTGAAATACTCATTGGATGAAAAAGACAAATTAATTCAAAGCTTGAAGAAGAAATTGAAAATGTATGCCACAGAGCATCCACAAACAGCAGAATTGGTTGCTCTAGAATAAGAAAAGGAAACAATTCGTCAAGAGGCATTGCAGCTAGAACGAGAAAGGGTGAAGTGGTCACAAGAGCAGACAGAATTGATAAACAGGGCTGTAGTTGTACCTCATGTTGCAGAAGTTGGGTCAAACATTGAAGGACTTGTCTAGGCTATGTCACAAGTTATCCTAAACGAAGGAGAAATCAAGGGGCTAAAAGGAAGCATAGAGAAATTGAAGCAGGAGATGCAGGAAAAGGATGAAAGAATGGCTCAATTTCAAAAGGAGAATGAAGTCTTGTAGGAAAGAATAGATAAGTTGAAGATGAGGTTAAGAGGCAAAGGCATGTTACAGGGGTCCAAGCATATCATCTGGGACTCTATAGTTGTTGAAGATGCCAAGTTCAAAGTATATTTGAATTTCATTAATGATAAAGACAACATAGCCATCACAGCCAGAGGTAGGTGTACTGTTGTGAATGAAACTTTAGCAAAGAAACCATCGAAATGGGCCCAAAACGCCATAAATCTACTCAACTCCATTCCTACTACAGACCTTCAGACTATTGGAGTTAAATAAAAAAAATACATTGATTATCTGGGCCAGGAGGGTTATTGATAAACATAACCTGTTGAAATCAGTCCAAACCAAGGCAACACAGATGGAGCAAAGTGTGCAAGAGTTCAAGGATTTGTTTGAAGAATTGTTTATTAAAGGCCTTCCACCATTTTGGGATGGAAAAGGAAAATTGTATGATCAGGAAGAGTACAATGCTCGCCTCACTCAGTGCAAAATGGATCACTCCAAGTTCAAAACCCTAGAGGAAAATATGAAAGGAGCTACATTAGTTGAGCATCTAATTACAGAATTTGAGATTTTGAATCAATTCAAAACAATCAAACTTGGACTACCAGTCATGTCATATGCTTCCTGCGTTGACCTAGAGATTTTGATAAAGGAAATTACAGATTATGATATCCCTTCTGACTTGCAATGGAAGGAGATAGTGCGGTTGGGTAAGATAAAATGCAATTTTCAAGGGTCCAGTAGATGATGTCCAGATGTCACTGAAGATGGAAGATCACATGGAAGATCAGAGCAGAACAAGTGGCGAAGAAAGAAACTGAAACGCTAGAAGAGCCAAAATCTGGATCATGAAATGTTTTCTTGCTAATTATTGTAATCAGTTTCAAACCGAAACTGTCATTTGTAATTATTGTAATCGGTTTCAAAATCGAAACATTTCATTTTAATCATTGTAACCAGTTTCAAACTGAAGGAACTCAACTTGTATAAATATTAGGAGTTACAAATGTATTAGAGGTTGGCAGAAGTGCAAGGGCACGATTTTAGCTATTTGGAACTTGAATGTAATTTTTTGAAGCTGAATAGAATACACATGCAGAAGTCTTAAAGTTTCCATGAAAATATTATAATGGTGGTGATCTAAGTTTTGTCTCCTCTCTTTGTGTGTATTTCCTATATGCTTAAATTCCATTTTCACTGTCTTCTATTTAAATTGGATAGTTAAAGGCCCAGAATTCATCTTGTGATGCTCTTGGCTTAAGCAATTTAAATTGTGTTGAGTTCTTCCTAACTAATGTCATAATTCATTTATTTAATGCTCTGATATAGTTATATGTTTTTCCTTTCTTCTTACACTGTGAAAATTTACAATTTATAACTTAGATTTATCACCTCATTTAGCCTTTATCCTCTGGAGAGCTCTACCGACCAGTCAGTGCTTCCATTCATTTTCAGAAGTTTGACTCCATATCTCTAAGTGTCCCTCCTCTTCCTTGCAAGCAAAATTATAAAAACCCTTCAAAACAACAAAACCTAGCCATTGATTTATTAAAGAAAACTCATATGTTGAAGACCAAGTGACAGGAGAGAGCCCTCTCTGAGCTGAGCAGGCTAGTACCCAGCTCTAAAGTTGGTTTGTAGGTTACCTTTGTCGTTTGTTATAACAGCTGAACAAATTTACAGAGTGCTAAATTCCTGAGAGTGGACATCTCAGCTCGATCCCTTGTTATGTGGGTTGGGGCTGCCTTTTTCCTTCTTTGGCTGTGAGGAATTTGTAGATCCAAACTCTCGCCTCTTCTACTTAAATTTTTTCTCAATTTTGACAGTGTATCTATAAGTCGTGCCTAATGAGGCGTTGTCCAGAAACTCCATTTCTGTTTGAATTTATCTATGCAAATAGTTGCGGTATTTGAGCACTAGATGTCTCTCAGACTCTTTGATACCCAATTTGGTGCATAGGGCATGGAAAATATTGGTGAAATTTGGTATTGTCTGGTCCCTTTCTTGATGCAGGGTGGTCCATCTGGTGTATTGGTCCTCGTAGCTTCCAACAGGGTAGTATTGTTCTTTAATGGCGTCTCGGAAGGAATCCCATGTAGGGACAACCACAAATATTGCATATTCCTCTACATCCCTTTGCTCAGAGTAAGTATCCCACGAATCCTTAACATGGGGGACAGCCTTCAAGAGTGCAAAAGTAATATTTTCCCTATTGGAAAAATTGTGGACCGAAAAATACCCTTCGAGAAGATTCAACCATTTATCTACAGCATCTGTATCTATCGGTCCTTCAAATAATGGACTATCAAAATTTACATGTACCTTGAAGGGGGTTGCATGGCCACTTGATGAAGATGCTTCTCATGTGGGCAGTCGTCGAAGGATCTGCGCAAAGTTGTCCATCATTTTGTTCCTTTGTCGCGCGAGGGCTTCCTCGAGCAACATTTTAATAGGATCTCCTGCTCCATCATCTTTCTTTTCATCCCCCATGGGTTTTTGTCGAGTTCAGCGTGACCGATCTTGTAACGGCTCGATTGGTTCACGTCCCAACTTCTTGTATCTAGATCTTGTCGGGGACATGCACGAAGAAAAATAAATGAAGAGAAGAACGCTCTGATACCACTGATCCAAATTTAGGAGCGGAACGAACTGATTAAAAGACTAAATACAATAAACACAGAGATATGAAGAACAACACAGATATTCAGTGAACAATATATTCTATTGAATAAATGAAATAGGTTGAAACTGAAACACTTGCTCGAATAGTGGTAGCTATCTCTGAGAAGAGATGTGGCTGCTACGTGCATCCGTCTGAGCAGAATGATCACAATGAGGCTCCAGAGGCCTTTTTGATATTACTCATGAATTCCAAAACCCTATACATCCAAAAACCTAACCCTAGAAGTTGAAACGCCAAAAGTCATGTGGGCCCCTATGGGTAAGTTAGTACCTCAACTTCCCGGGGTCGTAAATTTTGCATACGACCTTCATTTTAGGCGCATGATAACTCGTTGGAAAGGTATTTTAGAGAACTACACATTACGCTGTCGAAATTTGACTTCATCTATAATTTTATTGTGGCAAGCCAAAAAAACACTATTTAGGGCTTCAAAACGACCCTGGAAGTACAACAAGATGTGCTGACACGAAAACATACAAAATAAGCCAGTTGGATTAGGTGAGATGCCACCAGTATCCACCTCGAATATGTGTAGGGATTCAGACAGCCCTAGAAGTGAGAACCCCCAATTACAAAGAAGTACAGAAGAACATGTTGAACTAAAAACGAACAAGAGGATCCAGTTGGAATAGGTGGTGGCCACCAATATCCACCTAGATCAAAAAAGTTTCATGAGGATTTATGATATTTCCTTTCACGATATTGAAAAATATACCACATCCTCAATATGATGGACATTAATAACATATCAAGGTTTTGTAGTGTCCATAAGGATCCATAAAATACATGAAACTAAAACCACAAAGCTTCCATATCCCTCGAGAGAGATATAATTTTGATGGTCCAAAAAGGGTGGTAGGGTAGAGTAGGAATGGAGTAATGCAAAGGATGAAGGTGGAGAGTGAAGGAGAATGGATTTGGAGTGAGTAATAGGGAAGCGAGTGTGTGGAGATAGGAAATTAAGGGTGAATGTGGAGGTGGATGCATATGAAGGAATGGAGAAACATAAAAATACCCCCGTGCATTTAGGTAAGGTTTTATGTCACAATATTTCCCACATGTATTTCCCTCAAAGTGATATGTATAGACATGAAAATCAAGCACTAGGATGGGCTTTGTCATAGGACCCTCACACTAAAATATGAGTGAATAAATCCTCACAATACTCATCAACTTGGAATGTATATAATATATAATGACATACAGATCATGAGTTAATGAAATGAGACATAGTGCAAGGTGTGTAGGGGTATGGGATGTGACAATGGAGAGGTGTGATCCTCCCTCTAGTCCTCTATGATTCCACGTGTTTATGGTGATGTGAAGTGCAAGGAAGGGAGAACTACAAATGATAGAAATCAATGCCTTCTACTCTACATTGAAAACCTATATTATGCACAGTCCCTGAATGTAAATTAATTATGCATTCAGAAAATTGGACACATAAGCAGCTACTTATGCATCTAATTTCTTGAATGCACAATTAGGTTAAGGGTTCCCATGCATGGGGGTACAATATAATGTGGAAGGATTGAATTAAAAAGTGGACAAACTCAACCTTTACAATGAGTTTTTTTTTTTTTTTTTCTGGCAAGGCAAAATTCCACCCTAATTCACATATTTTTTGAAATTATGACAATTTGGGTCTTCTTAAAATGGTCAAAAAACCCAAAGGGCAAAGTTCCATGGTCAAAGATTCCATCAATGAGGTGGAACTATAACTTTTGGCAATTCCCATTATATTTGGGGGAGAATTTTCATGGAAAAATGGTTGAGTTTGTCCATTTTTTAACTTACTCTAATGTGGAAAGGCTTTAGAAAACAACTATGTGTTCCCTTAATCTATTTTTCACTTCTTCCTTATGAAACAACACTCTTCCAAATTCTCCAAGGATTTAACATATAAGATTCTCATGTGGATTCTGTTAGAATTCAAAGGGGGCTTTATATGGTTTCCTTAAACATAGAGAAATCATTGATTAGATAAGATATAACAATCAAGGAAAACACAACAACACTAAACACTCATATACATGATTCAAGTATGTATTATTAATGATTGTTTTTAAAATTTTAAAACTTCAAACATTAATATATTTTTAATATTTATATATTTGGTTAGGGTCACCTTTATCCTACCCCATATGCATCCTATTTTTCCCTAAAATGTCTTTTTATGGGGTCCCTAAACATATTGGGTATGCATCTCCATCCAGTGGAAACTTGTTGTAGCATATATATTAAGACCTATCCCAACATATTTAACATGACACTACATATTAAGATCATTAAACCCTAGATCACATATTTGATAGCCAATTTTGTCATAGTTTTGACTCTAAGTAAAGTTCCTATAGAACCCAAACAATATGCTTCAACTACATAAATATTATATTCCTATGAAGACAAATTAATATTCTCCAAAGTTGTATCCAAATTATCATCCTCAAGATTCGCATCCCAATCCTTTGAAGGCCCTAATGTGTATTCACCATTCATCCTCCCTTCAAGTGATGAATCACAACACTGAATGAATGTTGACCAACTTGTCAACCTTTTATGAAACCATATTATTGCACTTTACAAAATGGATAAAGTTGTGGGTACTTCATTTCCTTTAGTATGATGATGAAATGGCCACTTTTCAAAGAATGTGAATGACTAGGTACATTAAATGCTCTGACCCAACAACATAAATTGACCACTAGATAATATAGTCCATTATCATCTTGTCTCCAAGGGAAGATATATGTAAAAATCCTCCCAATTCTAGAAAAAACGTTTTAATCTAAGTACAAACAAGTGTATCCTTTTCCACCTTCTTGTTGTTGTGTGGGGCATTCATCTTATTTCTACCTTCAATGAATATTTCTAGTGTTTCCTTTATCATGTTGTCCATATCCTCATAAGTTTCCCCTAGGAAAGGGTTGTTAGTGTCTACTGAACAAATCAAAGAAACCATAGGCTCGATGTAAGCATTAACCAACTCATGTTTTTCCACCAATCACCATATCCAACATGAGTTTGAATCATCATGGCATTCTTAGTTTCTAACATCTTCCAAACAACCCACATCTCATTGAAAAAAATGTCAACAATGCATGTTTAAATTTTGCAACATGCTTCATCAAAATGAAAGTAAAATATCTAGTCTTAGCTACTTTTAATAGCCCTAATTTAGAGAATTATTTAAAAGTAGCTTGAGACATGGTGGGTTGTGCTAAAGTTGTGGTGAATTAACTATTTTCTTGCACTCCTTAACAAGTTGTATAATATAAGGTATTTCAACATAAATATGTTGGAGAACAAGGTTCATGTGGACTATGCATGGAGTTCAAAAATTGTGGGGATACCTGCTCTCTACCCTCATCCTTGTATCTTTATAAACAACCACACTATCTATGACAACTTGCACCACCAAATGGGGTCTAATTTTCTCAATTGTGTCCATTAAAAGTTTTAAGATAATTATACATTATTATCCTATAATGAGCAATAAATGTTAGAAATTAACATGGAAAAACTTGGTGAAGAAGAAATGATATTCACCAAGGGTCTACAAGTAATTTCCATCCACCCATTCAAACAATGGAAACCCTATAGCCATCCCAATTATATTTTATATTCTCCAAGTAGAAATGTCGGGGTACATGCTCTCCATGAGCATCCTTGCATTGTTCTAAAGAAGCATATTTTATGTGACAACCTGCACCACCAAATGGAGTCCAACTTTCTAAATTGTGTCCATTAAAACTTTTGAAATGAATTATGTGTCCATTTTCTATAATGAACAATTCATGGTAGAAATCAACATGGAAACACATCGTGAAGAAGCAATGATATTCACCAAGGGCCTACAAGTAATGTCCATCCAACCACTAGAAATAATGGAAACGTTAGATCCATTCCAACTGGATTTTACATTCTCCAAGTACCTCTTGGAAGGACTCCTCTACTTTGAAAGAGGAAAATTTATCACCTTCTCATAATCGAGTCCCTTGTATCCCCTCAGTCCATTATTGTCAACCTAGATCATGTAGTTTGAATATGATGAGTGATTGGCATTAAATGGGATCATGTATGCATAAATGCACTTAACAACCCTACGATTAACTTATTCCCATCCTCCAACATCCCACATGAAGTCCAAGCTACCATCCAACCCATGTTCCTTCCTTGATTCTTTGACAATCAAAGGTGTTTGATTAATTGGTCCTTTTAGAGGAGTCATTCTCCTTTAAATTGTTTTCTTTTCAATTTTCAACTTGCCTTTGCTCTCTTAAATAAGGAATTTTATCTTGCATCGTCATTGTTTTGAGGTAACCTTCATCCCATGACATCCGTTAAAAGGAAAAATGGGCCCTTGCACAATTATAAGACCCTTGGTAAATCTTCTCTCAATGGATTCACATCTATTCACACGATCCTCCTCTTGTCATGACAACCAATTTGGTTGCATGGTGCCAAAGAGGGTACTTATTTCATAGAATAGGGTTTTGATCTTCTTCATGGGAACTTTAATGTGTAGAGGAAACCATTTTCACTATTGTAAATAACTAGAAATTAATTATTGATTTTTGGATATCGAATGTCCAACATAAAAAATAAAAAATAAAAAAATAAAAAATAAAAATAAAAATAAAAACCGTTTGAATTCTTAAATCAATAGTCTGATTAAGTACAACAATGCAAACACAACCATTCAATTAATATCAAAAGGAATAAACATAATCCATTTTTAATAACAATAGACAAATATAAAAGAAACAACAATCATAAGAAGACATTATGGCCATTCATTTATATTGTTAGTGAACCCATCACAAAAGAGTAATGATAGTCAAGATAGAAATCTACATTCTCAAGCATGAGCATAATAATCATGCATCGATCTATAATTGGAACTGCAGTGCCAAGAGAAAACCAATTATAAAGCAAGTCTCTTATGTCATTAAGTTTATGCAAAGAAGACAAGTCTATAGTCCCATATACGACCATCATAACTAACTCAATTCTCACCAAAAACACCATAATATAAGATAATTTTATTAATATCCAACAAATTACCAATAAAATGGTCAATGGGACTAGAGAGTACAATGAGCCATCAATAGACTATGGGAGTGTCCAAAACACTCACAGGTGCTAAAAAACTTACAAAAATTAAAGATATAGATAACAATAAACAAGAGAGTAGCAAGAGCTAAGTACAATAGAGGGAAAACCCCTAAGATGCACGAGGTCATAACTAAACATCGACATCATAACTAGAAATAAAAATAGAAGTAGAGGATGAAGAGGGAGAAAAGGTATCCATGTCTCCATCTAACTCTATGAAGGCACTAGTGCAAAGCCTATGATTCCCTCTAAAGAGTACCTAGGGCTTAGGGGGGCTAGTTGTACACTCTTGTGAAGAGATCTAAAATTAAATGAACTCTCCTGACATCTAACATTGAAGGGAAGACCATTTGTTAGAATTATGGCTTCTTTAATGGACATGGTGATTAGTACTCTATGTGGTGCAACACTAGCTCTAAGATATCTTAGAGTTAGGGTGTTTGTTGATCCAATGGGAGTAATTATATTGTCTTATTGATCTTCCACTGACAGGATCAAGTAGTTGAGTTAGGATGGAAAAAATAAGTGATGATCCTGATAGTATTGGGTCTGGGGAGGCTGCACAAAATTCTCATATCCATCAATCATCACATCATGCATGTATACGGTCAGGTATTTATGGTTAGGGTGGAGAAATAAAATTGCAAGGGACCCCATTGAATCTTGAAATAAGCAGTGGAACCTCTACAGAATCTCATAGTCTATGGAACATCTGAAAACAAATTCCTCCTCGAACTTGATATTCTATAGATGGAAAAGATAAAAATTTCTCTAAAAAGCATGAAACAATTCAAGGGGGATCATAACGCCACATACCCAATGGAATTCATTATAGTTAGGATTAACAATGAGACCGTGTTGAACCTACATGAAGTGTAAATGATAAAAGGACTTATTTGGGCGAAGACTTTAAGTGAGGGAGACATAGGTGCTATCAATGTATACCTAATAAATTTCATCTCTAGTTGCCCTATTTATCTTTCCTTTAGTGTGGGAAGATGACCCGGGGAATCTAAAGAGTCGACACTAAAGGGAGTGAGATGCTTTATATAAATTCCAATGGATTGGAGAAATAAATTGGCCTCTGAGAACTAGCTCTATCTGCACCTAGAAAGTAAAATCTCCTCAAAAAAATAGAGAGATATATAGGGTTATCTATCCCATTAAAAAGTAGATTCCTCCAAAGTCTGGACCTTGTGAAGGAATAAAATGACATTGAAATGTTCTTTAGTTGTAGAAGATGGATCCAAAACTTATTTTGGGAAATCATTGGTGGTGAAATTTATTTTCAATGAGTCATATGTTGTAGCATGATAGAATATACTTCTCAACATGTGCTCAATAAAAAGGGAAGAAAAAGTCCCCAAACCTTGGCTCCATACAAAATTGTACGTTTAATTATAATATAAAAAGGTACATCTTCATAGGGATGTATTTAAAATGCAAGTGGAAACATTGGTGCTCAATCAAGGCCAAGGAAAAATAGCCAGTATAGATCTAGGATTGGAAAGTGAGACTCATTGTAAAATTAAGATATGTGAAATAGACCCAAAAATATGTGTAGGATTTGGTAACCTCCACTTCTCCCCCACATAAGAAGAAGTGGAAATCCTCTAGATAATTCTTTTAGGTGTTTAAAATCATGATCTTAGTTATGCTAAGGTTAACCTTGATCTACTTAAGATCACAAAAGATGGCGAGAGCATCATAATTCCTTTGAATACCCTTAGG
>JASDQU010104385.1:420198-431098 GCA_032191745.1 Picea mariana | reverse complement strand
ATAAGGTCCATAAGTACCAAAATTGGGTCCCCTAGCACCTGGATGTCAAATAATTTCATATAACTAAAACAAAGTGTGTTATAAGAACATATTGTATCTAGGCCTAAGGTCGGTGGACTCTATCATAGAAAACTATGACATTTTCCAAACGCCAGAATAGTCTAACCCATGGTCTGGGTACCCCCACGACATGGTGTTGCATGCCTCTAGGTAGGTCATAAGTAGTCTCCATATACATGTTGCGAGTGAGGGCCTCAAAGTTTTTTCCCACACTGTGCAAGGTCCTAGTTGCATCATCACTATGACCCGCCTCCTATCTTCCTTGTCGGATGTGTCACGTTAAATTATCCTACCTCAAAGGTTCTCTATATACATACAATCTAAAGTACTTATCAATATGATGGATCCCACAAAAATATGTCTTTTTACCTCTCCATATATATATCATATATATTCGAAAAATAAAAAAATAAATAACGTAAAAACAAATTACCTATATCTCGTGGCTTGTCCTTAGGAGGAATGATGACATCATTATTGTTAATAAAGTTTATTCTAGCATAGCGAAATCCTCGATGAATTGATTCTACTACTCCCACCAAGTGAAAAATTCATCATCATATAGGTTGGCTAATTGACCCCCTCCTAGTCGAGCTACCAACTCTCTCCATTGGACCATTGCAGGCCATGTTTGTAAGTTTCCTCGTACAGATGTCCTCAAGCTCATCATAGGAACCCTTTCAAAGAAAAAGGTTCACATGACACTGTCGAAGCCAAATTTATTAGTTTTCCTGAGCTTGCAATGGGTAAGTTGAGACTTCATGAAGTTTAGCATTGTCGTACTCTAGTTGAACATTGTGCGTCTCAAGCATTCGACCCCATGTTGCATTTGGGCCCGAGAAGTCAAATGCAATGAGTTGGATCCTACGATCTGCACCATAGTGTAAAGAATGACTCAGAGGCTCAGGTTGGTAACATGCTTGATGGGAACCTGAAACACACTCTTCTTAGTTTCGACATCACAATACTTGTGGATATAATCATTGATAGTTATCCCATCTCCACCTTGAGTTTGGAAGTTTGGTACTTCCCCTCTCTTAGAAAAACTAGTGATAAAGTAGATATCTTCTACAGTGATTGTCAATGATTTCCCTACAAGAATAAATGCTTCAACATCAAGGTGCCAATAATCAATCAAGATATTTAGTAATCTCTATTGAGACCTCATTCCACCAATTTGAAAAAACTTATACATGACACATGCATGTAATTATTTTTTTTCATAGTCATCGTCAAAGACCACTCAGTCCACTTCTTCATGTTCACACTCTCTCTACTGAAAAAACATCCTGTCCAATTTAAGGAGAATGTTAAGTTAGTATTTTATTTTTCAAAACATTTTTGGGAATCTGAGAGCGTTAGTTCTAACTATCATGGATATCGACAACTGGTGTTTCTACCAACTACAAACATTCGTGGGTTGTAATAAGGTAGCTCGCAGATGCGTGGAGTCGATTTTGACAAAGAAGGCTCAAGCCCAATTTTTCCATGAAAATGACCAAATGAAAAAAAGGAATTACATGATACGATGTAGGAACTTAATTGGTCCAGGTGGCAAAGGATTTTGTTGCTCCAATATCCCCTTCTTCCCCTCCATTATGACTACGAATATCGATGTACAAAATGTATATTTTTTTATTTATTAGGAAGTTAACGTAATCACATAATTGATAGCAATGGATAATTGCAACAATATAAAAAAAAAATGACACAAGATAAACACATCAAATGAAATATTGACACATCATAATTAATCTATACATAAGAGAATTCACAAAATTCATTTGAAAGAAACATCATTATCAACCAATCATTATTTATCAAAAGAAAAATACCCACCCAACCTATCCTTCAAGGTTAGGACCTCCTGGACACATAAACAATGCTCAAGCATAGGATTCATCAGATTGATTTTGACCATTTAAGGTCTCAAGGCTATCAACTTTTCTGAGCAACAAGGGGGTTTTTGTATCCCACTAACCCAATCAATTTGAAATCAACTAGATCAATAAATCAAACTAATCATGAAATCATGGCACAAAAGTAATATAATCACTAACTCAACCAACATCAATATTAGTATAATGGCGCAAGAGAATCTAATTTTTAAAACGATTATACTTCAACTTTATCTAAGGGCACAAGAGTAAACCATTTACATAACCAATCCTACCTCACATGAGTTCCAAGGCGTAAGAGTAATCATACATTTTACTTCATGGTGCAAGGAATATAACTACCAAATGATCATACACTCACATAATTAATTGTCGAACCCTGTGAAACTTGGTAAAGTTATAACTTAAACAAACTTTGAGTAATCTACGACGATTTTGCAATTTCTAAAACACGTTATAAAGTACTACAAAAGAACATGGAGATAACCACATAAGCAATTAATTCAACATAATGAGTTAATAATCGAGTAACATGAATAATGATGGTGAACCCTAAAACTAAAATACCAAGAAGTTCTAAACTTGTCCTATGCCATTGAATTTTAAAGGATGCAAGGTGTAAAGGTGATGGCGTCTATAAGTACTACTTATTCTGAAATTACCCAAATACTCTTATTAAATCAGACGATGTAGCAATTCCCCCAGAAAATGAAGGTTCTCAGGTGCCATGCGGTGCCATTTTATCAACATATCATTATGTTCTTATCATTACAAATTCTATGGGATACATATATCTTATATTACCATTGAACTTTGTTTGCATAAGGTGCACTTCTTTTGCAATAAATAAAAAATGATTGGAAGCGAATTTTTAATTAAATATTCATTCAATGTTGTAATTGGAGAGAGTTGTTGATATCATCTTCTCCTTTGCAAGAAACTCTATATTTTGCAGGAAACTTAATCTTACCATAGTAAGATGATTTAAAAATATTGAAGAGAATGAAATATACTTTCGATGTAAGATATTTCTCCTTGGAGAGTAGGATGTTCATCATGCTTGTTGGCACAGGGGCAGACCCAGGGTTCAATGCTTCAACATCACTCCAACAAAACCCTAACTACCAACCCTTTCGACAACACTTGTGAAGCAGATGAAGTCTCACCCGAGGTAGAGGCAGGGGGGTTGTAGGACTCAAGTGTCTACAACCTAGCTGGGACATAGATCTGTGATTACAACATTAGCACATATCCTTAACTTAGATCTAGCATTCATTTACCATCAATAGAGCACTAAGCAACCATACATCTATCTAACATATATAAATTCCAGTGCACTAAGAAGATAAACACATAACCAACATGGACAATTATTGCACAAAGCACTTCAACACAGGATATATGTGGTTCACCCCAGCGTGGGGCTACATCCACTAAATCTTCTTCTTCTTTATTAGTCTCCTTCAATATTCTTACAGGCACCAAGCCACAGAGCCAACTTCGCACTGGACATGTGATCTGTGCACAACGCACTAGATCCACCTTCCTCAAAATCAGGTCAAGTCATAGAGGCTTACATAGTCTGTCTGCACAAATCCTCTTACAATCACTTGCACCTAGCCCTACAAGTCTTAACATATTCTTGCATGAAGCATCTAGTCATGCACTAAGTCGATTCTCTTATTTTCTTACATTTATTAACCCCCTATTTATACATTTACAAAAAGGCCTAAACATGGGTAAAACACATGGGCCAACATCCCATACTCATTACGTAAACCCTTAAATCTTGAAAATTCTACAAAATAAGAGGGATCTCAAGATCTTCTCTTTGCCTGGGCACTCCATCTTTGACCAACCTGCCAAATTCCCAAAATTGGTCAAACATGACCAAAGTTTCCTCAAAACTTCGTCGAGGGCCAACAGGCCCCCAACACTCAATTGTGACTCATCCCGAGTCACTCTAATTTGGGAAAAAATTATTTGAATGCCTCGAGCTACCTCGAATTGTTGCTTCGCTAGAGCCTCCTGCTCAATGAATTCATGAATGAATTGCTTGGTGACAGGACCTTCCAAGAGATATTCCATTGTCGCAACCAACTGGTCTAGCTGTGAGCCTTGTCCTTCAACTTCTTAAAAAATCATAAAGGCTTCGTCCTACACTGGCTCAAATCTCTGTGTCACTTCCATAACCTTGCTCTGGATAACAGTGACCTGTTGCTGGACTGCACACTGCTCCTGTGATCTCTTTTTGCTTGCACGGTAGACACCCACTGCTTCGCCTCTTAGAGCTATGCTTCCAATCTCCTCAACTCCGAATATTCTACATGGCACTCATAGGTCTACGCACTTTGATCACTTAATTTTTTACATTATGAGGCCAATGCCCTGATTCTTTCTACTTCATTCCCAGTAGCTTCTTCCCTCTAATCGTGCACTTCTTGTAGAGTGTTAGGGACTGATCGGAGTTCTAGCTCCATTATCCATGCTTGAAGTTGTTGAATGGCTTCAACGAGCTTCCCCACTTGTATCTTAGTTTACTCTGGTTCCTCCTCTACCAAGCCCGAGACAAAGTAAAGGGTTCTAGCTACTACCTCTTTAACCAGATTCTGATCTGCAAGCAGTTGGTCTTTTTTTTTTTACATCTTCTCTTTGTCCTCTTCGAACATTGCCCTAATGTCATCTTTCTCTTGCTGCACAACTCAAAGTTGCTCTAATGCCTCCTCCTTTTCTTGCTTCATTTCTTTTGTAGTCTGTTCCTTTTCTTCTTGGGCTCATTGAGGTCAAGTCTCTGTCGCATCTGCTAACCTTGGCAATTGGGTGGGATCATCCCCCAATTCTACACTTTCTGTTGAAGATGGCCTAGTAGGAACTGAGTGGCTCAAATGGATAGCTTGTTGGATGTCCTTGAGCTCCTTCTCTATTATGTCATACATCGACTCCTACTTTGCTCCGTGTCTCTGCAAGATGTCTTCTGAAGCATATTCTACAACTGTGATGATGAGATCGATATCGTCCACTGTGAGCACATTCTTCGATTGAGTCTTGTTGGTGCAAGCCTTCTTTCTTGCCGAAGGTTTCTCCGAGGAAACCATCCTTTTCTGTGATGCTTCTGCTATGTTGAGCAGATCCTTCGGTGATAAGGTTTCACCTTTATCTTGATTTTATCCTTATTCCCCTTCTTCCTCTTGGTGTACTTTGTCTCCTCCTCCTCCTGCAAGTGTGTGAGGCGCAGTTTCCTTTGATGCACTGTCATTCTCATCACTTTCTATGTCCTGCACTTCCTCCTTATTCTTATTTTTCTTTTTGTTTCTCTATCCATCATGGTCGAACCGAGTGACCAATGGACTTCCGATGATGTCGAGGGCAGAGGGCTCTGCATATGTGACCGACACAAGGAATTTTGATGGCCATTCCTTAGTGATCTCTTCCATGTCTTCATCCTTCAATTTATAGTAGGACTGCAACTCCTCCTTACTTTCATCCCTATATGCGATGATGTAGATGAAGTGTCGATCTTCGCAGAACTTCACTAGCAGCCTGTACTGATGGAGTGTATTCAATGTCATTTGGGTGAATGATTCAATGGCGCGCTTTATTTGTAGGTAGTAAGGATGAAAGACAGTGTTCGAATTCCATTTGTTCACCATATCACTCATGTACCACATGGTGGAGAACCTTGTGGCCAATGGTTCTAATGGCTCGACTTCCGGGAAGGCTGCTCCTTCTGACATTTTCCAGGCAGAAAATGTGATTAAAATCAGTAACCAACTGAAGTGAAACTCGTATCCTTGGTATTGTGCTTCATGACAGTCCTTCTCCAACTCATTGACGAGGTAACTCGCCCAGCGCATCTGCATTACTTCAACACACTTCCCTCTGAGGTTGACTATGAACCCTATGACTTGTGTTAGACGGTTCTTTCAGAAGAACTTCCCTTCTATCAGCTACAAAGCAAGGTGTATTCTGCCATCCTGGATGGAGGCTAACTTGTAGCCTCGCTTCCCCTTCCCCACATCGTCATAGTCCTCCTTGATGCACTGTTCTAGGGAGCGATATGACGTATTCCCTAGGTATAATTGTTGAGGGTCCGGTCCTTGCATGCTCAGTCCTGTGATCGAGTGGATCAGCGCCGGATCCATAGTCACACACCTATCAATCCACATATGACCTCCATGATAGCATGATAGGAGGAGTTTAACGCAATCGTTAACCTCCTGATGTCGACCAAAGTGGGGGATATTCATTAGGTTCAATATCATGGAGCGCACTAGCTCCTTAATCCACAGTTGGGGAGCTATCTTGGGCTTCTTCCCAGTCATCTTCATAAGGTACCTATGTGGCATGAGGATCGCATAGTTATTTCAATCTCCGAGGTTGAAGTCATTGATATTAAGAGCTAAGATCAGTCCCAACTAGGGTCCAACTGCATGTATCCCCTTTGGGAGGTACTCAGTGATCAACGTGTACTCAAAGTCACGCAGAACATGGTCACGACTAACTGCACCAGCCAACGGTGGTATGTAGTCAAGAAATACCATCAAGATATGCTTCATGTAAGCCACATCATCACAGTGTTTGCTTATTTTCTCAGTCGCAGTTCGACTAGATCGATGTCCAATCAAGGGGGATGATTGTAATTCGCCCATCGACGATGTCTGTATTCCTACAAACATGACTTTCTTAGCCATGAGGTCTATCAAAATATCTTCTACATACTTCTCTAGCACACTATGATCGCCCTACATTCACACTTGTAATCACGGGGATTGGGTAGGCGAACAGACAAATATGATAAGAAAACGGACGACGATGTCTAGACAGCTCAGCGTGGTATTTGATCATTTCTCTGTTATCTTGGATATCTCAGTTTGCAAAAAGTGGTCCCGGTGCAACATACGATGGATTGTATAAGAAACTTCGTAACAGATTCCTCCAATGGGTCAGACTTCTTCAATCAATACGAATCAGGCTGTTATGGCGTGGTCCCAATGGTCCAATGGTGATCTTTCCGTTAATAGCTATGTTTCTAGCCATTCTAGAGCATTATTCTAACGGTCGGGATGCCTCCAATGGTCATATAGCTTCACTGTGGTGAAGTTTCATTCTGTGCAGTTCTTTTATTCTGAAGAGGTTCAAGTTCTACAATCTTTCCTTCTGCAAAGTCATCTCTGGAACTTCCTGTAGTTTTTCTAACTTTGCTTTCTTCTTATTGAGCTTTCTAGCCTTATTTCTTGTGATTTGAGTCTCTGGATTCTTCTCTCCTTCTTATTCTTATCTTCCCTTACCGTAGTAACTTTGCACTGTTGAGGGTCTTCTAAAGGGTTCAAAGGTAATACCTCTTCTCTTACTATTTCTAGGGTGAATGCACTTCTTCCTTGCATGGGCAGGTTCCTTAAGTCATCTTGTGTTCTTTCAACTTTGACAACTAATTCTCTAGTCCTTTGTTGCTTTGCATTATCCTCTTGTTCTTGCATTAGTCGCTCCATTTTTCTAGCTATGAAGTTCCTTAATTCTTGTTTTTTCTGTTTTGTAGCTTCCTCCTATGCTTTCCTTCTGATCTGGTCCTTCTCAATGTTAGGATATTTATACACTTAGGAGCTAGTTAAGATCTACTTGGTCTAATATGTTGTTAGGTAAAAGTGTGTTTCTTAGTGTGTTTCTTTAGTATGCATTAGTATGCATTTGTAGTTAGGAAATCCGATGGTCACGATATGTTCCTGACATAGAGTGATCCAACGGTTCATACTCTCCTCGATCTTAACGGCCATTGATCCATGGCTTAACACCCAATTAGTCCATGATATCTATTTAAAGAGAATGGAGGATCATTTTTTGATGATCGACTGTGAAAAACTCTCTTGTAAAATCTCTCTGTAATCTTTTTCTTTGCATTAATAAACTGCTCCAAGTGGCCGCGTTGGCTGGGGTCGTGGATACTTCCCCGTAGGGGTTTTACCACGTGAAAACATCGATGTGTTGATATTTTATCTGGTTATGTGAGTGGTTACTGAAGGTGTTTGACCTCTGTTGGAATAGCTATGTTGTCAAACATGGTATCAGAGCCTGTTTGAAGACCTACTCCTGTTGTAAATCGAGATCGTGAAGCTGAGTTTCCTCATCTCCATTTGATGGCATTTACGTACATTTTTGGGCTGAGAGGACTATTCCATTGCATCCGTAGCACTCATTTCATTCAGGAACACTTTTCGTTTTACTCGAAAAGGTTTATGTTTGCCCAAGATACGGCCATTACAGTCAGATCCGGAGGTATAAAGCCTGAATACACATTTTTTAAATTTCTGCAAAGTTTTATTTTGATTTTATTTCAGTTTGTATTTTTTATTTCTGGGTTGCTACTCTTTTAGATATGCGTGTGCTCTTTTCCCCACACCCTGTGTGATCTCAGCAAATCATAAACAGATAGGAAAAGGTGCATATTTCGGGTAAGCTAACCGAGATCTAACCCTTGTCATCGAGAAGTGAATTTTTTTTCTTGTGTGAAAAGAGTTTTTTTTAGCATGCTCTCCAAGGCCATCTTCAACAACAACAACAACAACAACCCCAATCCTCCTTCTGAAAATTACAATATGTTTTGTTAGACTTAAAACTTTCCTTATTAAGTAAGAGGTCTTGAGTTCAAGTCTCTCTTTTGTTACTTTTTTTGAAAAAGTTCATGCTAAAAATTATAAAGTGCATTTCACTTCAAGTATAAAAGTGAATCACTATAAGTAGTTGTATATTTTATTTTAGAGTTATTTATTTTGCATGAAACTTTTTTGTTATAAGGTAACTTCATCGTAAAAGCGATCCCCACTTCTCTTTATAAAAGTGGGTCACTTCATAAAGTAGCTTACACTATCACGTGGTTATTTGGTTATCGTTTATGCCTTTTTTTAAAAGGGCATAACTCTCACATTAGAAGTCCGTTTTCAGTGCCGTTTTTTTTAAAACCGCATAACTTTTCAAGATCTTTCCATCCTGATCATTAGTTTCAGTTTTTAAATCCATATTATCTGCATATTTAATATGGATTCTACAAGTAATGTCTTGCTTACGAGCAACAACTACTTCCAATGGAAATCCCATATGGAAGATTTATTAAGAAGTAAAGGCATGTGCCGGATCACCTTGGGAAAGGAAACATCACCCACTGATGATGATACGAAATCCAAATGGGATGATAGGAATGACGAAGCACGTGGACTAATCAAAATGCCCATCTCTCCTGATTTAAGGTACCACCTTCAAGAAATTGATGACCCCGAAGAAGCTTGGAACACGATTGAATCTGTGTTTGGTAAACTCAATATTATTCGAGCACAACAGTTAGAAAATCAAATACTGACCTTAAGTCCAATTGATTTTTCTTGCCTTGGAAACTATCTATCTAAGTTTAAAACACATAGAATTTTATGTGAAGAATGTAAGCTAAAAATGGAGGAAGAGCGTTGCATATATCTTATTATTTCTAAGCTAGGTAGTGCATATTATGTGTTTATATCTACCTTTTATGCCATGAAATAGGCTATAGGGAAAGATTATGTAAAACCCACTCTTGAGTCATTTTGTGCTTCTTTGATTAGAGAGGAAGATAAACTTGTACAACTTGGAGTAATCAACACTGCAGGTACCTCCAACAAAGCCTTAGTTACCCAGTAGAAAGATAAACCCAAGTATCCCAAGAAGAAACATCCTCGCTACAACAACAAACAACCTAAGGGTCCCAAACCTGCTCATACAACTTCAGCTCCTACTGGTGACAAAGGAGCAAAATATAAAAGTAAGAATACTAACAGACATTGCAACTTTTGTGATAAATATGGTCATGATGAGTCCAAATGTTTCAAGAATATGGCAGCCTTAGAAGCAACAATGAAGAAGCACAACATTAATATTGATTCTTCTTCTTCTTCTTCTTCTTCTTCTTCTCATGGACATGCTTCTTGCATGGAGATTTGCAAGAAGAAATATACATGGAACAACCTCTTGGCTATGTCCAGAATGACTCTAGCCTTGTTTTTCACCTCAAGAAATCTCTTTCTGGTCTCAAGCAAGCTCCCCGAGCTTGGTATGACAAAATGGATAGCTTTCTTATTGCCACTAGATTCTCTAGATGCCATTATGATCCTAATGTATATACCAAGAAAGTAGGAATACATCTCATAATCCTTGTCCTTTATGTTGATGACCTTATCATTACTGGTAGTGACTCAAAACTTTTAAACCATGTGAAAACCAACCTTAAGAATAAATTTGAAATGACAGACTTAGGTTTTTTGCACTATTTCCTTGGCCTCCAAGTTTTGCAAACCATTGAAGGAATTTTTCTTTCCCAGTCTAAGTATGCTTGTGACCTTCTTCGTTGCTTTCACATGTACGATTGTAAACCAACCCCTTCTCCCTTCCAATCTGGAATCAAGCTTTCTGCCACCTGTACTTCTCCTGAAGTTGATGCCACCCTGTATCGTCAGTTAGTTGGTAGTCTCTTATGCTTCACTCGTACCCATCCTGATCTTTCCTTTGTTGTTGGTCTTATTTCCTGATATATACAAACACCCCATGAAAGCCATTGGAAAGCAACTAAAAGGATACTTCGCTATGTTCGTGGTACAGTTCAGGGGGACTCCTTTATTGGTTGGTTTCACTGATTCAGATTAGGCCTGTGACCTTGATGATTGGAAATCTACTACAGGTTATGTTTTCAACCTTGGTTCAGGACCTGTCACTTGGGCCTGTAAGAAACAACAGGCTATTGCACTTTCTTCAGTAGAAGCAGAATACTGAGCAGTGGTAAATGCAAGTCAGGAAGCCTTGTGGCTTCGACAGATCCTTTCAGAGTTTGGATTCCAGCACCATCATCCGACTAGCCTTTGGTGTGACAATTAAAGTGCCATCAAGCTCACTAAAGTCCCAGTTCAACATCAGCATAGCAAATACAT
>JASDQU010104385.1:402836-414044 GCA_032191745.1 Picea mariana | reverse complement strand
AACAAATTTGGTTTCTTGACTAGCTTTGGTTTGAGAATGGGAGGAATATTCCTGTGAAAATACAATGGGAAAAACTACATCAATGAGGAGCGATGGATGGAACCTCGAGCACACTTGAAAAGGGATGTGGGCAATAGAGCTATGAAGGGATATATTGTCGCTATATTGAACATAAGGAAGGATATCATTCCATGTGCATGGATGTTTGGAATTGTACATCCTTAGGATATGAACAATCATCTTATTGACAACCTTTGTTTGTCCGTCAGTCTGTGGGTGGTGTTATCACCATAACAATTTTCAGACAAGATCCGAGTCTTGGGAATTTAGTAAGAGATACATCGTCTAAGGAGCCTGATAGTTTGGAGAATTGATGATTTAGAGGACCAGGACATATCTAGCAATGTATGGACAAATATAGTAGAGGCGAAAAAGGCATAACTCGACAGACCGTTGATTTTTAATCAAACCAGATCAACAGCTGGTGGCCATATCGGGCGATGAACTTGCATGGGACTTAATCATATAAGGGCAGACCGGGGAAAACCATTATGGTTTTTAAAATGGACGTCCAATGCCTCCAGAGATACATCAGAGCGAAAGGCAGTTTTCCTGAAACCACTTTCACCAAAGCCACGATGTCACATGTTCCAATATGTCAAATCAAATAGTCGTGGGGCGGGCGCCAGCTTGTCAAAATCAGCTCGTTTCACTCGTTCGATACTTCAAAACCATATGATGTCAGGTGAACGCCTCCATATGACGAGCGCGAAAGCTAATCATTTGAAATGGATTGGCCAGGCGTGGTGAACCAACGTACCGGTAGGAGAATCTGTTAGTGATTCATGATTGGAACTCTATAACTACTTATTCTCAAGTATGGAGACATCATCTCATCCATAAATGAAGTAGTCTCCAATTTGCTCGCCTCTCTGATTTTTGTAGGAACATTTCGGTGTCCATGAAATTGGGATACATGGATAGAGCTATATCCAGTGAAACTGGTCATTCAAGCAACATGGAAGATTTACCTACGAGTAAGAAGGAAAGGGTAATTGCACGTATATTAGCAACTAAATTCCACACAGAGCTACAGAATCAGGATTGGAAGTCAGGCTAAATCCCATCATGAGGGATCTAGTCATCAATGGGTGAGCTATAAAATAGAAATGGAACAAACGACAGAAGAAAGAAAACATAGCTGAAACGGCTGAAAGTGTTGGAGAGAATCAACCGACCTGGTTGGATACTCTAAAGGAGGAGATCGCTAAGCTAAAATAAACTCTCAGGTGGAGACAAGTACATCCCAGCAAGTTTTGGACATATGGAGCCTAGATATGATGAACATGTTCCTAACGGTCCCTCTAAAATAGGGTAACGATTATTATAAATCATTCCCCCTTTGTAACTTATCTCTAATCTTAGAACGATGAGAAGTCTGAACATTTTGTATTCCATGAAGAGACCTTCTCTATATATATTATCTTGAGGATATAGAAAGCATGGAGAAAAGAGGAGCCTTCCCTCTATGCAGGAAGACCTTTGTAAGTTTTTAGGGCTAGAATGAATATATAAATGCAGAAGCGGATTTTGGAATGTTTATGAACAGATTCTAACAGCGGTGATATGAGTCTTGTTTTCCTTTCATAGTATGTGTTTCCTGTGATCTTTTATTCGATATGCATTTTCTTCTGTTTAAATTGGAGAGTTAAAGGCCAAGAATTCATCATTTGATGCTCTTGGTTTAGCAATTTAGACTATGGTTATCTCTTCTGAACTAATTCAGAATTCATTCTTATAATGCTCTGATGTAGTTATGTGTCCCTTTTCCTCTGATGCCATGCAAATTTTTTAGATATAAACTCGGACTCACTGCCTGATTTAGCCTTTTCCTCTTAATAGTCCCCAGGTTTGACGATGTATTGTTTATTCTAGACTCCATAGCCCAAATGTCATCTTCATTCCTCCAATCATTTTATTAAAAACCCCACAAACAAACCAAATCTAGCCACCGATTTCCATAGAAATATCAAGTGACACGAGAGAGCCCTCTCTGAGTTGAGAAGGCTAGTTCCTCAGCTCTAAATTTGGCTGAAACAGTTACCTATGTCGTTTGTCTACTCAGCCGGACAAAATTTACAGAGTGCTAACTTTATGGCACCGTTGTCGGGGACGAAATTGAAAGTTTTTCCCTGGGAAAGAACGACATGGTTAAGTTCTAAGGTCTGAGAGAAGCGGACACTTAGACACATATTGGCTGTATTCCTACTCTGGTGACTCCACACATCAAAAAATCAGTTTGAAGTTGATTCCACTCGTAGAAGAATCCATAAATTCAAATTTTCATTGGCGACTCCACTCTCAATGCAGAATCTAGCTTCCAAAACATTATTAGCGACTCTACTCAATATTCAAATGTAATTCAAAGACTCCACTAGAAAATGAGATCCCTTGACAGAGGTATGAAAAGACATTATGGAAGAAAACAAGTACTTAAAATTGGATTTTTTCCAAGGCATTTTATTTTTTGTTATAAGTTGCCTCTGCTTTTTCCTTGAACATGCCAACAAAGTTTTCTTTACCTGATGCATTCTAATGATGATCATGAAGATATTGCAATTATATACCCTCCTCTTAAATTTGTGCATGCATATCCTCACTATATCACTGATGTTGATAAAAAATTCTCATATGGGCCATGCAATGACCACAACCAAATTGATAAGTCTCATGAAACATGGGTTGATATTTTATCTCCTACACTTGACCCAACACCCTCCAAGATTCAACATAGATACAGACCCTTAAATATACCCCACATCCTTCATGGTTTTCCTCCAAAACATTATGAGTACTTGCCCATGTTTGATGGGGAACTCGATACCATCTCAGCTGAAAAGCACATCCAAGGGTTTGAGCATTTTATAGATTTTTTTGAGATCGACCATGATGATGTTTGTATGAGGGCCTTCTCTCAATCCTTCAAAGGAGACACCAAAGACTGGTTTAAACGTCTACATCCAAAGACAGTTATCTCATCGGAGGAATTGAAGGATGTCTTTTTAAAGTTTTGGGGCAGGAATAAATGTTTGGATCTACAACTTATAGAGTTCTATGCCTTAAAAAGGCTGAGAAATGAAACTATTTCTATATTCAGTAGAAGGTTTTCCAGTGTCTATTACAATTTGTCCAAAGGAATCCAACCCACTTAAGTTGCTGCCATGCTCCATTATGAAACTATTCTTCATCCAGACTTGTCTTTTCTCATGATGGAAAGAAGACCTAAGTCCTTACAACAAATGTTTGATGATGCTCAGGATATTCAACACAACATCCAAGCATGTAAACAGATCCAAATTGAGGATTTAGATGCTAAAGAAAATAAAAGAGAATATGAATAGAAAATGGTTGATTGGAACCTTGAACATGTAGTTGACCATGTCATAGGCCCTCTTGAAATTCCCAATACCCAAGGATGTTGCATAAAATTATGTCCCACTTGTTGAAAGAGAAGGTGTTGATTTAGTTTCTGATCCATCCCATGATAAGCAAGGGGCTGATTATTTCATGTATTCATTTATAGATAATCAAGAGGATGAGTGTAAAATTCATTTTGTCAAAGAGCAGGATGATGTTCCAAGTTTGTTCTTGTTAAATGACCTTGCATATGTCAGCGATTTTCTTGTATATGACAAGTGTGAAGACGATCGTGATGTTAAAGACTTTCTTTTTCAGCAATACAGTGAGGAGCAAAATATTAGATCAGCTGAAGAGAATTATCTACCCTTGTGCTTTACTACATTCAAATTGTTGAAAGAGAATTCTCAGATTATTGTTGAGACAAATGAATTTGTGTTGACACAAAGTCACACCAAACCAAAAAAATAGATTGACAAGATATTGGAACGCTCTTCTCAGACGTTTGATGACCCTATTCTTTGTTTTGAGGAAGACCTTGTGAATTTAGAAATACAGTCGTTGGTCGAAGACAAAGCAGAAAGTGAGCATGTCCAGAAACCCAAAGAGATGGAAAAATGTACCTATGATGATACTGAAAAAAATGAAGAAGGTTTCAAATCAGGTAACAAAACCTTGCCATTGTGTTTTTCCTCATTCCAACTGTTGAAACAAAATAGCGTTTCAATTAGGAAAAAATCCAAGCATGAAGTCGAAGGCGAAGAAAGCACCAGGCTTATAGATAAAAACTCTCTCCTCATATGCTTTTCTTCCTTTGAATGGTTAAGAGAAAATCATGAAATTTCAGAAAAAATAAGGACTTCTAACTATATTCATAGTAGCACTCTTTTACATGAAAAGGTTGTCATCATTAAAGAACACCAACTACACTCACATGCATTGCATGATCATTACTTGGAAGGGTATTTTGATTCAGAATTCCAATCTATGCTTAATCATTAGATTAAAGAAGAAGCTGATCAATATTTTTTTTATCAAAGGTCATTTCCTTTCTCCTAGAACTAATGCGGATGTTCAACAATATTACCAACAAAACAAGGTATTTCAAGATTGCTTTTCTTCCCCTAAGAATGACGTACTCGTCCAATTTCTAAACAGCATAGACACAGGAAAAGATTTTGAAAATACATCCATGAGGACTCTAGACTGTGAATTAATTCATGATGTCATCTTTTTTCATTTACAAGAATATTATGAGCAAGAACTTATTTCTATTAATTCATTTGAAAGTCAATATGGAAGCTCTCAAACAAACTTCCAGAAGTTTAATGAAACCGAATCAGAATTGTTTGATGAACAAAAGGATAGCCTTGATGCACATAATATGGTTTTCATATTTGAAGAATGTATGAATGTTTTTCTTGAGATCCATGGAGAAGTAGACAAACCCATTGCTGCCATTTCATTTGAAAATGTTCTCAAGACAGAAGAAATAAAGCAACAACAACACACACTTATGAAAGAGTCTTGCATTTTTGTTTTTGTGCACCAAGAAGAAATGATTTTTCATGGTTTTCAAGATCCAGTGGCCATCCTATTATAGTCATTAGTGAAGGAGTTTATTTCATTCATAAACTCATATTTTGAATTCAAATTTTGTTTTCAGCTACCATCTACATTTGTCTTCCTTCTTAAGAAAGATGTAAGCGGAGAAAAATCAGGAAGCCAATTGCTTGATTAGTTACATTGGCACTTTAGCATCACTTGATTGAGTGTTAATTTTAGCATTTTTAGGGTAGGTAGCAATGTAAAAATAAGATTCCCATACAAGCATTCTTAAGTTTATATTTCCAGTATTGTGTACAATCAGTTTTAGCAGTAGATTTAGTGTTCGGTATCCAGTTGAGAATGGCATGCAGATTTTGGACATCAGCAGACACTAGTGATATGGTAGGAGAAGGTTATACGCACATGTTTTGGGATCAACCCAATAGATCATGCACCGGGTCTACAATTTCTTTGCTACCTCACTAGGAGGATAGCATCCCCAGTTGGAGCCTATATTATCATCATAACAATTTTTAGACAAGATCCGAGTCTCGGGAATTTAGCAAGAGCTACATCGTCTCGAGAGCCTGATAGTTTAGAGAATTGGTGTTTTAGAAGACCAAGACATATCTGGCGACGTATGAAAAAATATAGTGGAGGTGCAAACGACATAACTCGACAAACCATTGATTTTTAATCAGCCCATATCAACGACTGGTGGCCATATCGGGCGGTGAACTTGCACGAGACTTAATCATATAAGGGCGGACCAGAGAAAACCATTATGATTTTTAAAATGGACGTGCGGTGCCTCCACAGATACATCGGAGTGAAAGGCGGTTTGCCTGAAACCACTTTCGCTAAAGCCCCGATGTCACATGTTCCAATATGTCAAATCAAACAGTCGTGGGGTGAGAGACGACTGGTTAGAATCACCTTGTTTCACTTGTTTGGTACTTCAAAACCGTATGATGTCAGGTGAATGCCGCCATATAATGAACTTGAAAGCTAATCATTTGAAATGGATTGGCCAAGCATGGTGAACCAACGTACCTGTAAGAGAATCGATCAGTGATTCATGATTGGAACTCTATAACTACCGATTCTCAAGTATGGAGACATCATCTCATCCATAAACAAAGTAGTCTCCAATTTGCTCGACTCTCTGATTTCTGTAGGAACATTTCGGTGTCCACGAAATTGGGATACATGGACAGAGCTATATCCAGTGAAATTGGTCATTCAGGCAACATGGCAGATTTACCTACGAGTAAGAAGGAAAGGGTAATTGCACGTATATTAGTGACTAAATTCCACACAGAACCTGCTACAGACTCAGGATTGGAAGTCAGGCTAAATCCCATTATGAGGGATCTAGTCATCAACAGGCGAGCTGTAAAAAAGAAACAGAGCAAATGACAAAAGAAAGAAAACATAGTTGAAATGGATGAAAGTGTTGGAGAGAATAAACCGACCTAGTTGGATACTCTAAAGGAGGAGATCGTTAAGCTAAAATAAACTCTCAGGTGGAGACAAGTACATCCCAGCAAGTTTTGGACAGATCACACCTAGAAATGATAAACCTGCTACTAACGGTCCCTCTAAATAGGGTAATGGTTATTATAAATCATTCCTCCTTTGTAACTTATCTGTAATCTTAGAACGATGAGAAGTTTGAACATTTTGTATTCCACGAAGAAGCCTTCTCTATATATATATTATCTCGAGGATATAGAAAGCATGGAGAAAAGAGGATCCTACCCTCTGTGCAGAAAGACCTTTGTAAATTTTTGGGGCTAGAATGAATATATAAATGCAGAAGCAGATTTGGACTGTTTATGAAAAGACTCTAACTAGCACTGGTACAAGTCTTGTTTTCCTTTCATAGTATGTGTTTCCTGTGATCTTTTATTCCATATACATTTTTCTTCTATTTAAATTGGAGATTTAAAGGCCTAGAATTCATCATTTAATGCTCTTGGTTTAGCAATTTAGACTATGTTTATCTCTTCTGAACTAATTCAGAATTCATTCCTATAATGCTCTGATGCATTTATGTGTCCCTTTTCCTCTGATGCCATGCAAATGTTTCAGATATAAACTTAGAATCACTGCATGATTTATCCTTTTCCTCTTAATAGCCCCCATGTTTGACAATGTATTGTTTATTCTAGACTCCATAGGCCAAATCTCATCTTCATTCCTCCAATCATTTTATTAAAAACCCCCAAAACAAACCAAATCTAGCCATCGATTTCCATAGAAATATCAAGTGACACGAGAGAGCCCTCTCTGAGTTGAGAAGGCTAGTGCCTCAGCTCTAAATATGGTTGAAACAGTTACCTATGTCATTTTTCTATTTAGTGGGACAAAATTTACAAAGTGCTAAGAGGTGGAAGGAACTCGATTTGGTCAGCTTAGTGTGCATCAAAAACAATAGGTTGGACCAGAAATTAATTAGAAAAATACTATCGTGATATGAAATAATGGTCCGTGGGAGCCCAAAATGATCCCAAACACACTCAAAGAAGATCTTAGCAGTGAATTTGACTGTGATGATCTTCTTGCAAGGTGTTAAAACTGCAATTTTAGATATTTGATCAACAACCATGAAGACATAACCATTACCATGCTTGGATGAAGGTATATCAGACATGTAATCCATGGAGATGGACTCCCAAGGCATATTAGGTGTAGACAAAGGGGTGTATAGCCCTTGTTTATTAATGGAGGGTTTGGAAATGGTGCAAGCAATGCCATATCTAATATATTTTCTAACATCTTGTCAAGGATTTAGCCAATAAAAATGTTTTTGATTAGTCACCACTGGTTTTCCCATTCCAAAGTGTCCTAGCAAGTGATTGTAATGAGATCCCCAAATCATCTTTGCACACTCTCTTGAAGGACCATAGATATGGATGAAATGGCATAACATTCCATCCTAAAGATGAAATCCTGCAACTGGTTTTCATGTGTTCAATGTTTGATCAGTACAAACAAAGTCAAAGTCATTTTTCTATAATTATAGCCACCCCAAGTTCTCATGGACACAAGAGTCGAGAATTGTGGTTAGCACCACAGTCGAGGGTCAACTGAGGTAGTCTACAACATGATTGGTGATTCCCTTCTTGTACTTGATGTTCAAGAGGAATTATTGTAGTTACATGGACTACTTCTCACGGAAGGAATTCTATAACTTTCTTTATGTCTTCTTGACACGCAGAGGCCTATGATAAGTGTGGATGATCATTTCATTTCCTAGAATGTAATGCTTCCACTGTTGACATTCGTACAAAATGGAGTGCATCTATTTATCATAGGTCGGGTATCTTTGAATAACATCAGATAGTGTTTCATTATGGTGGGTCATCGATTTCCCATGCCAGTTGAGGATAGCATCGATGGCATAGTTTGAAGTTTCTCTATCAATATCAAATGGTTGTTGCATGTTTGGAAGAATAAGGATTAGTGTTGAGAAGAGGTGGAATTTAAAATCCTTGAGTTATTTCTATTGTGTTGAAGCCCAAACAAACTTGGAGTGTGATCCGCCCTTGGTCACATGGATTAGGGACAAATAAATATGAGATAACCTCAACAAAAACTTGTGGCAAAAGCTGGAGAGGCCTAAGAAGTTGGGTAGCTTAGTCAATGTTTTTGGTGTTGACCAATGTAGAATGACTTTGATCTTGGTTGGATCCCCATGAACACCCTGCTCATCCATGATGTATCCCAGATATTGAATTATTTTCATGCCTAAGGAACACTTCTCCAAATTGGCATATAACTTGTGTTTTCATAGGGTTACAAAGACCTATTGAATTGCTTCAAATTTTCCTCCCATGTTTTCTAAAGATGAGGATTTCATCTAGATATACGACGACAAAGGAATTTTTGAATGGCCTCAATATATCATCCATAATCCACATAAATATTGTTGGGAAATTAGTTTTGACAAGATATTTCCCCCGTGAATTTGGGTCAATTCATAGAAGATCGAGATTTGATTGAGAAGACTGAAATATTCCCCCACAGACAAATGTATAACCTGAAAAATAACTAGTTTTCGCTAGGAGAGAGTAGGGAAGGAGAGAAGGAGAAAGTGTGCACCTTAAAACCTTCGTTCGATGCCAATCCTCACTCCTTCTTCTCGAAGTGATCCTGACCTTTTTTGGAACAATCCTGCAAAATAAAATCAAGAAAAATGTTGCAATGAGGTAGTTACGTAATCAAGTAGCATATATATCATGCATTATATCCAAAGTAAGTATAAGAAATGGTAACTTCCACTATTTCAATGAACAAAAAATTGGAGGGAAAGAGAACTCTTCTATTAACATGAAATATCAAAGGTAGTTACAACTTGACTCACTTCTGGCACTACTTCAGAGCCAACTTTCCAGGTTGCTCCATAGATCCTTCAAGCATCTACTCAACGATGACACTCTTCCTTGGATAGACAAATAAGGATAAAGAGACACCTTATGACTATATAAGAAGGAAGAAACATTGGAAAAGGAGTTTCTAGGTTGGGGGGATACTACTCAGAGGATAAAAGGAATAGGGAAGCTTGCTAGATCTCAACAACATATCTTTGCACCAAAATACTTGTCCTCATTCCATCCCTAAATGGTGGTTTTATATCTTCCCTAAATGGGTTAGGGAACTTGGAATCCATTTTGTATTGGCATGGGTACAATGGTAAATGATCCCAACTGCAAAACCCACCTGAAAAATTGGAATTATTTTATTTCTCATTATTTTTTAGGGAATTTGCAGGTTTCATACTAACATGTCATGGATGTACGTGTGTTTCATCAAAGGATCCAACGGATATGTGAAAAAGACATGTTTTTTAGATAAGTCAGATGAGGCAAGTTGGGAATTTTTCTAGCAAGCCAAGGGAAAGTGTTACGCCAAGGCGCAAATGCATAGGTGTGGCATTTTATGATATAACATATGCCCCCTAATGTTTGAGGTTAGAAGGGAAATATGATGGTAGAAATACATTATAAACTTTGAGAGACGAGGATTCATTGAAGTAAACACATGAAGGTCCCTGAACAATTGATCCAAGAACAACAACCATCAACAAAGATCAAGTAATAGTATTTTCTTCCCAATTTGGGCATACCCATGCTCATGAGTGGTATAAGAATGGTCATCGAATCAAGTACATTATGGATCCATGGCATATGTGATATATAGCTATAATCCATGGCCATAAATAGTGCATTGTGGATCCATGTGATATATATGAATTAGAAATCATGGCCACGAAAAATACACAGTGGATCCATGTCAAAGTAGATCATAGCCACGAATAGACACATGATAGAGCTATGTCTCAAGATCAAGAACAAAGGGAAGGAAAAATTTGATCCTCTAGAAGTACCAATGTTTGTGAGGTGTAACCATATGGGTTGGGAAAGATCACAAAAGACATGGTGCTTGTACTTCACCTGAGGTATTAACAATGATATGTCGTGGTACATGTATACACTATGTTAATAGATGATTCAGAGTCGAACATAATGAGACATTGTTTGATTATCGGTCATTGATGTATACCATTAACAAACGTGATACAACCCACCGATGATGATAATATGCGTCAAGGTACCATGGTACAATCTAACAAGTGTGAATAAATGAGATGATGTCGAGCACCTAGAAGAATCTATCAATCATGTGACATTGATGTATTACCACTATCAATATCGAGGGATTCTTCCTCTCATGACTACAAACTCCAAGGTACCAANCTCTAGATCCCTATCCCAAGGAAATATGTGTTAAAATTGGTGAGAAGAGATCCGTTGGAAGGAACGAATTAAGGCATCCTTCATCATCCAACATGAGGGGTGGTGGAAGGCCAAATATTTATAAGAAATTGGATGAAGAGAAAGATACTTGTGATGAGATTGACTTGACTGACTCGGGAAGGCCGACTTGCAAGGCCAGAGAATAACTGCAGAATGGCCAACTCAGGTTGAAAATTTCCCCTGAACAAAAGAATGACACATTATGTGACTTAGGCAACATGGAATATAAACTGGGATACATTTGTGATACAGGAGGAATTAACAAATGCTCCATATGGTTGGAAGAATAACCAACCGGGGGAGATAAAACTCAAAAACAAGAAAAATTCTCTTAAAGCCATAATAGACGCAAAATGATGAGATACTCACTTAAGAAAAAAGGAGACATGATTGATTCCCACACAAGAGATAGAGGTCCAAC
>JASDQU010104385.1:385347-398955 GCA_032191745.1 Picea mariana | reverse complement strand
TCCCTCTCTCTCGATATAATTGGCCACCTCTCTTTCGCTCTCTCTCTCTCTCTCTCTCTCTCTCTCTCTCACACACACACACACACACACACACACACATTTACCCCTCTCTCCCCCTCACTCTCTCTTCCTGATTTAGATGATATTGAGAAAGAAATGATATAAAAATGAAAATATATAAGATAACATAGAAATATAGTGAAATCCATATTATATTAATGAATGGAATACAAAATACCATAAAATGCAAAGCACACAAACTAGCTAGAATGGTGGTAGCTTATCCCTAAAGAAAGACATGTGTTAGCTACGCTCATTTGTAAGAATAATTTGATTACAAAAATGAAGAAAATTCCTTTTAACATAAAGAATCAATGAGAAAACCCTAAAAATCCAAAAAACTAACCCTAGAAGATGAAACACTAAAAGATGTGTGGGTCCCGAAGTGGTTAGTTCATACATCAACTTCCTGGGGGCGTTACTTTTGTATATTATCTTCGTTTGGGGTGATTGATATCCCATTAGAATGGTATATTCGAGAAGTGAGCATTTAGAACATCCTGGTACATGTCCTCAACTATCTACTAGGTGCCGCCACCTGAGAAATATGTAATTTAGGACCTCAAAATGACTCTGGAAGTTTGGGACCTAGAAAATTGTGGAAACAATGCCAAGATGTGGAATCATTATTAATTAGTGGAATAAGTGGGTGGCCACCAATATCCACATGGATCAATCATCCCCCTTGAGGAAGAAATAATCCCTGTTGCATTAAGTTCCTCCATGACATGGGGAAACTTATGTTGAATGTGACACCTAGTGAGCCACTTGACCTGGTGAAGAAACTACCATGCTTTCACTACCCAATAAAGTTAGATGTTATATTGGTGGGTTACCTTCATATTGGTGTTCATGATCCGATCTGTATCACCTACTAAATCAAGTCAGAATTTAGTTATGTAGGGGCCAAGTTTTTGGCCACGTCTGAATTTTCCAGGAGATCTAGAAAATATGGTCGAAGAAATTTCACATTAAATATGTGGTGCAAGCAAAAGAAAGGGGGAATACTTAATTCAAAATAATTCTCTCCCACAACCTTGGTGATGGTGTAAGTCCCATATTGGAGTGGGAGGAGATTCTGATGGGGTTCGATGAGGTGTATGTTCTATAGTGCAACCATCCCTTATCTCCCATTTGAAAATTGTGTGGTACCCAATGTTTATCATGGCTCTTCTTGTACCCGGTGTTGGTTTTCTACAGAATATCTTGAACTTGTTTATAGATGTGTTTTCTTTTTCAACAAATTTGGTTTCTTGACTAGCCTCGATTTGAGAATGGGAGGAATATTCCTGTGAAAATACAATGGGAAAAGCTACATCAATGGGGAACGATGGATGGAACCTCGAGCACACTTGAAAAGGGATGTGGACAATAGAGCTATGGAGGGCTATATTGTAGCTATATTGAACATAAGGAAAGATATCATTCCATGTGCGTGGATGTTTGGAATTGTACATCCTTAGGATATGAACAATCATCTTGTTGACAACCTTTGTTTGTCCGTCAGTCTGTGGGTGGTGTTATCACCATAACAATTTTCAGACAAGATCTAAGTCTCGGGAATTTAGTAAGAGCTACATCGTCTAGGGAGCCTGATAGTTTGGAGAATTGATGATTTAGAGGACCAGGACATATCTGGCAGTGTATGGACAAATATAGTGGAGGCAAAAAAGGCATAACTTGAAAGACCCTTGATTTTTAATCAAACCAGATCAACGGTTGGTGGCCATATCGGGTGGTGAACTTGCACGGGACTTAATCATATAAGGGAAGACCGGGGAAAACCATTATGGTTTTTAAAATGGACGTGCGGCACCTCCAGAGATACATCAGAGTGAAAAGTGGTTTTCCTAAAACCACTTTCGCCAAAGCCCCAGTGTCACATGTTCCAATATGTCAAATGAAACAGTCGTGGGGCGGGTGATAGCTGGTCAGAATCACCTATTTTCACTTGTTCAGTACTTCAAAACCATATGATGTCAGGTGAACGCCTCCATATGACGAACGCGAAATCTAATCATTTGAAATGGATTGGTCAGGCATGGTGAACCAACGTACCGTTAAGAGAATCTGTCAGTGATTCATGATTGGAACTCTATAACTACTTATTCTCAAGTATGGAGACATCATCTCATCCATAAACGAAGTAGTCTCCAATTTTCTCGACTCTCTGATTTTTGTAGGAACATTTCAGTGTCCACAAAATTGGGATACATGGACAGAGCTATATCCAATGAAACTGGTCATTCAGGAAACATGGCAGATTTACCTATGATTAAGAAGGAAAGGGTAATTGCATGTATATTAGCGACTAAATTCCGCACAGAAACTGCTACAAACTCAGGATTGGAAGTCAGGCTAAATCCCATTATGAGGGATCTAGTCATCAATGGGCGAGTTGTAAAACAAAAATGGAGCAAATGACAGAAGAAAGAAAACATAGTTGAAAAGGATGAAAGTGTTGGAGAGAATCAACCGACCTGGTTGGATACTCTAAAGGAGGAGATCGCTAAGCTAAAATAAACCCTCAGGTGGAGACAAGTACATCCCAGTAAGTTTTGGACAGATGGCGCCTAGATAGGATGAACCTGTTCCTAACGGTCCCTCTAAAATAGGGTAACGATTATTATAAATCATTCCTCCTTTGTAAATTATCTTAATCTTAGAACGATGAGAAGTATGAACGTTTTGTATTCCATGAAGAGACCTTCTCTATATATATTATCTTGAGGATATAGAAAGCATGGAGAAAAGACGAGCTTGCCCTCTATGCAGGAAGACCTTTGTAAATTTTTGGGGCTAGAATGAATATATAAATGCAGAAGCAGATTTTGGAATGTTTATGAACAGATTCTAACTGGCGGTGATATGAGTCTTATTTTCCTTTCATAGTGTGTGTTTCCTGTGATCTTTTATTCCATATACATTTTTCTTCTGTTTAAATTGGAGAGTTAAAGGCCAAGAATTCATCATTTGATGCTCTTGGTTTAGCAATTTAGACTATGGTTATCTCTTCTGAACTAATTCAGAATTCATTCTGATAATGCTCTGATGTAGTTATGTGTCCCTTTTCCTCTGATGCCATGCAAATTTTTTAGATATAAACTCAGACTCACTGCCCGATTTAGCCTTTTCCTCTTAATAGTCCCCAGGTTTGACAATGTATTGTTTATTCTAGACTCCATAGCCCAAATGCCATCTTCATTCCTCCAATCATTTTATTAAAAACCCCGCAAACAAACCAAATCTAGCCACCGATTTCCATAGAAATATCAAGTGACACGAGAGAGCCCTCTCTGAGTTGAGAAGGCTAGTTCCTCAGCTCTAAATCTGGTTGAAACAGTGACCTATGTCATTTGTCTTCTCAGTCAGACAAAATTTATAGAGTGCTAACATTATGGTGCCGTTGTCGGGGACGAAATTGAAAATTTTTCCCTGGGAAAGAACGACATGGTTAAGTTCTAAGGTTTGAGAGCAGCGGACACTTAGACACATATTGGCTGTATTCCTGATCTAGTGACTCCATACATCAAAAAATCAGTTTGAAGATGATTCCACTCGTAGAAGAATCCAGAATTTCAAATTTTCACTGGCGACTCCACTCTCAATGCAGAATCCAGCTTCCAAAACATTATTGGCGACTCTACTCAATATTCAAATGTAATTCAAAGACCCCACTGGAAAATGAGATCCCTTGACAGAGGTATGAAAAGACATTATGGAAGAAAACAAGTACTTAAAATTGGATTTTTTCCAAGGCATTTTATTTTTTGTTATAAGTTGCCTCTGCTTTTTCCTTGAACATGCCAACAAATTTTTCTTTACCTGTTGCATTCTAATGATGATCATGAAGATCTTGCAATTATATACCCTCCTCTTAAATTTGTGCATGCATATCCTCACTGTATCACTGATGTTGATAAAAAATTCTCATCTGGGCCATGCGATGACCACAACCAAGTTGATAAGTCTCATGAAACCAGGTTTGATATTTTATCTCCTACACTTGACTCAACACCCTCCAAGATTCAACATAGATACAGACCCTTAAATATACCCCACATCCTTCATGATTTTCCTCCAAAACATTATGAGTACCTGCCCATGTTTGATGGGGAACTCGATACCATCTCAGCTAAAAAGCACATCCAATGGTTTGAGCATTTTATAGATTTTTTTGAGATCGACCATGATGATGTTTGTATGAGGGCCTTCTCTCAATCCTTGAAAGGAGACACCAAATATTGGTTTAAACGTCTGCATCCAGAGACAATTATCTCATTGGAGGAATTGAAGGATGTCTTTTTAAAGTTTTGGGGTAGGAATAAACCTTTGGATATACAACTTATAGAGTTCTATGCCTTAAAAAGGCCAAGCAATGAAACTATTTCTATATTCAGTAGGAGGTTTTCCAGTGTCTATTACAATTTGTCCAAAGGAATCCAACCCACTTAAGCTGTTTCCATGCTCCATTATGCAATTCTTCATCCAAACTTGTCTTTTCTTGTGATGGAAAGAAGACCTAAGTCCTTACAACAAATGTTTGATGATGCTCAGGATATTCAACACAACATCCAAGCATGTAAACATATCCAAAATGAGGATTTAGATGCTAAATAAAATAAAGGAGAATATGAATAGAAAATGGTTGATTGGAACCTTGAGCATATAGTTGACCATGTCATAGGCCCTCTTGAAATTCCCAATACCCAAGGATGTTGCATAAAATTATGTCCCACTTGTTGAAAGAGAAGGTGTTGATTTAGTTTTTGATCCATCCCATGATAAGCAAGGGGCTGATTATTTCATGTATTCATTTATAGATAATCAAGAGGATGAGTGTAAAAATCATTTTGTCAAAGAGAAGGATGATGTTCCAAGTTTGATCTTGTTAAATGACCTTGCATATGCCAGCGATTTTCTTGTATATGACAAGTGTGAAAACGATCGTGATATTAAAGACTTTCTTTTTCAGCAGTACAGTGAGGAGCAAAATATTAGATCAGCTGAAGAGAATTATCTACCCTTGTGATTTACTACATTCAAATTGTCGAAAGAGAATTCTCATATTGTTGTTGAGACAAACGAATTTGTGTTGACGCAAAGTCACACCAAACCAAAAAAATAGATTGACAAGATATTGAAACGCTCTTCTCAGACGTTTGATGACCCTATTCTTTGTTTTGAGGAAGACCTTGTGAATTTAGAAACACAGTCGTTGCTCGAAGACAAAGCAGAAAGTGAGCATGTCCAAAAATCCAAAGAGATGGAAAAATGTACCTATGATGATACTGAAAAAAATGAAGAAGGTTTCGAATCAGGTAACAAAACTTTGCCATTGTGTTTTTCCTCATTCGAACTGTTGAAACAAAATAGCGTTTCAAATCAGAAAAAATCCAAGCATGAAGTCGAAGGCGAAGAAAGCACCAAGCTTACAGATAAAAACTCTCTCCCCTTATGCTTTTCTTCCTTTGAATGGTTAAGAGAAAATCATGAAATTTCAGAAAAAATAAGGACTTCTGACTATATTCATAGTGGCACTCTTTTATGTGAAAATGTTGTCATCATTAAAGAACACCAACTACACTCACATGCATTGCATGATCATTACTTGGAAGGGTATTTTGATTCAGAATTCCAATCTATGCTTAATCATTAGATTAAAGAAGCTGATCAAGATTTTTTTATCAAAGGTCATTTCCTTTCTCCTAGAACTAATGCGGATGTTCAACAATATTACCAACAAAACAAGGTATTTCAAGATTTCTTTTCTTCCCCTAAGAATGACGTACTGGTCCAATTTCTAAACAGCATAGACACAGACAAAGATTTTGAAAATACATCCATGAGGACTCTAGACTGTGAATTAATTCATGATGTCATCTTTTTTCATTTGCAAGAATATTATGAGCAAGAACTTATTTCTATTAATTCATTTGAAAGTCAATATAGCAGCCCTCAAACAAACTTCCAGAAGTTTAATGAAACCAAATCAGAATTGTTTGATGAACAAAAGGATAGCCTTGATGCACATAATATGGCTATCATATTTGAAGAATGTATGAATGTTTTTCTTGAGATCCATGGAGAATTAGACAAACCCATTGCTGCCATTTCATTTGAAAATGTTCTCAAGACAGAAGAAATAAAGCAACAACAACAAACACTTACGAAAGAGTCTTGCATTTTTGTTTTTTCGCACCAAGAAGAAATGATTTTTCATGGTTTTCAAGATCTAGTGGCCATCCTATTATAGTCATCAGTGAAGGAGGAGTTTGTTTCATTCATAAACTCATATTTTGAATTCAAATTTTGTTTTTAGCTACCATCTACATTTTTCCTCCTTCTTAAGAAAGATGTAAGTGGAGAAAAATCAGGAAGCCAATTGCTTGATTGGTTTCATTGGCACTTTAGCATCACTTGATTGAGTGTTCATTTTAGCATTTTTAGGGTAGGTAGCAATGTACAAATAAGCTTTCCATATAAGCATTATTCCGTTTATATTTCCAGTATTGTGTACAATCAGTTTTAGTAGTAGATTTAGTGTTCGGTATCCAGTTGAAAATGGCATGCAGAGTTTGGACATCAGAAGACACTAGTGATATGGTAGGAGAAGGGTATACGCACATGTTTTGGGATCAACCCAATAGATCAAGCACCAGGTCTACAATTTCTTTTCTACCTCACTAGGAGGATAGCATCCCCAGTTGGAGCCTATATTATCATCATAACAATTTTTAGACAAGATCCGAGTCTCGAGAATTTAGCAAGAGCTACATCGTCTCAGGAGCCTAATAGTTTGGAGAATTGGTGATTTAGAGGACCAAGACATATTTGGCGGCGTATGGAAAAATATAGCGGAGGTGCAAAAGGCATAACTCGACAGACCGTTGATTTTTAATCAGCCCAAATCAACGGCTGGTGGCCATATCGTGCAGTGAACTTGAACCGGACTTAATCATATAAGGGCGGACCAGGGAAAACCATTATGATTTTTAAAATGGATGCACGGTGCCTCCACAGATACATCGGAGTGAAAGGCGGTTTGCCTGAAACCACTTTCGCTAAAGCTCCGATGTCACATGTTCCAATATGTCAAATCAAACAGTCGTGGGGCGGGCGACGACTGGTCAAAATCACCTCGTTTCACTTGTTTGTTACTTCAAAACCATATGATGTCAAGTGAACGTTGCCATATAACGAACTTGAAAGCTAATCATTTGAAATGGATTGGCCAAGCGTGGTGAACCAACATACCTGTAAGAGAATATGTCAGTGATTCATGATTGGAACTCTATAACTACCGATTCTCAAGTATGGAGACATCGTCTCATCCATAAACAAATTAGTCTCCAATTTGCTCGACTCTTTGATTTCTATAGGAACATTTCGGTGTCCACGAAATTGGGAAACACGGACAGAGCTATATCCAGTGAAATTGGTCATTCAGGCAACATGGCAGATTTACCTACGAGTAAGAAGGAAAGGGTAATTGCACGTATATTAGCGACTAAATTACACATAGAACCTGCTACAGACTCAGTATTGGAAGTCAAGCTAAATCCCATTATGAGGGATCTAGTCATCAATAGGTGAGCTGTAAAAAAGAAACAGAGCAAATGACAGAAGAAAGAAAACATAGTTGAAACGGATGAAAGTGTTGGAGAGAATAAACCAACATAGTTGGATACTCTAAAGGAGGAGATCGCTAAGCTAAAATAAACTCTCAGGTGGAGACAAGTACATCCCAGCAAGTTTTGGACAGATGGTGCCTAGAAACGATGAACCTGCTGCTAATGGTCCCTCTAAATAGGGTAATGGTTATTATAAATCATTCCTCCTTTGTAACTTATCTCTAATCTTAGAACGATGAGAAGTCTTAACTTTTTGTATTCCACGAAGAAACCTTATCTATATATATATTATCTCGAGGATATAGAAAGCATGGAGAAAAGAGGAGCCTGCCCTCTGTGCAGAAAGACCTTTGTAAATTTTTTGGGCTAGAATGAATATATAAATGCAGAAGAAGATTTGGACTATTTATGAAAAGATTCTAATTAGCGGTGATACGAGTCTTGTTTTCCTTTCATAGTATGTGTTTCCTATGATATTTTATTCCATATACATTTTTCTTCTGTTTAAATTGGAGATTTAAAAGCCTAGAATTCATCATTTGATGCTCTTGGTTTAGCAATTTAGACTATGTTTATCTCTTCTAAACTAATTCAGAATTCATTCCTATAATGCTCTGATGCAGTTACGTGTCCCTTTTCCTCTGATGCCATGCAAATGTTTCAGATATAAACTTAGACTCACTGCGTGATTTATCCTTTTCCTCTTAATAGCCCCCATGTTTGACAATGTATTGTTTATTCTAGACTCCATAGGCCAAATCTCATCTTCATTCCTCCAATCATTTTATTAAAATACCCCAAAACAAACCAAATATAGCCATCGATTTCCATAGAAATATCAAGTGACACGAGAGATCCCTCTCTGAGTTGAGCAGGCTAGTGCCTCAGCTCTAAATATGGTTGAAACAGTTGCCTCTGTCATTTTTCTATTCAACGGGACAAAATTTACAGAGTGCTAAGAGGTGGAAGGAACTCGATTTGGTCAGCTTAGTGTGCATCAAAAACAATAGGTTGGACCAAAAATTAGTTAGAAAAATACTATCGTGATATGAAATAATGGTCTGTGGGAGCCCAAAATGAGCCCAAACACACTCAAAGAAGATCTTAGCAGTGACTTTGACTATGATGATCTTCTTGCAAGGTGTTAAAAATGCAATTTTAGATATTTGATCAACAACCATGAAGACATAACCATTACCATGCTTGGATGAAGGTATATCGGACATGTAATCCATGGAGATGCACTCCCAAGGCATCTTAGGTGTAGACAAAGGGGTGTATAGCCCTTGTTTCTTAATGGAGGGTTTGGAAATGGTGCAAGCAATGTCGTATCTGATATATTTTCTAACATATTGTCAGAGATTTGGCCTATAACAATGATTTTGATTAATCACCACTGGTTTTTCCATTCCAAAGTGTCCTACCAAGTGATTGTAATGAGCTCCCCAAATAATCTTTGCACACTCTCTTGAAGGACCATAGATATGGATGAAATGGCATAACATTCCATCCTAAAGATGAAATCCTGCAACTGGTTTTCATGTGTTCAATGTTTGATCAGTACAAACAAAGTCAAAGTCTTTTTTCTATAATTATAGCCACCCCAAGCTCTCATGGACACAAGAGTTGAGAATTGTGGTTAGCACCACAGTCGAGGGTCAACTGAGGTAGTCTACAACATGATTGGTGATTCCCTTCTTGTACTTGATGTTCAAGAGGAATTATTGTAGTTACATGGACTACTTCTGATGGAAGGAATTATATGACTTTCTTTATGTCTTATTGACATGCAGATGCCTATGATAAGTGTGGATGATCATTTCCTTTCCTAGAATGTAATGCTTCCACTATTGACATTTGTACAAAATGGAGTGCATTTATTTATCATAGGTGGGGTATCTCTGAATAACATCAGATAGTGTTTCATTATGGTGGGTCATATATTTCTCATGCCAGTTGAGGATAGCATCGGTGGCATAGTTTGAAGTTTCTCTATCAATATCAAATGGTTGTTGCATGTTTGGAAGAATAGGGATTAGTGTTGAGAAGAGGTGGAATTTAAAATCCTTGAATTATTTCTATTGTGTTGAAGCCCAAACAAACTTGGAGTGTGATCCACCCTTGGTCACATGGATTAGGGACAAAGAAATATGAGATAACCTCAACAAAAACTTGTGGCAAAAGCTGGAGAGGCCCAAGAAGTTGGGTAGCTTAGTCAATGTTTTTGGTGTTGACCAATATAGAATGACTTTGATCTTGGTTGGATCCCCATGAACACCCTGCTCATCCATGATGTATCCCAAATATTGAATTATTTTCATGCCTAAGGAACACTTCTCCAAATTGGCATATAACCTGTGTTGTCATAGGGTTCCAAAGACCTATTGAATTGCTTCAAATTTTCCTCCCATGTTTTTCTAAAGATGAGGATTTCATCCAGATATACGACGACAAAGGAATTTTTGAATGGCCTCAATATATCATTCATAATCCACATAAATGTTGTTGGGAAATTAGTTTTGACAAGATATTTCCCTCGTGACTTTGGGTCAATTCATAGAAGATCAAGATTTGTTTGAGAAGACTGAAATATTCCCCCACAGACAAATGTACAACCTGAAAAATAACTAGTTTTCGCTAGGAGAGAGTAGGGAAGGAGAGAAGAACAAAGTCTGCACCTTAAAACCTTCATTCGATGTCGATCCTCACTCCTTCACGAAGTGATCCTAACCTTTTTTGGAACAATCCTGCAAAATAAATTCAAGAAAAATGTTGCAATGAGGTAGTTACGTAATCAAGTAGCATATATATCATGTATTATATCCAAAGTAAGTATAAAAAATGGTAACTTCCAATATTTCAATGAACAAAAAATTGGAGGGAAAGAGAACTCTTCTATTAACACGAAATATCAAAGTTAGTTACAACCTGACTCACTTCTAGCACTACTTCAGAGCCAACTTTTCAGGTTGCTCCACAGATCCTTCAAGCATCTACTCAACGATGATGCTCTTACTTGGATATCCAAATAAGAATAAAGAGACACCTTATGACTATATAAGAAGGAAGAAACATTGGAAAAGGAGTTTCCAGGTTGAGGGGATGCTACTCAGAGGATAAAAGGAACAGGGAAGCTTGCTAGATCTCAACAACATATCTTTGCACCAAAAGACTTGTCCTCATTCCATCCCTAAATGGTGGTTTTATATCTTCCCTAAATGGGTTAGGGAACTTGGAATCCATTTTGCATTGGCATGGGTACAATGGTAAATGATCCCAACTGCAAAACCCACTTGAAAACTTGGAATTATTTTATTTCTCATTATTTTTTAGGGAATCTGCAGGTTTCATACTAACATGTCATGGATGTCCGTGTGTTTCATCAAAGGATCCAACGGATATGTGAAAAAGACATTTTTTTTAGATAAGTTGGATGAGGCAAGTTGGGAATTTTTCTAGCAAGCCAAGGGAAAGTGTTACACCAAAGCACAAATGCATAGGTGTGGCATTTTATGATATAACAGATGCCCTCTAATGTCTGAGGTTAGAAGGGAAATATGATGGTAGAAATACACTATAAACTTTGAGAGACGAGGATTCATTGAAGTAAACACATGAAGGTTCCTGAACAATTGATCCAAGAACAACAACCATCAACATAGATCAAGTAATAGTATTTTCTTCCCAATTTGGGCATACCCATGCTCAGGAGTGGTATAAGAATGGTCGTTGAATCAAGTACATTATGGATCCATGGAATATGTGATAAATAGCTATAATCCATGGCCACAAATAGTGCATTGTGGATCCATGTGATATATATGAATTAGAAATGCCTCGAAAAATACACAGTGGATCCATGTAAAAGTAGATCATAGACACACGATGGAGCTATGCCTCAAGATCAAGAAAAAAGGGAAGGAAAAATTTGATCCTCTGCAAGTACCAATGTTTGTGAGGTGTAACCATATGGGTTGGGAAAGATCACAAAAGACATGGTGCTTGTACTTCACCCAAGGTATTAACAACGATATGTCGTGTTACATGTATACACTATCTTAATAGATGATTCAGAGTCAAACATAATGAGACATTGTTTCATTATCGGTCATCGATGTATACCATTAACAAACGTGATACAACCCACCGATGATGATAATATGCATCAAGGTACCATGGTACAATCTAACAAGTGTGAATAAATGAGATGATGTCGAACACCTAAAAGAATCTATCAATCATGCGACATTGATGTATTCCCACTATCAATATCGAGGGATTCTTCCACTCATGACTGCAAACTCCAAGGTACCAAACATAACTCTAGATCCCTATCCCAAGGAAATATGTGTTGAAATCGGTGAGAAGAGATCCGTTGGAAGGAATGAATTAAGGCATCCTTCATCATCCAACATGAGGGGTGGCGGAAGGCCAAATATTTATAAGAAATTGGATGAAGAGAAAGATACTTGTGATGAGATTGACTTGACTGACTCGGGAAGGCTGACTTGCAAGGCTGACTTGCAAGGCCAGAGAATAACTGTAGAATGGCCAACTCAAGTTGAAACTTTCCCTTGAACGAAAGAATGACACATTATGTGACTTAGGCAGCATGGAATATAAACTAGGATACATTTGTGATACAGGAGGAATTAACAAATGCTCCATATGGTTGGAAGAATAACCAACCAGGGGAGATAAAACTCAAAAACAAGAAAAATTCTCTTAAATCCATAATAGATGCAAAATGATGAGATACTCACTCAAGATTGTACTTTTTTCAAAGGAGACATGATTGTTTCCCACACAAGAGATAGATGTCCCCCCCCCCCTTTTTTTTGTCTTTTTCATATTATAAAATATTGAAAATGAATAAAATAATGTTATAGTATAGTGGAGGAAATGAGTGTCGTGGGAAAACAAACTAGTCCCAGAGCGCAAGGAACATACCTATGCTTAATGCAAGGAAAACATGTGCAGGATAAGGACACTCGAGGATTGTTTCCTCTGCAGATAAGGTGTCGAGTCGCAAAGGCATAAATTCCAAGGATGGGAACTAATAGGAATGCATAAGAAAATGGTTCAACAACAACATGTTGAATCCGACATTAGGCTTGAAAGAATGAGTGATCATTATTCAATGCACTTACAACTCAAGTTTATGAAGTAAACCTCCCATGGTGGTATTTTTCATATGTTTACTCTCCACGGCCCGAAAAGAGTAAATAATACTAAGGAGAACTCTTCTAGTCAATGTTTGGCAACGATATTCCTTTTTAGTAAATAGTTCTTTCAGTCCAAAAAAGGGTTAAACTTATATCGAAAATATGTCCTTTCAAATACATTTTACGAGTGTGAAAGAAACAAGGTCACTCGACCATCTTTTCATGTTTAAATAATTTGAAAAGAGATTAATTGAAACTCTAGTTTCCTTTTTCATAAATTTAGTCTCTTGATCCCAAAAAAGTGTAAAACAAAAATGAGGAGAAATCTTCTAGTTAGTAGACTAGAGTATACTTTTTTCATAATCAGACTATTTGGTCTATAAAAGGGGTAAACATGTGTCGAACTGACATTCCTCTAGATCCATTTAACGAGTGTGAAAGAAGCAATATCACTAGACAATATTTTCAATTTTAAGGAGTCTGAAAAGAGCTTAACTATGGACTCCATAATGTTGTTGTGAGAAGGGTATAAGGGAGGGAGTCTTGTAGGTCATGGCCAGAATAATACTGAGTAAGAAGCATGAGGTTCTGATCCGGATTATTTTCGGCATGAAATGCGAGTGGAAATATAATAAAGAAATGCACAGAGATATTGTAGATATTCAATAATATAACATAAATGTATCAGAGATGCAACCATAAACACAGATATACAATAATAGACTATTTCTATTAATGAAATAAATGTA
>JASDQU010104385.1:371321-385327 GCA_032191745.1 Picea mariana | reverse complement strand
GGAAATATAATAAAGAAATGCACAGAGATATTGTAGATATTCAATAATATAACATAAATGTATCAGAGATGCAACCATAAACACAGATATACAATAATAGACTATTTCTATTAATGAAATAAATGTACAGAGACTATAAAAATACAGAGTGTAAGACTCACTAGAATGGTGCCATCTTATCTCTGAGAAGAGATGTGACGGCTTCTCGCATTTGCAAGAAGATGGTTAAAATGAGGCTTTGAAGTCCTTTTTACAATAAACAAGAATGTCGAAAACCCTAGACATCCGAAAACCTAACCTTAGGAGATGAAGCACCAAAAGTCATGTGGGCCCCGTATGAGTAAGTGAGTACATCAACTTTCCGAGGTCGTAACTTTTGCATACGATCTCCGTTTTAGGCGTGTGATAGCTCATTAGAAAGGTATTGTCGAGGAGATTCATTTTGGGGGATCAATATTTCCTTTAGCTATCATTGAGAACCTCGATATCGAAAAACCTTCATTTGGGCCCTCAAAATGGCCCCGGAAGTTAAAAACTGCTAAAAATAGTAAATTGCCAAAATTGTCAGAAAACTGTTTTGAGCCAGTTGGAAAAGGTGGGTGGCCATGTATGTCCACTTGGATCAACTTCGAATGTAAACTCATGGTAGGGCTAACCAGGATTCCCGAGCCTAAAGGACAAGCTTGCAGGATGAGTGCCATCATATAATGAGATTATAAACTAAATCCACCATGGAAGGTAGGCTCTACCATCAACATAACGATACTTTTGAGTAGAGGAGAAATTTCCATAGCTTATTAATGGGGTTTACCCTAGGTTTAAACAAAAATGAAAACTGATAATATGAATAGTTTAGGTGAATTTCCTATACTAAATGTCAGTTACGAGAACATTGCCTTCCTAAAGTCTTGTGAAAGACTCGGCCAATTGATGAAAAGAGATCAAAAATTGTCCAAATTATAGCCTAAGACCTACAAAAACAACCACAAATCTACAAGGGACTATTCATTCGTTGAAATTTTTGGAAAAATATCAAAACTATAGGAAGTGGGTTTTTACAATTTGATATAAATACTAGCATATTTACCCATTTACTAAGTCATTTTTACCATTTTACTCAAAATAACCCAAAGTGACCAAAAACCCATGAATTTCCAACGAATATTTGTGAAGATTGGAGAAATAAAATCCTTTGCCACCTGGACCAAGTAAGTACCCAGACCCTATCATGCAATTCCATTTTTTCATTTGCTCATTTTCATGGAAAAATGGGGCTTGATCCTTCTTCGTCAATATCGACTTCGCGCATCCACGAGATACCTTAGCGCAACCCACAAATGTTCGTAGCAGGTAAAAACACCAGTCGTGGATATCTGCAATAGTTAGAACTAATGCCCGCAGATTCCCAAAGACTAACTTAACATTCTCTTGAAATTGGACTGGATTTTTTTTCACTAGAGAGAACCTGAACATGAAGAAGTGGACTAGGCGGTCTTTGACGATGACTATGACAAATAATAATTACACGCATGTGGAACATAAAAGTTTTTTCAAATTGACGACATAAGGTCCCAAAAGAGATTACTAAATGTCTTGATTGATTATTGGCACCCTGATGTTGAAGCATTTATTCATGCGGGGCAATCATTGACAATCATTGTAGAAGATGTAACATCCTACTCTAGTGAGCACATGATACTGAATTATTACTTGAGCACAGTTGCGGGAAAGTGATCTGGTTATAGTATATGATCGGTTTCACTTATGGATTCTTATGATGATGTTGATGGATTATGACAAGTTTCCCTTGAGTGTGCAGGACAATTGATAGATTTAGGATGTCAATGGCATCACTAGACCTTCTTCGACTCCAGATTGAGTCAAGGAGTGGATTGTATTGGTTTGAGTATTTAATTTATGCATATGTGACATATGATCAATTATATTATGATGTTGTTTATGGATCATTGACAGTGTTTTGATGATTGATGCAGGTTAACGATTGCTTTCTAATGTGACTCACATAAGGAGTAAATGGACCATGCACATAAACCATATATTCATCAAGAGGTGTGGCAACATCCTTGACATAACCTACTAGTATTCCCTCCATGCCTCAAATTGTAGGTTAACAATTACCTAGTTCGAGAGATCCACAATGTCGTGAGGGAAGACTGAGACAACCGCTCACCTTATTATTACTTTTATGCCTTGAAACTCATGTGAGGTATGATTAGTTATATAAATGGATTACTCTTGCGCCCATAGATAAATTTGATGTATAATCGTTTTAATAATTAGATTCTCATGTTCCATTATACTAATATTGATGTTGGTTGAATTAGTGATTATATTACTCTTGCGCCATTATTTCATGATTAGGTTGATTGATTGATCTAGCTAATTTCATATTAATTGGGTTAGTGGGATATAGACACCTCCTTGTTCCTCAGAACAGTCGCCAGACCTGAGACCTTAAATGGTCAAAATGAATAGGATGAATCCTGGGCTTGAGCGTTGTTTATGTGTCCTGGAGGTCCTAACCATGCAGGATAGGTTGGACGGGTAGTTTTCTTTTGATAAATGATGATTGGTTGATAATGATGTTTCTTTCAGATGAACTTGACAAATTTTATTATGTATGGATTAGTTATGATGTGTCACTATTTCGGTGTATGTGTTTATCTTGTGCTGATTTTTTTATATTGTTGTGATTATGTGTTGTTATCAATTATGTGATAACGTTAAATTCCTAATAAAATAAAAATCTACCTATTGTACATCGATATTTGTAGTCATAAAAGAGGGGATGTTACATATGGTATCAAAGCGGGTTCAACCCTGCGACTATGGATCGTCATGCCTTCTATTGTATTCAACCTTTGATTAATAACTTATTGTTAATTAAAATTTGAAATTGTATGTGCGGGTTATCCTGGATAGACGACATTGTGGAGATAGACAATGTCTTGTTTGAGAAAGAGGTACGATGCTTCTAATATCATCCAAACCGGAGAAGTCTAACCCCCAAGGAGAAGAGCAAGTCATTGGACATGAGAAGATTGTGATGGGGGATGTAGTTGGGTTGATGAGGTCCTTTCAAAGGATGTCAGAGGCCTTGATTAATCGACTAAATAGAGATGAGGCCTGGTAGTGGTGGCTTTCATGGAAAACTCAAGTAGGTTAAGATTCCCGAGTTCATGGGTGCCACAGATGGAATAGTCGTCGAGGCATGGTTGGAGAACATGGCGATGTGCTTCGCACTTAGAGATTACGCCTCCAACAAGAAAGTTTGCATGGATGTATTTCAGCGAAAGGGGAGAGATATTCTATGGTGGAAGACGCTCTAATCTTCTAGTTGAGAAAGATCTGACCAATGGGGGACAGGGTAGGAATCTTACAATACTGACTGTACAAACTATGTTAGGTGTACAACAACATCATACACCAGCCCGACATACATCAAGGTATCGGGATACGTCGAGACGATCCATGTTCACGACACCATGACGATTGGATCCTCAGCGGGGGACTCCCCATAGAGGACCACCGCATCAATAGCTACATTGTCAGCAACAACAATTGTTTAGGCCTTTTCAACATAATAGACTAGGATCTCAGGATAGTATGCCAACAAATTCTACTTTTGGGGACCAGGAGTATTGGACCGAAGACCGGATATTGGACATGTGGAGAGACACATTATTAACGATACTATCCGGTTGAGAGTGCCAAAGCAATCGAGTCATCAGGACACACTATAGTTGGAGATCTAACCAAACTTTGAGTATTTGATAGATCAAGGCACTACAGAGAGTTTTATTTCTAGTACATTACTCAAAATAATTAAGGTAAGGGAAATAAAACATGAAGAGTGTAGGTATGTAGAAATGGATTTGGGTGACAAGCAAAAGGTTGGAAGAAGGGTTACGAACTATCGCTTTAACTTGGGAGATTTGTAAAAAAGTATGACCTATACATCACGATCTTAGGATCCTACGACATGGTGATCGATATGGACTGAATGGAATTCCATGATGCGATACTCAACTGTAGGAAAAAACTATTGAGTTGGACCGATGATGAGGGATAGAGACGATTGATTTTAGGAGGAAACCAGGGAGTGTCCTTGAGGTTCATTTATTCTCTACAACTTCAAAATAACATGTGCAAAGGATGCAAGCTATATGAAATCTTAGTGTTGAACGATAAGGGCGTGGAAGAAGGATTAGAAAACCTTTTGGTAGTACGAGAGTTACAGACATGTTCCCAGAAGAGTTACTGGGTTTCCAACCGAAAGAGAGCTGGAGTTTCCATCGACTTGAAACCTAGAACTGAACTGATAGAAAGAAAACCATATCGGATGTCAACACCTGAGTTACAAGAGATGAAAATGAAAATGAAGGATTCGTTGGACTGAGGACTTATACATCCAAGTGTGTCACCTTGGGGTGTGTCTGTTATTTTCATAAGGAAGAATGCATTGTGGAGACTCTTTATTGACTACTTTCAATGGAACAAGGAAACGATCAACAACCGGTATTAGACGAATTGTTTGATCAAATTAAGGGGTCAATGGTTTTTTCAAAGATTGACTTGAGATCAGGTTATCACCAGTTACAAAATAAGGAGGAAGATATTCCTAAGACCGCATTCAAGGTGAAGTTCGGACAATACAAGTTTACCGTTGTCATTGGGATGAACAAACTCCCTGGGGGTATTCAGGAGTTGATGAAATGGGTGTTCCATGAATAATTGGAATTTTTTTTCAAGTATTCATTGATGACACAATGATATATCCTTGGACGATGGAGAAACATTAAAAACTTATGCGCTTGGTATTACAATGTTTACGAGAATACAAATTACAGGAAACTGTCGAAATTCTCCCGAGGATTCATTTATTAGGGAATGTTATATTCAATGAAGGCATCACTGTGGATCCCGTGAAGGTACAGGATATTATGGAATGGCCTATGCTGACAAATGTACTAGGAGTACACAGTGTTTGGGTTTAGCAGGATATTACTGATGGTTCATCGAATTTTTTTTTGAAGATAGCGAATATGATCACGAAATTGCAGAAGAAAAACAAGAAGTTGTATGGACCGAGAAGTGTGCAGAATCATTTCAAAGGCTTAAGGGGTTGTTGACAAGAGCGGCGATACTGAAATTCCCTGACATGGACATGGATTTATTGGTATGCACAGACGCATCCAAGGAAGGTTTAGGCAAGGTGTCTAGAATTTCAGTAAGTGAAGGATGAACATAGACATTCGACAGGATTAATACAACCACACACTATTCTGGAATCAAAATAGGTGGTCATTTCGATAGAATTCATTATTGGATTGCCGTTGACAACAAGGAGGCATCACTCAATTTTTTTGGTAGCTGAAACTCTGACGAAGAGTGCACATTTTATTCCCGTGCGTACGACGTATCAGGCCCCAGACATAGCTAGAATTATGTCAGCAAGATTGTCATACTTCTTGGTGTGCCAAAAAGAATCTATCTTATAGAGGGTTGGTGTGTACAAGACGATTGTGGACTAGTTCCAAAAAGGCCTTGAGAACACAACTTAACTCTAGTATCACATATCACCCTGAGACTGATGGAAGACAGAAGGAATGAACCAATTTTGGGAAGATATGTTGCGTATGTATGTAATGGACCAACAGAAACGTTGGGAAGAGTTTTTGCCACTGGTAGAGTTGGCATAAAACAACATCTATCAAGGTACCATTAAGATGACACTGTTTGGGTTTCTCTACTGGCAATCATGTCAGACGCCATTGAGTTGGGTTTGACTTGAGGACAGGTCTTGGTGGGACTAGAAATGATCCAAGAAATGAAAGAACAATTGCAAATGATAAGACAAAGGATTAAGATGTGCTATATCGACATAATAGTTATGCTGATGTGCATCGCGTTGATCGCAACTATGAAGTTGGTGACCGAGTTTTCTTGCAGGTGAAAATGCACCAGAGTTCGATTAAGTTCGGAAAGGGTGCTAAACTCTCTCCTAGGTTGTGGGGCCTTTCGAAGTTGTTGAAAGGAAGGAAATTGTGGTCTATCGACTGGCCTTGCCTCATTCTTGGAGGTGTATTTATGATGTTTATCTGGTATCTCTTTCGCGACATTATGTTAGTGATCTTATACATGAGATTGACATGAGTTCCTTGCGGTGTCAGACAAGGGTGCACTCATGGGGGAGCCAATCTGCATTCTAGACCATCACCTTCAACAACTATGGTGTAGAACAATCATTCATGTCAAGGTCTAGTGGGACAATTATAGTCCACACTCGGCTACTTGGGAGGACACATATGATATGCATCAACAATTTCCCTATTGTTTGATATTTTAGACATATATATCTTGTTAGATGTTTTATTTACTACAGTTTATATACTGTACAACTTCGGGACGAAGTTTAAAACAAGATGGGGTGTATGTAACATCCCTCTCTTGCAATCACTTGATATTGACTTATTCCTTGAGGACACTTGTGGGAAAGTGATCTGGTTATAGTATATGATTATCTGTTTCTCTTATGGATTCTTATGAGGATGTTGATGGATTATGATTTATTTTGTTTGATATCTATGTATTGACAGATGATATTGATGGGTTTCCCCTTAGTGTGCAGGACACTTAATAGATTGAGGATGTCTATGGAATCACTGGATCTCCTTGGACTCTGGATTGAGTCAAGGAGTGGATTGTATTGGTTTGAGTATTTCATTTATGAATATGTGACATATGATCGATTATATTATGATGTTGTTTATGGATCATTGATAGTTTTTTGGTGATGGATGCAGGCTAATGATTGTTTGCTAAGATGACTCACATAAGGAGTAAGGGAGCCATGCACAAAAACTATATATTGAGGGAGAGGTGTGGCAACATTCATGACACAACCTACTAGCACTACCACCGTGCTTTGAATTGTAGGCTAACGATTACCTAGTTCGAGAGATCCACGATGTCGTGAGGGAAGACTGAGATAGTTGCTCACAAAGATTCTAAGGGGTGCGCAATAAGGAAGAGTCCTTATTCTTTAGAATCCCTTAGTCTCTCACAAGTTCACCTGAATGGAGTGTTGACTCCAAGGGTTGGACAAATACCAAAACCAGTCAAAGGCGAGTGTCACCCTTGGAGCATAGAATGCATCTTGAAGGGCACGTATCGTTACTAAAAATTTGAATCAAAGGCGAGTGGCACCCTTGGAGCACAAAGTGTGCCTTGAAGGGCACATCATGGAATTAGACTTGAGTCGATGAATCTAGGTGGCCTAGAAAACTTTGAGAGAATATTAAACCTTGTAAAAACTTGAGCATTGTCGAATTACTTACTTACTTAATTAATTAATTAAACAATGAATTTAGTGATTGTAACCCCAATCAAAATTTAATCCTATTCTAGATTTTAAGCCTAAGTCTATGTTCTTGTAAAGAGGCTAAACTATAAATTATTAACTCAAATTAATTTAGGAAGGAGGTAAAACCAATTGAGAAATTAAGAAAAAGGAAATAAGTCTAAAGAATAAAGATTATACTCATATGTGCAAGAAAATTCCAAAATGAAATTTAATTTAAGAAAGGAATAAAGAAGGAAAGAATTGTGCAAACATAGAAATGAATATAGAGTCTAGTTAATGCTAGTTTAACTAGGAGAGGATTCATATTTTAACTCATAATTAGTAAGGTGTGAGTCAGTGATTGGAAACAAGGGGAATAAAGAGACAACTAAGAGCGATTTTAGGAGTGCTTTTTGGATGGGTGAGGGAAATTGACGTTTATTAAAATAAATTGAGGATTTACTTGTGCAACCAAGGGAAAGGGTGAGAAGTGTATGGGGGAAGTAACCCTAAAATTTTCTAATTAAAACGTGAATTAAATGTGCAAGTGGGAGTTGTCATTAAGGAAACTCTTATAAAACAAATGGTTGAGATGAGAAATGGATCATACGGGTTATGGGAAAGGTTATGCTTCATAAATTTTGACGGGTTTTACTTGTGAGAGTTGGGATACCCAGCTTGAGAGAGACTGGTGGCTCTACCTTGGGAGGCAAGCTGGGAGCTAGAGGAATTTATGGTTGTGTGTGTGTGTGGCCCCTTTGCAGCTCGTGGGGCTAAGGGGGAAGAAGAGTACCCCTAGTGTTGGCTGGGAGGTACTAGTGAAGTCTCAATGATTGGCAGGTGGACAAAGGAAGAGAACGTCAGTCGCCAAGGATCGTCTTCAAGCCTATCTTTGTTGGTTACGGTAATTCCTTCTGTTTTGCATAGAGATTGTAGTAGAATTAATTTGAACAGTCTATGTTATGCATAAAATTCGCATTGATTGTTTTTTTTACACAAAATCTTCCTTTCGCCAATATAAATGCTGGTTAGTATAGTTGTTTTTAGGATTCCTATGGGCTTCACATAGAGTTGAAGTCTATATGTTAAGAATTTTAGCCCAGGACTGGATAAACCATTATTATATGTTGTTGAATGCAAGGATGGTTAACCCCAGGTTTGGTCGCTGACCCCGTGAAAAATAATTCCTTTGATGGTAACCCTTGTTGTGATAAGTTCTTCCTGGATGGTGGTTCCAGTGTTGTAACTCCTATCCATCTTCATCTAGGATTGTTGGATGCGCATGCCTCCCAAGATCTCCCTGCTGCAAACAAATTTATTCCTGGGAAGCGAATGAGTCATTTCCCTGCACTAATTTAATATTTGAATATAACTGAAGCTACTCTCAGCCACAAATTTATTCCTGGAAAGCTAATAAGTCATTTCCCTGCACAAATTTAAATCTTTGAATGTAACTGAAGTTATTCTCAGCCACAAATTTATTCCTGGGAAGCGAATAAGGCTTTTCTCTGCAATGAATTTGTACATGGATTGCTACTATGCATTTCTCTTGAATTTTCCCTCCTACTCCGTACCTTGTCTGAGGTTGGTTGGCCAAGGCGCCCTCTCCTTCTGCAACCTTCCTTGATTTTTTTCCCTGCTTATCTATGACGGAATTTTGGGTGACATGTGCACCCTCTCTTCCTCAGGTCGTGACCGATTTATGGCCTTCCAGGTGCGCCCATGCTTGCCCATCGAAGAAATAATCCCAGGTGGATTGTGCACCCTCTCACTGTGCGCTAGCCCTTTTCTCGCTCGTTCCTTGACATCGAGATTGTTGAGTGCTCCCGATGTCTTTCTCCTTCATTGACCCTTTCGAGTGCTGATTGCACTTTCCTGGCTTATCTCTTGACGGAATCGGCTCGCCTAGAGCACCCCCTCTCAGTTTCCGCCAGCCTATCTCATCTCAGATTAATTTCGAAGTAAGACCCTAGGGAATAACTCCTCTTACGTTCCAGCACAAGGACTCATCCCTCTATGGTTTTCGTTCAAGAGGTCTCATATCTGATGATAGATTCTCGGAATTATGGAGAGGAGTAAAGATTTTCCCTTACTTGCATGCTTGTCCTCTGAAAAGCTTTGGTTAAGAAATTACTTAATCTTTCCCTAAAACGTTTGGACACTTACGTTCCCATTGACATGAGTAATGATGGGCATTATTTTTTAAAATTTCATTAGTTGTTTTCCCTTAAACCTGTTGAAAGGTGAATCTACTTTTATCCTCAATGTTACTTGGCTATTGGAAAGGGTCTTATAATGGTATTGAAATATTATAGTAGTTTAGTGTTTCTCCTTATATTATTGAAATAAATCTAGATGTAATGCCTTATTCTATTTATAGATAGGTAAAAGCTCACAGTTGGTATCACAACTACGAGTGTAATCCATAGTATGTGTTCTCTTTCTTTTCCATTTCCCCCCGTGTCACTAGAGTACGTTCTTAGAAAGTGTGTCGATGTTGTGTAGCATTTAGTGTCATGTTTATTGTTGTGAGATTGCAATTTCATTGATACATTGTTGAAGAAAATTATTTTACCCTTGAAATGGTTTAAGAGATAGCAATTTATCTAAGCTTGTAGATGATAGATTCTAATCAAAATCCTTGATTTTTGTAGCAATTTTGGTTGTGATTAGAGTGTGGAGAAGGTTGTATTTATTGGATTGTGGCTAGAGTTGTAAGTCACAAGAGTGTGGTAAATGTTTCTTATTGGTGGAAAAAGATCATGTTCATCCCTTTACTCAAGGAAGCCTACTTTTTAGGAGCCTTTGAATCAGATCCATATAGCTTGTAAGTTTTTAACAACATGTAAGAAGCCCAAATTTGTCATAAGAAATCCATCTGACCATGTTATTATGATGGTACCTATATAAAAAATACTAAGGGAAAATGAGCATTGTTGGCCCTCGACCAATTTTGGGACTTCAACAGGCTGGCGAAGTGGAGATCGCGGGATCCCGCTTATTTTGTGGACTTTTCAGGCTTTTACAGTTTATGTAATGGGTATGGGATGTCGGCCCATGGGTTTTACCCATGTTTAGGCCTTTTTGTAAATGTATAAATAGGGAGCTAAGAAATGTAAGAAAAGAAGAGAATCAGAATAGTGCATGACTAGTTGTTTCATGGAAGAATATGTTAAGACTTGCAGGGTTAGGTGCAAGTCATTATAAGAGGCTTTGTGCAGACATACTGTATAAGGCTTTGTTCCTTGACCTGATTTTGAGGAAGGTGGATCTAGTGCGTTGTGCATAGATCACCTGCTCATTGCGAAGTTGGCTTTGTGGCTTGGTGCCTATAAGAAGATTGAAGGAGACTAATAAAGAAGAAGAAGAGTTGGTGGACATAACCCCACACTGTGGTGAACCATGCATATCCTGTGTTGAAGTGATTTGTGCAATAATTGTCCATGTTGGTTATGTGTTTATCTTCTTAACGCACTGAACCTTATATATGTTAGATAGATGTATGGATGCTTAATGCTCTATTGATGGTAAATGAATGCTAGATCTGATTTAATGAGATGTGCTAATGTTGTAATCACGAATCTGTGTCCTAGCTAGGTTGTAGACACCTGAGTCCTACAACCCCCCTACCTCTACCTCGGGTGAGACTTCATTTGCTTCGCAAGTGTTGCTGAAAAGGCCAGTATTTAGGGTTTTATTGGTGCATTGTTGAAGCGTTGAACCCTGGGTCTGCTCCTATGCCAATAAATGGATCTGTTGCCGGGAATCGAAACTGTGATTGTTGGGAACTGAAGAAAAGAGAAAGATCTATGCATAGATCTCTTGTTGTAGTGCGCAATATTCTACTTGACTTACGAAACTTGGTGCTAAGAAAGGAACCAAATCTGAAGAAAAGAGGTAAGATCTTAAAGCTTTGTGTTCTGATAAAGGTAAGATAAGTGGAATTTTTTTTTTCGAAAGTATGAATATAGGTATGTTTGATAGATTTTGTCCCAGTCTGAAAACTAGGGAATAGTTAGAAGAAAGAGTTGATCTGAATAGATTTGATAAAGAGAGTGAAAGATATGGTATTCCCATGCATAGAAAGAATTTTTGGACTAACAAGTGGATGCAAGAACCTAGAAAGAATTTTTGTAGATTGCAGGTCCATCACTGTGATCCCAGTGCACAGTACAAGAAAGGTTGGGGATCATTTACAAGAAAGAGAGGATTGACATTGTGTTATAATGGCAGAAGACTGAGACATATTGCTAAGGAATTCCCTGGTATAGGGCCTATTTGTCTTTGTTGTAAAGATATTGGTCACAAAGTTCAGGATTGCCCTAGAATGATTGCCAAAGTTGAAAAAGATGAACTTGAGACAAGAAAACTATGAAAAAGGTCAAGGGACTACGCATATGTTAGAAAACCAGAAAGAGTTAGAGACTATGTTATTACAGATGAAAGAAACATTGAATGATCACATAAACATCATTTTACTTGAGATCTTAAAATAGAACCAGTGCATAGAAACAAGAATAGGAGACTTTGACATAGATTGTGTCCTGGATGAAGAAACACATGTGAATATTATGCCAGAAAGCACTTGGGAAATTTTTGGAAAGCCTGCTATGATATTATCATTGGGAAGGATATGCTTGTTTGAAGGAAAGATGATAACCCTATGTGGAAGAGTTACTAACGTACCTATGATTTCTCATGAAACATAGACCGAAGAAGAATTTGAAGTCATTAAGTTTGTTGAGAACAATGCCCTTTTTCCACTTTTGTTAGGAAAGACTTGGATTGAGTGTTTGACAACACAGGTATTCTAACAGAGGACGAACACCTTCAGTAACCACTCACATAATCGGATCAAAGATCAACACACCAATATTTTCACGTGGTAAAACCCCTACGGGGAAATATGCACGGCCCCAACCAATGTGGCCACTTGGAGCAGTTTATTAATGCAAAGAAAAAGCAGTTTATTAATGCAAAGAAAAATATTACAGAGAGATTTTACAAGAGAGTTTCTCACAATCGATCATCAACAAATGATTCTCCATGCTCTTTAAATAGAGATCATGGAACAATCAGGTGTTAATCCATAGATCAATGGCTATTAAGATCGAGGAGAGTATGAACCGTCAGATCACTCTATGTTGAGAACATATCGTGACCATCAGATTTCCTAACTACAAATGCATACTAATGCATACTAAAGAAACACACTAAGAAACACACATTTACCTAACGACATATTAGACCAAGTAGATCTTAACTAACTCCTAAGTGTCTAAATATCCTAACATCCCCCCTTAAGAACAACTTGGGATATGATTGAAGGATTTACAATAGTGACACAATAGGAGAAGGAAGGAGGCATTAGAACCTATCCCCCCTTAATGACAACTTCCTGAACTCCTAACATAGATCAAAGTTTGGAAAACTTTGCTTCTATAAGAGACTTTGTGAAAATGTCTGCAACTTGATCTTCTGTAGGGAAAAAGAGAACTTCAATAACTTGATCATGAATTAGCTTTTTGATGAAGTGCATGTGTAGCTCGATGTGTTTGCTACACTGATGTTGAACTGAGACTTTGGTGAGCTTGATGGCACTCTGATTGTCACACCAAAGGCTAGTCGAATGTTGGTGCTGGAATCCAAACTTTGAAAGGATCTGTTGAAGCCACAGGGCTTCCTGAGTTGCATTTACCGCTGCTCGGTATTCTACTTCTGCTGAAGAAAGTGCAATAGCCTATTGTTTCTTACAGACCCAAGTGACAGGTCCTGAACCAAGGCTGAAAAAATAACCTGCAGTAGATTTCTGATCATCAGGGTCGCCGACCCAATCTGAATCAGTGAAACCACCCAATAAAGGAGTCCCCCTAAACTATAATGTATCTCGAACTGAACTGTACCACGAACATAACGCAGTATCCTTTTCGCTGCTTTCCAAAGGCTTTCATGAGGTGTTTGCATATATCGGGCAATAAGACCAACAAAAAAGGAAAGATTAGGATGGGTATGAGTCAAGTATAAGAGGCTACCAACTAACTGACGGTACAAGGTGGCATCAACTTCAGGAGAAGTATAGGTGGAAGAAAGATTGACTCCAGACTGGAAGGGAGAAGGCATTGGTTTACAATCGTCCATGTGAAAGCGACGAAGAAGGTCACATGCATACTTAGACTGGGAAAGAAAAAATCCTTCACTCGTTTGCAAAACTTGGAGGCCAAGGAAATAGTGCAAAAAACCTAAGTCTGTCGTTTCAAATTTATTCTTAAGGTTGGTTTTCACATGGTTTAAAATTTTTGAGTCACTACCATTAATGATAAGGTCATCACCATAAAGGACAAAGATTATGAGATGTATTCCTACTTTCTTGGTATAGACATTAGGATCATAATGGCATCTAGAGAATCCAGTGGCAATAACAAAGCTATCCATTTTGGCATACCAAGCTCAGGGAGCTTGCGTGAGACCATAAAGAGGTTTCTTGAGGTGACAAACAAGGCTAGAGTCATTCTGGACATAGCCAGGAGGTTGTTCCATGTATATTTCTTCTTGCAAATCTCCATGTAAGAAGAAAGATTTAACATCCATCTGATTGACCTCCCATTTATGTGAGGTAGCAAGGGCAAGAACAAGGCAGATG
>JASDQU010104385.1:319039-368696 GCA_032191745.1 Picea mariana | reverse complement strand
AATACAAACTGAAATAAAATCAAAATAAAACTTTGCAGAAATTTAAAAAATGCGTATTCAGGCTTTATACCTCCGGATCTGACTGTAATGGACATATCTTGGGAAAACAGAAACCTTTTCGAGTAAAAAGAAAAGTGTTCCTGAATGAAATGAGTGCTCTGGATGCAATGGAACAATCCTCTCAGCCCAAAAATGTACGTAAATTCCATAAAATGGAGATGAGGCAACTCGGCTTCACGATCTAGATTTACAATAGGAGCAAGTCTTCAAACAAGCTCTGATACCATGTTCGACAACACAGGTATTCCAACAAAGGATGAACACCTTTAGTAACCACTCACATAACCATATCAAAGATCAACACATTGATGTTTTCACGTGGTAAAACCCCTACGGGGAAACATCCACGGTCCCAGCCAACGCGGCCACTTGGAGCAGTTTATTAATGCAAAGAAAAAGATTACAGAGAGATTTTACAAGAGATTTTCTCACAATCAATCATCGGAAAATGATCCTCCATGCTCTTTAAATAGAGATCATGGACCAATTGGGTGTTAAGCCATGGATCATCGGAAAATGATCCTCCATGCTCTTTAAATAGAGATCATGGACCAATTGCGTGTTAAGTCATTAAGATCGAGGAGAGTATGAACCATCGGATCACTCTATGTCAGGAACATATCGTGACCGTCAGATTTCCTAACTACAAATGCATACTAAAGAATACTAAAGAAACACACTAAGAAACACACTTTTACCGAACAACATATTGGACCAAGTAGATCTTAACTAACTCCTAAGTGTTTAAATATCCTAACATTGAGAAGGACCAGATCAGAAGGAAAGCAGAGGAGGAAGCTACAGAATGAAAAAAACAAGAATTAAGGAACTTCATAGCTAGAAAAATAGAGTGAATGATGCAAGAATAAGAGGATAATTCAAAGCAATAGAGGTAATTCAAAGCAACAGAGGACCAGAGAATTAGTTGTCAAAGTTGAAAGAACACAAGATGACTTAAAGAACCTACCCATGCAAGGAAGAAGTGCATTCACCCTAGAAATAGTAAGAGAAGAGGTATTACGTTTGAACCCTTTGGGAGACCCTCAATAGTGTGAAGTTACTACGGTAAGGGAAGATAAGAATAAGAAGGAAAGAAGAATCCAGAGACTCAAATCACAAGAAAGAAGGCCAGAAAGCTCAATAAGAAGAAAGCAAAGTTAGAAAAACTGCAGGAAGTTCCAAAGATGACTTCGCAGAAGCCAGGATTGTAGAACTCGAACCTCTTCGGAATAGAAGAACTGCGCAGAATGAAACTTCACCATGGCGAAGCTATATGACCATTAGAGGCATCCCGACCGTTAGAATAACACTCCAGAATGGCTAGAAACACAGCTATTAATGAAAATATCGCCATTGGACCGTTGGGACCGTGCCATAACAACCCGATTCGTATTGATTGAAGAAGTTCGACCCATTGGAGGAATCTGTTATGACGTTTCTTATACAATCCATCATATGTTGCACCAGGACCACTTTTGCAAACTGAGATATCTGAGATAACAGAGAAGTGATCACATACCACGCTGAGCTGTCTAGACATCATCGTCCATTTTCTTATCATATTCATCTGTTCGCCTACCCGATCCCCGTGATTACAAGTGTGAATGTCGGGCGAGCATAGCACGCTAGAGAAGTATGTATAAGAGATTTTGATAGACCTCATGGCTGAGAAAGTCATGTTTGTAGGAATACAGACATCGTCAATGGGCGAATTGCAAGCAGCCCCCTCGATTGGACGTCGATCTAGCCGAACTGCGACTGAGAAAATAAGAAAACACTGTGATGATCTGGCTAACGTGAAGCAGATCCCGATGGTATTTCCTGACTACATACCACCATTAGCTGGTGCAGTTAGTCGTGACCATGTTTTGCATGACTTTGAGTACACGTTGATCACTGAGTACCTCCCGAAGGGGATACATGCAGTTGGACCCCAGTTGGGACTGATCCTAGCTCTTAATATCAGTGACTTCAACCTCGGAGACCGAAAGAACTATGCGATCCTCGCACCGCATAGGTACCTCATGAATATGACTGGGAAGAAGCCCAAGATAGCTCCCCAATAGTGGATTAAGGAGCTCGTGCGCTCCATGATATTGAACCTAATGAATATCCCCCACTTTGGTATACATTAGGAGGTTAACGCTTGCATTAAAATCCTCCTATCGTGCTATCATGGAGGGTATATATGGATTGACAGGCGTGTGACTATGGATCTGGCGCTGATCTACTCGATCACAGGACTAAGCATGCAAGGATCGGACCCTCAACAATTCTACCTAGGGAATACATCATATCACTCCTTGGAACAGCGCATCAATAAGGACTATGACGATGTGGAGAAGGGGAAGCGAGGCTACAAGTTATCCTCCATCCAGGATGGTGGAATACACCTTTCTTTGTAGCTGATAGCAGTGAAGTTCTTCTGAAAGAACCGTCTGACACAAGTCATAGGATTCATAGTCGATCTCGGAGGGAAGTGTGTCGAAGTAATGTATATGAGCTGGGCGAGTTACCTCATCAACGAGTTGGAGAAGGACTGTTGTGAAGCACAATACCAAGGATACGAGTTTCACTTCATTTGGTTACTAATTTTAATCGCATTTGTCACCTGGAAAATGCCGGAAGGAGTAGCCTTCCTGGAAGTCGAGCCATCAGAACCATTGGCCGCGAGGTTCTCCACCATGTGGTACATGAGTGATATGGTGAAGCAATGGAATTCAAACACTGTCTTTCATCCTTACTACCTACAACTAAAGTGCACCATTGAATCATTCACCCAGATGACACTGAATACACTCCATCAGTACAGGCCACTAGCGAAGTTCTACAAAGACCGACACTTCATCTACATCATCGCGCGCAGGGATGAAAGTAAGGAGGAGTTGCAGTCCTACTATAAATTGAATGATGAAGACATGGAAGAGATCACTAAGGAATGGCCAGCAAAATTCCTTGTGTCAGTCGAATATGTAGAGCCCTCTGCCCCCGACATCATCAGAAGTCCATTGGTCACTCGGGTCGAACATGATGGACATAGAAACACAAATAAAAAGAAGAATAAGGAGGAAGTGCAGGAAATAGAAAGCAATTAGAAGGAAATTGCATCAAAGGAAACTGCGCCCCACACACTTGCAGGAGGAGAAGGAGATGAAGAAAACCAAGAGGAAGAAGAGGAAGAAGGAGAAAATCAAGATAAAGGCGAATCCTTATCACCGAAGGATCTCCTCACCATAGCAGAAGCATCACAGAAAAGGATGGTTTCCCCGGAGAAACCTTTGGCAAGAAAGGAGGCTTGCGCCAACAAGACTCAATCGAAGAATGTGCTCATAGTGGACGATATCGAGCTCATCATCACAGTTGTAGAAGACGCTTAAGAAGACATCTTGCAGAGACATGGAGCAAAGCAGGAGTTGATGTATGACAGAATAGAGAAGGAGCTCAAGGACATCTAGCGAGCTATCCATTTGAGCCACTCAGTTCCTACTAGGCCATATTCAACAAAAAGTGTAGAATTGGGGGATGATCCCACCCAGTTGCCAAGGTTAGCAGATGCGACAGAGACTGGACCTCAACGATCCCAAGAAGAAAAGGAATAGGCTATAAAAGAAATGAAGCAAGAAAAGGAGGAGGCATTAGAGCAACTTCGAGTTGTGCAACAAGAGAAAGATGACATTAGGGCGATGTTCGAAGAGGACAAAGAGAAGATGCAGAAAGAAAAACACCAGCTGCTTGCAGATCAGACTGTGGTTAAAGAGGTAGTAGCTAGAGAAATTCACTCTGTCTCAGGCTTGGTAGAGGAGGAACCAGAGTAAATTGAGATACAAGTGGGGAAGCTCTCTTAATCCATTCAACAACTTCAAGCATGGATAATGGAGATAGAACTTTGATCAGTCCCTAACACTCTACAAGAAGTGCATGATCAGAGGGAAGAAGCTGCTAGGAATGCAGTAGAAAGAATCAGGGCATTGGCCTCATAATGTAAAAAATTAAGTGATCGAAGTGCGTAGACCTATGAGTGCCATGTAGAATATCCGGAGTTGAGTAGATTGGAAGCACAGCTTCAGGAGGCGAAGCAGTAGGCGTCTACTATGCAAGAAAAATGAAGTTGCTTACTGCAGTTGAGAATATGNCCAGCAACAGGTCACTGCTATCCAAAGCAAGGTTATGGAAGTGACACAGAGACTTGAGCCAGTACAGGAAGAAGCCTACATGATTTTTGAAGAAGTTCAAGGACAAGGCTCACAGGTAGACCAGTTGGTTGCGACAATGGAACATCTCTTGGAAGGGTCTGTCACCAATCAATTCATTCAGGAATTCGTTGAGCAGGAGGCTCTAGCGAAGCAATAATTCGAGGCCGCTCGAGCTAAGATCGAGGCCTTCAAAGAATTTTTTCTCAGATCAAAGTGACTCAGGACGAGTCACAGGTGAGTGTTGGGGGCCTGTTGGCCCTCGACCAAGTTTTGAGGAAACTTTGGTCATGTTTGACCAATTTTGGGACTTTGGAAGGCTGGTTGAAGATGGAGCACCCAGGCAAAGAGAAGATCGCGAGATCCCTCTTATTTTTCAGACTTTTCAAGCTTTAAGGGTTTACGTAATGAGTATGGGATGTTGGCCCATGGGTTTTACCCATGTTTAGGCCTTTTTGTAAATGTATAAATAGGGGGTTAAGCAATGTAAGAAAATAAGAGAATCGGCTTAGTGCATGACTAGTTACTTCATGCAAGAATATGTTAAGACTTGCAGGGCTAGGTGCAAGTGATTGTAAGAGGCTTTGTGTAGACAAACTGTGTAAGCCTCTATGCCTTGACCTGATTTTGAGGAAGGTGGATCTAGTGCGTTGTGCACAGATCACATGTCCAATGCGAATTTGGCTCTGTGGCTTGGTGCCTATAAGAAGATTGAAGGAGACTAATAAAGAAGAAGAAGATTTAGTGGACGTAGCCCCACACTGGGGTGAACCACATATATACTGTGTTGAAGTGATTTTTGCAATAATTGTCCATGTCGGTTATGTGTTTATCTTCTTAGTGCACTGAAATTTATATATGTTAGATACATGTATGGTTGCTTAGTTCTCTATTGATGGTAAATGAATGCTAGATCTGAGTTAATGAGATGTGCTAATGTTGTAATCACAGATCTGTGTCCCAGCTAGGTTGTAGACACCTGAGTCCTACAACCCCCCTGCCTCTACCTTGGGTGAGACTTCATCTGCTTCACAGGAGTTTCCGAAAGGGTTGGTAGTTAGGGTTTTGTTGGGGTGATGTTGAAGCGTTGAACCCTGGTTCTGCCCATGTGCCAACAAGCATGATGAACATCCTACTCTCCAAGGAGAAATATCTTATATCGAAAGTATATTTCATTCTCTTCGATATTTTTAAATCATCTTAATATGGTAAGATTAAGTTTCCTGCAAAATATAGAGTTTCTTGCAAAGGAGAAGATGATATCAACAATTCTCTCCAATTACAACATTGAATGAATATTTAATTAAAAATTCCCTTCCAATCATTTTTTATTTATTGCAAAAGAAGTGCACCTTATGCAAACAAAATTCAATGGTAATATAAGATATATGTATCCCATAGAATTTGTAATGACAAGAACATAATGATATGTTGATAAAATGGCACTGCATGGCACCTGAGAACCTTCATTTTTGGGGGGAATTGCTACATCGTCTGATTTAATAAGAGTATTTGGGTAACTTCAGAATAAGTAGTACTTATAGATGCCATCACCTTTACACCTTGCGTCCTTTAAAATTCAATGGCATAGGACAATTTTAGAACTTCTTGGTATTTTAGTTTTAGGGTGCGCCATCATTATTCATGTTACTTGATTATTAACTCATTCTGTTGAATTAATTGCTTACATGGTTATCGACATGTTCTTCTGTAGTACTTTATAACGTGTTTTAGCAATTGCCAAATCATCGTAGATTACTCAATGTTTGTTTAAGTTATAACTTTACCAAGTTTCACAGGGTTCAACAATTAATTATGTGAGTGTATGATCATTTGGTAGTTATATTCCTTGCACCATGAAGTAAAATGTATGATTACTCTTACGCCTTGGAACTCATGTGACGTAGGATTGGTTATGTAAATGGTTTACTCTTGTGCCCTCAGATAAAGTTGAGGTATAATCGTTTTAAAAATTAGATTCTCTTGCGCCATTATACTAATATTGATGTTGGTTGAATTAGTGATTATATTACTCTTGTGCCATGATTTCATGATTAGTTTGATTTATTGATCTAGTTGATTTCAGATTGATTGGGTTAGTGGGATATAGAAACCCCCTTGCTGCTCAGAAAAGTTGCCATCCCTGAGACCTTAAATGGTCAAAATCAATTTGATGAATCCTATGCTTGAGCATTGTTTATGTGTCCAGGAGGTCCTAACCATGAAGGATAGGTTGGGTGGGTATTTTTCTTTTGATAAATGATGATTGGTTGATAATGATGTTTTATTTCAGATGAACTTTGTGAATTCGCTTATGTATGGATTAATTATGATGTGTCAATATTTCATTTGATGTGTTTATCTTGTGTCATTTTTTTTTATATTGTTGCGATTATCCATTGCTATCAATTATGTGATTACGTTAACTTCCTAATAAATAAATAAAATACATTTTGTACATCGATATTTGTATTCATAATGGAGGGGAAGAACGGGATATTGGAGCAACAAAATCCTTTGCCACCTGGACCAAGTAAGTTCCTACACTATATCATGTAATTCCATTTTTTCATTTGGTCATTTTCATGGAAAAACTGGGCTTGAGCCTTCTTTGTCAAAATCGACTCCACGCATCCACGAGCTACCTTATCACAACCCACGAATGTTTGTAGCTGGTAGAAACACCAGTCATGGATATCCATGATAGTTAGAACTAACGCTCGCAGATTCCCAAAAATGTTTTGAAAAATAAAATACTAACTTAACATTCTCCTTAAATTGGACAGGATGTTTTTTCAGTAGAGAGAGTGTGAACATGAAGAAGTGGACCGAGTGGTCTTTGACGATGACTATGAAAAACAAGAATTACATGCATGTGTCATGTATAAGTTTTTTCAAATTGGTGGACTGAGGTCCCAATAGAGATTACTAAATGTCTCGATTGATTATTAGCACCTTGATGTTGAATCATTTATTCTTCCAGGGAAATCATTGACAATCACTGTAGAAGATATCTACTTTATCACTAGTTTGTCTAAGAGAGGGGAAGTACCAAACTTCCAAAATCAAGGTGGAGATGGGATAACTATCAATGATTATATCCACAAGTATTGTGATGTCTAAACTAAGAAGAGTGTGTCTTAGGTTCCCATCAAGCATGTTACCAACCTGAGCCTCTGATTCATTCTTTACACTATGGTCCAGATCGTAGGATCCAACTCATTGCATTTGGCTTCTCAGGCCCAAATGCAACATGGGGTCGAATGCTTTATACCCACAATGTTCAACTGGAGTATGACAATGCTAAACTTCATGAAGTCTCAACTTACCCATTGCAAGCTCAGGAAAACTAATAAATTTGGCTTCGACAGTGTCCTATGAACCTTTTTCTTTGAAAGGGTTCCTATGATGACCCTGAGGACATCTATATGAGGATACTTACAAACATGGCCTGCAATGGTCCAATGGAGAGAGTTGGTAGCTCGACTAGGAGGGGGTCAATTATCCAACCTGTATGACGATGAATTTTTCACTCGGTGGGAGCAGTAGAATCAATTCATCGAGGATTTTGCTATGCTAGAATAAACTTTATTGACAATAATGATGTCATCATTCCTCCTAAGGACAAGCCACGAGATATAGGTAATTTGTTTTTATGTTATTTAATTTTTTATTTTTCGAATATATATGATATATATATGGAGAGGTAAAAAGACATATCTTTTTGTGAGATCCATCATACTGATAAGTACTTTAGATTGTATGTATATAGAGAACCTTTGAGGTAGGATAATTTAACGTGACACATCCGACAAGGAAGATGGGTGGTGGGTCACAATGATGATGCAACTAGGACCTTGCACAGTGTGGGAACAAACTTTGAGGCCCTCACTCGCAACATGTATATGGAGACTACTTATGACCTACCTAGAGGCATGCAATGCCATGTCGTGGGGGTACCTAGACCATGGGTTAGACTATTCTGGAGTTTGGAAAATGTCATAGTTTTCTATGATAGAGTCCACCGACCTTAGGCTTAGATACAATATGTTCTTATAGCACACTTTGTTTTAGTTATATGAAACTATCTGACATCCAGGTGCTAGGGGCCCCACTTTTGGTACTTATGGATCTTATATATATATATATATATATATGTGTGTGTATGTATGTATGTATACTATCTTTTTTGTGTGTTATATATTTTTTATTTATTTTACTTGCAATTGAAATTTTTTATATGTGAATGTGTGTGCTTATGTTACTGGTGATGTAAATGCCAATATAAAATTTAATTAGTGTAGGCATCAACTAGTTCATTATCTCTCCTAGGAACATTCTCATAAGTAATAACATCAAATAAACGTTCCAGAAGACATACCCTAAGGAAAAGTCACAACAACACTAGATCGCATATTCAATACAGACCATACAACTGCGAGACCACCAACTTCAAATATAAGAAAACTTGAAAGTGATTTATTCCATGTGACAATGCATATCTCAAAAGCTCAAAAGCTTCACTATACTCGGTGAAATTGTTAGTATTCACCCCGACACATGCACCTCCAGCAGACACCGGCTGGTTGGAAGAAAAATAGATTAACCACACAATGGATGCTAAATGTTGAGTATGGCGACTAGCATAGTCTATGCATCCAAAGTAGACCAATGAATTTCCAGGCATCTTCCACATAGTAGAAGCAGACCAATCATTAAAACAACAAGGAGGAGAAAATTTCTATACAAAACTATGTGAAAAATAGCCAATAGTTACAAAAAGTTCTAATGCTCGAGCCTTCGGGCTCAAGCATAGTACTAATTAAGATAGAGCCCATTTATGGGCTCCAACAACACATTACCTTCATAATATGTGAGCTCATAAGATCCTTTCTCCAACAGTCGTTTCACGACATATGGATCGTACCACATGGGGTTTAATTTTCCTACCCCCAGGGGGTCCTTGTCTTGGCCATAGATCAATACAAGGTATCCCTTGGAGAAAACCCTAGGACAAATAGATTTATCATACTAATACTTAACATGCTTATTGTATGCCTTGTTTGCTAAGGTTTCATCTTGACATTTCTCATCAATATGTTCAAGATAAACTAGGCGCTCCTCAAGCTGAGTCATATGAGGAAGGAGCTCGACCGCGATTTTTAGTGAAGGGATCTCAAATTTAATCAAAAACACTGCTTCCACTCTATGGACGAGTTGAAAAGGAGAAAAACTAGTAGTAGTTTTGACTGAGGTCCGATAAGTGCACAATGTTATATATAGCATCAAGTGCCAATTCATTTGGGCTAAGTTAACTGTTATTATTAATATCATGTTTAATGATTTATTTATGGCTTCAACGTGACTATTGGCCTGAGGATAGTAGGGAGACGAATGCTCCTACCTAAAACCCATATTTGATGCTAATTATATCATCATGTGGTTCTGAAAGTGACTGCCATGGTTAGTCACAATATCCTTCGGAACCCCAAACCTAGCTATGACCTGATTAAAAATGAATAGTGTTGCAGTTTCCCCATAGTTAGAGAATGTTGGCATAGCCTCGATCCAGTTGGTGAAGTATTTGATGGCCACGATAATGTAATGATGATCCCTAGCCAAAGTTAGGTGGAATGTCATAAACTCTACCCACCACTTCGTGAAAGGGCCAACAATAATAACGGGAAACATGGGAGGGGGATGCACACACATTTTCTTAGTGAATATATGACAAGAATGATATTTCTTGACAACCTCAATACAATCTCTGAAGATCATGGGACAAAAAAATCCATCTCATAAAATATTTTGGGCTGTCACCAATCTAGATAGGTGACCACCACGTGATCCACTATGGGAGTCATTTAACACAGCCTCTGCTTCTTCAAAAGTCAAATAATGATGAAGAATCGAATCCATCCCACACTGATACAACTTGTTTGCAATAATGAGGTATTTTTTATCCATGTGATGAATTCTCCATCGCTCGTCTTCTGAATAGTTTTGAGGGAACTTCAGATTCTGGAGATATATAAGAATATCTCCATACCATGGGTCAGACGAAGAGATTAGAAAAATATTCTCATCTGGAAATGAGTCTGTCATTTATCTTTCCTCATTCTCAATTGGGAACTCTGACATGAACTCAAAGAAGAACAAATACTTCTTGGACTTCGCGGATGCAAAATCCAAATCGAATTCTTGGAGCACAAAAATCCATTTGTTGTACTTCCCGCCAATAATTCACCTAGTCAAAACGTATTGGAATGGATTAACGGTGGAGATAATGGTTGTATTATGCAACAGAATATAGTGTCCAAGTCATTTGACAACATGAAACACTACCGGTGCCATCTTTTCAACATGTGAATACTTAATTTCAGGACCCATCAATACACAACTTAAATAATAGATGGCATGCTTCTATAGCTCATCATCTTCCTGAACAAGAACCATGCCAATCGAGGATTCGATTGCTACCAAATGTAATAAGAAATATCGATTGTAGTCAAGGGGACTCAACAAAGGAGTCGAAACCAAATCTTTTTTTAATGCATCAAACAAACTTTTTATGGCTTCGTCCTAATAAAATGGGTCCCCTTTCTTCAAAAGGTGCATGAATCCTTTCTTGATGTTGGCATAGTTCGGCATGAAACGCTGGACGAAATTTTCCTTTCCTTGTAAGGTTTGAAGTTGTCTAATCGTACGCAAGGGAGGAAACTGAATTATTTCCTCATCCTTTAAAGGGTCAACCATGATCCCTTTCTTCGGAACAATGAATCAAAGAAGATGACTAGAGGTTGCGAAAAATATACACTCGTGTAGATTCAATTGGATCTGGTAGTAACAACATCATTCAAAATCCAAGAACAGGTGTAATAGATTTTAGGCTCTTTTCTACGAATGAGTTGTAAGATCATATAATTATGCCTCCAATATATGCTTCTTGGCCCATTGGAATGTAGCATCAACATTCTTAAGACCAAAGGGGATCTTGTTCTAAGCGAAGTTGTAACACCCTGGGCTTTGAGCCCCATATTAAATAATGTATTTGTTAATTGTTGAGAGGCCAGAGTGCCAAAACAATTAAAAGAGGCCAATGTGCCTAAGAAATGTAATATTTTGATAATTATTTATAATAAATACATCATTCACTGCTAGAAGGACAAGGGATGGAGTTATAAGAGGGCTATGATTCCACAAGAGAGGGGGCTTGATGGGCTAAGTGTTTATTTCATTTTTTTAATTACCCATTTTGTTTAACGGGGGAAATTAGTTACATGAGATTATTGGGGGAAGGCCATGAGCTTATTGATTCCCAAAAATTACTTAAACCTATCCCTAGTCTGTTGTGGGGTTCATTTGTTTATTCTCTTTCTCACTAATGTTCTCATTCTTGTTTTGTTGTTGGTCGCTTAACTCATTTTTTACTCACTTACTCACTCACTCATTCACTTGTTCACTCCATTGATCGATTTTCTCCCTCTCATGGAGATTTCAATTCATTCATTCTTTCACTCATTCATATTTCCTCATGCATGTCTTGGCTTGGGAAAGAAAGATGAATTTCTGAAGTGCAGCCATGGTATTGTTGGTTGTAGATATTCCTGGTATAATTCAGCCATGATTTGAGGCCTGCATGTCTGAGATGCTTTGGCCTGTGTACAACTTTTGTCACAACTGCGAGTCCTAAGAGTCCCAGCATGGAGATTCTGGACCAGATGCATTGGAGCCCTGGAAGGAGAGGGACAACTTGAGGGACTTAGTGGAAGAGATGGGATAGGGTCCATTCTTTTGGGTGGTGCAGGTTGGGTAGAAGAGAGTTGGGTACTTGGATTGTTGTGGGTGTTGGGAGTCATGTGAGAACTTGAGTGCTGACTGGTTTGGGAAGTCGAGTAATACTCCAGAACCATCCTTGTGGATTCCTAGCCCTGACTCAGGGGTGACATTGTTGTTGAGACTTGGAACAACAGTGTCTACGGTTGGGTGGAAAGTCATGGGTCTGCAGCTAGTCGGTGGTTTCTTTTATTACATATAAGTGCTCTATGTTATGGTATTATTTACCTGTGTATGATTTATTCCACTGTGTATTTATTTATCGTTGAATTCAATCTTTAGAATATGCATGCTTATTGGTTATTGTTGTGCATGTTGTATGATTCATTGTTTTTATGTTTAGCATGAGTCTTGATCAATGCATAAGAATATTTCATGCCTCCTTGTTATTTAAAGTTAGAACAAGGGTTGAAGAAGTATAGATAAGGGACTTGAAGTTAGCGTGTCTAGCCTACGGGTCGCTGGGTACGCTAAAGATTAGTATCAGAGCGATAGGTTGAGACACCGGGCCAGAATGGGCAAGATATTTTAGACAAGATCTCATGGTTGAGATCGAGTTATAACCTTGAAGTTGTGAAGCTCAGGAGGAATGGTGTTGTAGAGATCATGTGGAATCTAGAGCATCAGATATCCTTGGTAAGGGATTGAAGGATCATGACTATCCCTTTCAAATTTGGGAATGATCTCTACCATGGGATAAATTTTAGATTTGGACTGTTGGATCTGTTCAGGAGAAGACAGATCCTTCGAATTCGTCGGATCTGGAGAAGGTATAGGGTCATTAAGAACTGGATTCCTTTGGAATTCGCTGCTTCGACAAATGTTAAGTCTTTGATGAAAAGGAAGTAAAATCCCTAAAGCTCCGAAGTCTCGGAGTGAATCTACGTTGTCGATCACTTGAAGGAGTATTTGACCATTGTATTTTTCCAAGGAGAGATCTAGGTCATTGGATTAGGCATAGATCAGGAGGTGAGGCACAGTGGAGAAGATCAGTTCATAACTTTCAAATATGCATGTAGGTGAGCATGAGCCGTAGATCTCATGGTAGTTCAAAGGTTCGACACTCTGAGAGAAGTGAGTCCTTAAGCTTCTACGAAGAAAATCTCCCAAAGTCTCAAACACCAGATCAAATCATGACCATCCATTGTCTACGACGTGTGTCTACATATTATCAAGTATTCGACATTTGGGATTTTAGTCCTTATGTCACTTGGAGAAGCTTTTTCCAAAGGCTCGAAGTCTGGATTCAATCCAGAAAATTATCTGTTAGAGGACACATGTCCACAGATTAGCGATTGTTCAGAAGTTCAGCGTTTGGAGGAATTATTTGATGGAGTTGAAAAATCCTCCGAAGCCTGAAGCCCCAAAGTTTCGGAGTCCTAAAACTATGAAGAAGCACATTTCGGAAGATCATTGGTTCGAGAGATTTGTAATGTTATTTGGTGAAGTCCACTGAAGCTCGAAGTCCTGAAGCTCCAGAAAGAGACAGACCGGAAGTCCGCTAGTTCGACGTTCATGAGTTTTGAGGTGCATGGTAGAAGAAACTACCAAATACCGAAGTAGCTTAAGTCACCGAGTGTCTAAGTGACATGACATGTGGATGTCATTGAGGGTGACATGGACCCACCTCATGCATGCCACATGTCATCCTATTTTGTGATATTCATAGACCTTTTGTACCGGTTATGACTTGACACATGTCACCCATAGAATGGGCCACATGTCATATCCATAAATTTTCAATGTATTACCCCTAGTGCGTAGTTGTTGATGTGACTCTGGAAGTTCAAAGATTAGACACTCGGGGATAAGGGAGTATGTTGTTGTAAAAAATTCCGAAGGCTGAAGTCCCAGAGCCCTGAAGATCCGAAGAAGGTTTTGTTTGGGATATTCTCTAGTTTGACATTCGGGAAATATGAAGTGTGATGATGGTGAAACCCCTAAAATGGGAAGACCCAAGGCCCCGATGTCCCAAAGCTTCAGATAAGTGCCTATTGCTAAGTGCTTTATCATTTCCCTATGTCCTATAAGACTTCGGTCGAAGTAAAAGGGGGCTACTGCCCGAATTGTTCTTTTCAAAGACAAAAAAGTTCTAAGGAAGGGCTAAGCCCATGGTTTTGAGTTGTGGTCACTTGGGGAAGGGGTTCAAAGGAAGTGCCTATGAAAAATTGAATCTTGTATCGGCCTAAGGATAAAATGGAAGTGTTATATGATGCACACTAATATATATATATATATATATATATATATATATATTCTTCATGAATTGAAAGGACCTATATCATTGTTTGGAAAATTTTGTTTGTCATATTCTTAACTCTGACAAAATGGTCACTTGCACATTTTGCAGAATTAAGGGGTTTAAACATATTAGATCAGAACGTGTATTTGAGAAATGGAAGAAGGTGAGGGAGCCTCCAGCCATGATAAAGAGCTTGAAGGTCGGAATATCATATTTGGTAATGTAGAGGCAGAATCCAATGTATACAAGGGCTAAGGGGAGAAAGAAACATTGATAGAAAATGTGAGAAACCTAAAAATAGAAGTGCAGAGCTACATGGAAAACAAAGAGAGGATGATGAGAGAGAAAAGTCATATAAATGATCGAGTGTTGTAGAGATGAAATTAGTTGCAGGGACAAACAAAGAATGGCTCAAAGCAAGAGGAATACGACAGGTATCATGAAAGAAGAGATGATCATGGAAGATTTGGTTATTATAGGAGTTCTAGAAGAGATCATAGACATCACTCATCTCCTTACTAAGTAAGAAGGTCTTATGCATTTGAAGACACCATAAGTAGTCCAAAGGTGTCTTCCATTAGGCGCTAAAGAAGAAGGCATGAATTGGACACTTTGAAAGGAGAGATGAGGAAGATTAGGCCACCATCCTTTGATGGTGAAAGGGAAAGGGAAGATGATACTGAAGCATGGTTGCTTGGACTCGGGAGATATTCCCAATTGCATAACTACTCATCAAACCTAGAAGCCAAAGTTTCCACCTACCATTTACATGGGAAAGTTGTTATGTGGTAGGATCAACCAAAGAAATTTGAACATATTAATGAGAATAGGATCACTTGGAAGCAACTCAAAAATTATTTCCATAAGGAGTACCTCTCAGAGCATTTCTATGACAAGAAAATGCAAGAGTTCTTTGAACTTAGGATGGGAAGCATGACTATGGAAGAATATGAGAATTAGTTCTTGGGGTTATTAAAGTATGTCGGGTTCATAAATGATGAGAAGGTGAAAATATGATGTAGAAGAATCACTCCACCTTAGCATGCGCCAACCAATTTACACACATCGTGCACATTCAAGGAAGGGAGAGGCCTCACCCTCTCATTTTTCCTTCGAGAATCTAAGGCGTAATCAAGGAAATTAATGCCGACAAGTTGGAAGAGCCAAGTTGTGCCTTCACACAAGATGAAGATAAGTTATCCATTAAGTGGTTGATGGTAGGAGGGATATGCATCCAATTTGGAGTATATTTCCATCATTGTAATTTGCCTCGGTAGACAGGCATTTTGAATGGTGATTTGAAACCACTATCTTAGCTTGGAGGGAAGCTCATCGAGCCCCTCTTCTATAAAAATCTTGTATTTTTGCAAGTAGAGTAGGTAGAAGAGACAAGTATAGGATGCATAGGAGATGGGGAGAGAAACATAGAGATCCGAGACTTAGTTGCAGTCTAGATTCAAACATTTTTAAATTGACATTCTGCCATTAATAGAAAAGGGACATTTTTTCCTATTTATAAATTTATTTGTATTGGATGTATGGATATTTGGTAGATGAATGTCATTTGTATGCATTTGAATTGTAGATGAATGTTAGAAATCATCCGTAGGGATAGAGATACAGTTTTCTATCTGTGAGTGTGTTGGATTAAGTCTAGTTCTCTAGGTTAAGTGCAAGGAGTGCACGACAAAGTGAGGAAACTTTGTGAACCGATGCAAGGAGTGTGTTTTTGAACTCAGTGGAGTCATAAGAGAAACTGCTATGAGGGAATACCAAGTTAATTCATAGACTCGGGAATAAATTTCAAGGTGGTTAAGTACCTTGGAAATAAAGACTGTGTAGGAGAAAGCACAGTTCAGAGTTACTAAACACTCTGAAACACTCTACCAAGAGGGCATAGAGAATGTATGATAGAGTATAGGAGAAACACGATTGGAAGTGTTGGAACTCTTAAGAGAACCCCAAAATTACTAAACATTCTAAGGAAGGAAGGCTTTGGAAGAGTGCATCGACAAAGGAAAGGAGATATCTTAAACCCTTCAGGAAGGCCAAGTGAGAAGTCATCGACAAACTGAGTCAAGCGTAAGGAGTGCGCCAAGGATATTGTAAGTTCATATTACAAAGATCAGGAGGAAAGGCTTTGAGTTTCCAGGAGGGCAAGAGAAAGTCCACTGAAGGATGCAGGGACACTCAGAACCTTGAAAGTTTTCAAGCTGAGAAAAGTCACTAAAGGGTCTGTGCAGAAATCTGGAAGGAGTGCAGAAGGAGTTCGAGAATAGCCTCAATATGGAAAAGGAAAATAGTTCTAAGTGTGTAAATGGGGTCAAGGACTTGTCGAAGTCCTGAAGATCATAAAATCGACCATCACCTAGATAGACAGGTGGAGGCAGATCAGAGAGTTCGAGGATTCGGGCTTCAGAAGAATTGCAAGAAGAGAAATTCAAACTTTGCGAAGGGAGAAGTGTGGGGAAATTATGGACCGTTGAATCCAGGAAGACGCGTGGTGGAGATCCACATATTTCGAAGGAAGAACCCTTCAAAGGAAATCCAAAGAGGAGGATACCCAAAGAGCTGGGAGCCGAAGCAATCCCAGTCGACCATCGAGAAAGGATACGTGGTGAGAAGTCAACACTTCACTGATTCTCAAATTGGGAGGAAAAAGTTGAGAAAATATAAGAATCGCGAAGTTAGAACTCACGATTCAATCTTAGGCATTGGTCGTGAGGGGAACGTGGACTATAGATTTGGTCTTGGAGGGTTCGTCGATTTGGGAATTGGGGAAAAAGTAACAAGCAGTTCATGAAAGATCTGAAGTACGAACTCGTGAAGGGGGCTGGCCCACTGTCATATCCCATGGTCACATCAAAGAGGGATCCTAGCATAGAAATCTAGCGTCGTTGACATTAATATTTGAAGAGCGCTAAGGAGAGGGCCCATGGGTGGCACACAACCTGCGTTGGAAGAAGGAAGGGACTGTGTCAAGTTAAATTGGTTCCCATTAGGAGCCCAAGGAGCCATTTGGCTTAGTGACTTGATCGATCCTAGACCAGGAGGTCAAGAGTCCCTTCAGAGTAAATGGGTTCTATGAAAAAATACATAGGTTTTTGAGTGGGCTACTAGCCTTTTATAAAGAAAATATTTGGTATGATGAGCCCAAGATCTTGACTGAGGCCATCAGGAAAGATAAGCACTTGTATGAGCAAGGCGAGGGAAAAGAATCCATGCAAAAGTATTGGAAGGATAAGAATAAGGAGAAGTATGATCAGAGGAAGAATGGATTCAAACCTCCTTTTAATAGAAATGAGCCTAATAAAAATCATTAATATTAGTATGCCAAGGATGAATCCAAGAAATAAGACTCCTTGGGAAAAAGGGGAAGACCACCAATCCAATGTTGGGGATGCAAAGAAGATCACTTGTACAAGGATTTCCCACATAGAAAGGAAAGAGTGAATACCATGCACAACATATAAGAGGCTACAATAGTAGAATACATGGGAAGAATTTATGAATCCTTAGATTATCGACAAGCATAATACCAATCCAACATGATTGAGGTGGAAGGTAAGATCATAAATCATCTTGTTGCTATTTTAATTGATTTAGGAGAAATTCATTGTTACATTGATCCTAAAATAGTGGATAGATTACATTTGGAGAAAAGTAAGCTTGGTAAATCAAGTTTGGTTCAGATAGCCACTGAAACCAAAAGGAGAATCCATGAGATGGTGAGAGGTTGTTCCATAAGCCTTAATGGTGTGAATACTAGTGTTGATCTAAATATTGTACCATTGGGGTATTATGATATTATAATTGGAATGTATTTGTTGGACAAGCATCATGTTGTCCTATATTGTCATAGCAAGAAATGTACATGCCTTGATGGAGATGGAAAACAAAGCATTGTGAGAGGAATTCCAAGACCTATCTCTATAAGGGAGATTTCATCCTTACAGTTGAAGAGATGTTTCAGAAAAGGATGTCAATTGTGTGCATCCCATGTGGGCGAGACAGAAAATACAAAGGGGCCAAGACTTGAATATTTCTCGGTACTAAAAGAATTTAAGGATGTATTCCAAGAAAACCCAAGGTTGCCACAAAAAATGGAGATATATTTCTCTATTGATTTAGTTCCAGTAGTTTCCCCGGTGTCAAAAACACCTTACCGAATGAGTACACTAGAGTTAAAATAATTACAAATGAAGTTGGAGGAATTGATAAAGAAAGGTTACATATGCCCAAGTGTTTCACCTTGGGCAGCACCAGTACTCTTTTTCAAAAATAAACATGGAACTTTGAGGCTTTGTATTGACTTTCGGCAAATGAATAAGTCCATTGTGAAGAACAAGTATCCTCTACCCATAATTGATGACCTCTTTGATCATCTAAGATGAGAAAACAATATTTTCAAAGATAGACTTAAGATCAAGATACCATCAGGTAAGAATCAAGGAATAAGAGATCCATAAGACAACAATTAGAACCAGATATGGGCATTATGAATTTGTAGTGGTGTCATTTGGACTGACCAATGCACCAGTTGTCTTTATGTGCTTAATGAATGGTATATTCAGAAATTATTTGAATAAGTTTGTCATAGTATTGTTGGATGACATACTTGTCTATTCCAAGTATGAAGAGGAACATGAAAATGACCTATGATTGGTATTACAAGTGCTCATAAAACTTCAGTTGTATTCCAAGCTGACTAAGTGTTATTTTTACCAAGAATAGATCCATTACTTGGGACGCTTATTTCAGAACAAGGCATTATTTTAGAACAAGTAATAACAGTGGATCTAGAGAAGATTGAAGCCATTAGAGGATGACCAACACCCAAGAATATTTTAGAAGTCAAATCTTTTATGGGGTTAGCTAGTTACTACAAAAGATTCATAGTGGGGTTCTCTAAGATTGTTCATCCCATCATTTCTTTGCAAAACAAGGGAATGAAATTTGAATGGACATACGAGTTCGAAGAGAACTTTAATTTGTTGAAGGAATTACTTACTAGTGTGCCTATTTTAAAGAATACTGATCCAAATGAAATTTTTTTGGTATGTACAGATGCATGTAAGGAAGGACTTGATGGAGTCCTCACTCAAAATGGACATGTCATTGGTTATGAGTCAAGAAAACTTGAGGAACGTGAGAGGAACTATGCCACACATGACTTGGAGCTTGCTTCCATTGTTCACACATTAAAGATGTGGAGGCATTATCTCATGGGAAAGAGATTTTAATTGAGAACAGACCATAGTGATATGAAGTATGTTTTTGAACAACCAACTTTGAGTGCTAGGAAAAAAATATGGCTGGAATTTTAAAGTGAATACAACTTTGATATCAAGAATATCAAAGGAAAATAAGATAAAGTTGTCAATGCACTTAGTAGAAGAGTACATCTCTTGCATGCTACAACTGTTAGCATGCATCAATCAGACTTGAAGAGAAAATTTTTAGATGTTGTTGTTATAGATCAACATTACCTAAATGTAAAGGAAATCTTACAACAAGGAGATGTACAACAAAAAATGAAAGAGTATGAGATGAAGGAAGATGAATTACTTATGCATAAAAATAATCTTCCTAGTTCCAGAGAAATTAGGAATTTGGTATTAAAACAAATGCATAATGTTCCATATACTGGATATATCGGTTACTAGAAAATGATTACAACAGTAAGAAGCCAATTATTTTGGCAGGGAATGAAAAGGGATGTTGTTTATTACATTGCCAGATATATGGAATGTCAGAAAGTGAAGGTTGAGCATAGGAACCCAGGAGGTTTTCTATAGCCATTACCAATTCCAGAGAAGAAGTGGGAAGTGATAACCATTGATTTTATAACTAAATTACCTAGGACAACAAGACAACACGATTCAATCATGGTAGTGGTTGAAAAACTAACAAATGATGCTCATTTGTTTCCCGTAAAAACAACACATACAGTAGCTAATATTGCACAAATTTGCATGAGGGAGATTGATAGGTTGCATGGGATACCTAGGACACTTGTCTCATACAAAGACACAAAGTTTACTTCAAATTTTTGGAAGGGATTATTTAAAGGATTTGGTACAATATGAACTTTAGCACAACTTACCATCCATAGCCAGATGGGAAGACAGAGAGATTCAACCAAGTAATTGAAGACATGTTGAGAATATATGTGATGGATAAGCCATCTAAGTGGGAAGATTACTTCCACTCGGTTGAGTTATCCTATAATAATGGGTATCAAGATTCATTGAAGATGAGCCCATTTGAAGCTTTGAACGATAAGAAATGCAATACTCCAGTGAGTTGGGACAACCCAATAGATAGAGTGGTACTTGGGCCAGAGTTGCTCAAGGAAATGGAAGACCAGATGGTCAAGATTAAGTAGAATTTAAAGGCAACTCAGAATAGATAGAAAGTTTATGCAGATAAGAATAGGATAGCAAGAGAATTTAAAGTGGGGGAGCATGTGTTGTTGAAAGTGAAGTGCAAGAAGATCTCTTTGAAGTTGGGAAGTTCTAAAAAGATGGTAGCTAGATTCTGTGGTCCATTTTAGATATTGTCCATAATAGGGCCAGTTGCATACATGCTTGCATTGCCTGCTTCCATGAATGTGAATAATGTATTTCATGTCTCTTTTCTAAAGAAATGTGTACATGATCCTAACCATTTTATTGATTGAGATTTGATTTAGGTAGAGACATAGGGATACTTTCAGGTCCAGCTAGTGTGAATATTGGAAAAAAAAATCAAAATCCTCCAGAATCGAGCTATAGAGATTGTAAAAGTTCAGTGGACCTACTCCGGTCCTGAATATGCTACTTGGGAGCATGAATATTCTGTGAGAGCAGAGTACCCACCGTTTTTCGAATAAATTTTGGAATTTGATTCTTGTTTTGTATATGCACTGAAGATAGTGCCAAAATAAGGGGGAGGGGATGTAACACCCCATGTTTTGAGCCCCATATTAAATATTGTATTTGTTAATTCCTGAGAGACCAAAGTGCCAAAAAAATTAAAAGAGGCCAATGTACCTAATAAATGTAATGTTTTTATCATTATTATTAATAAATACATTGTTGGCTACTAGACGGAAAAGGACTAGAGTTATCGAGGGGATATGATTCCACAAAAGAGGGGGCTTTAGGGGATAAGTGATTATTCAATTTTTTTAATTACCCATTTTGTTTAATGGGGGAAATAAATTATGTGAGATTCTTGGGGGAAGGCCATGAGGTTCTTGATTATCAAGAACGACTTAAACCTATCCCTAGTCTTTTGGGGAGTTTGTTCGTTCATTCTCTCTCTCACTTCCATTCTCGTTCTTGTTCTTTTTTTGGTTGCTTCACTCATTTTTCACTCACTCACTCACTCATTCACTCATTCACTCCATTGATCAATGTTAGCCCTCTCATGGAGATTTCACTCCATTTGTTCTTTCACTCATTCATCTTTCCTCATGCATGTCTTGGCTTGGGAAAGGAAGACAAAGTACTGAAGTGAAGCCATGGTATTGTTTTCTGTAAAGATTGTTGGTGTAATCTAGCCATGATTTGAGGCCTTCATGTCTAAGATTATTTGGAATGTGTCCACCTTTGCTCATAGATACGAGTCTTGAGAGTCCTAGCATGGATATTCTGGACTAGCTGCACTGGAGCCCTGGAAGGAGAGGGAAAACCTGAGGGACTGCACAACAAATAAGGGAGAGGGTCCATTCTCTTGGGTGGTACATGATGGGTAGAAGATATTTGGGCACTTGGCTTGTTGTGGGTGTTGGAAAGCCTATGAGAGTTTGAGTGATGACTAGTTTGGGAACCCGAGTAACACTCTCAAACCATCCTTGTGGATTCATAGCCTTGGATCGAGGGTGGAATTATTGTTGAGACTTGGAAAAATGGTGTCTACGGTTGGGTGGAATGTCCTTGGTCTGTAGCCAGTTGGTGGTTTCTTTTATTAAAGAAAATTTCTTTCTATTATGGTATTATTTACATGTGTAAGATTTATTCTGCTATGTATTTGTTTTTCGTTTGATTCAATCTTTAGAATATGCATGCTTGTTGGTTATTGTTGTGCATGTCGTATGCTTCATTGTTTTTATGTTTATCATGAGTCTTGATCAATGAATGATACTATTGCATGCCTCATTTTTATTTAAATTTAGAACAGGGGTAGAAGAAGTCCAGAGAAGGGACTTGAAGTTAGCGTGCCCGGCCTATGGGTGGTTGTGTATGTTACAAAAGGTTCCCTAAGGACATATAAAGGTTTTCTTGTGTTGGTCCTCTGGAAAAATATCAGTTTAGTTATAAACAGAAAAACCATCCATAAACAAAAAGATTTATTTCCTTCTTCACTCATTTAAAATATGGTCGATGAATGGCGTTGGAAAATTATCTTTGGGACAAGCCTTATTTATGTCTCGGAAATCCATGCATATAGGAATTGTACCTTGATTTTTATCAATTGGAACTGGGTTGGAGACCCATTCCTTGAAAGGAATAGGATATATGAAGCCCGCATTAAGTAGATTTTCCACTTCTTCTTTGATTTCTGCAAGCTTCCTAGGGTTTACAGGTCTCAAATTTTGTCAAACTAGCATTTCATTTTCATAGGTTCTAATTTCGTGTTGAAGTATATGAGGGTCGATGCCAGGCGTTTCCTCATAAGATCATGCAACCAATTCTCAAAAATATGTAAAAGGTGTCGTGTACTGAAAAATCTCGTCTTGTGAGCATTATTCTCTGATGAGTACATTTTCAACAACATCAGGATTCCTATATATGTTGATCGATATCATCTCTGATATATTCTCCATATTTCCTTTGACGTAGACACCATATTTGGCCAAGTGATTGACTGTCCTATAAAAATTTCTAACGATCCTTGACTTAAACTCTCCATTCTCCATGTGACCGAGTTCAGGGAGGAAATATGGTCTATGATGCATACCCCCCCATGGCCTTCTAGATCCGATCATTGCCTCAATAATATATTCATATGATGGAAATATGGTGTGTAAAAATTATTGGGAGCTTGAAGAGTTTTGAGCCCAAACAAGCTTGGGAAAAATATCATCCTCCTCCGTGATCAAGGACTTTTGATTTGTGTCTATTGTGGCCCGTTGAATGGCTTGATAAGATACTTCATATGTAGATAAGGGCTTGACCTTCCCTTCATAGACTCAACCTTCAACCGAACTAGATGGTGAGGGTAGCATGCATAGATCATGCATATATGACATTCTAAACGAATCAACCTAATAGAAAAAAATCCTAGAACTCAGTGGAAGCCGACCTAAGTAGAATGAACATACGAAATCGATGCAGAAGAATCAAAATATCCCATAAGAAAAGGATGCATTCCACAACCGATAATCTCATTTTTTTTATGAGAGTTTTCGATCCACAGGACGGTGGAGCCTGGGATAACTTCTGCATCAGAAAGGTTGGATGCCACCAGATCAATGGTTACAATTATTCCCTCGTGGGGAAAGAATATAATCCAAAATACTCTAGACAACAATTTTCATTGAATATGTCCAACTTATTCCTAACAACAAATTATAGTCGAGTGACACATCAACTACTTCAACTTCTATGAAAATGTATTTTCCCCATAACTTAATTGGACAAGAAGGAATAACACCATATGGTTGAAAAAATTATCCATAGAAGGCAGTGAAGAATGTAGGAGAGGAGGTAAGCTCAAGAGAATCGATCTCTTTCCAACATGACAAGGACATTACGCACCATCATCAACAATGGTTCTGTTAACCAAAAGATTGTTGAAAAAAACACCAATCTGGAAAGCTACATGACAGGGAAGGTGGGGCTTCACTTCAATATCATTGAACTCCATTATGATTTGACTGGAGGAATCAACAGCTCCTATGGCAGAAAATAATGCAGCGCACTGTGAGGGGAAACTTTGGAGCACCTACAAAGTGGACATTGCACATGGCGTTTGAGCCAAATCTTAGAAAACCAAATAATTGGGGGTGGATCTCACATTAGGGTTATACATTTTATGTCTATAGACACCATTAGGTATGCATTTTGTTGTCTCTTTCTCAGGATTCTCTATGTGAACATGGGCCTGATCTTATTAATCCTTCTTACCCTTATCAGTCGACCCTAGATTATCATAATTCCAATATATCGTCGACAAATATGCATATTTTAGCTTTGAATGGATAAGAATATTCAATACCCCTTTATATCCATCAAATGAATGCACACTTGGAGTGCCCCCTTGCAGGTTGAAGTTGGAAGAACCACCCTACAATTTATTCCCTTGTGGAAAGGGATTCTTCAACACAATAGGTTTTTGCTGTTGATTCAACTTTATAAGACGTTGGGATTATTCTATCCATGGGCACCAATGTGTAAGTTGATCTTCATCACAAATCTTGCAAAGAAATTTCACCTTCCTTTTTTCATCTTTCTTCCCCTCATCATTCTTATCATATTTTTTGTTATTACCCCCACTGCCCTTCTTACCATTTCCTTTTTTCTTCTCATTGGGTTGTTGAGGACCCTTTGATCCGAGATATTTCCATCGTGACTTATAAAAAAATGCATTAAATGAGCATAAATTAAAGTGCACCATTAAAAAAGGGAAAACTCAAAATGAAGAGACATAAGCATCAGATCTGAACACAAAAACTTGATAATGAAGTTCATCCCTGGTGGACTACATCTTCAGGTCCTTCTCTAAAATGGGTAGGATCTTTCATTAACTCAACAAAAGAATTTGGAAAATACATAAATATACCTCATTCTGAAATCAAGTTGCAGAAATAATGCTCAGATCAGAAAACAGACAACACCACTGAATTCATGGCGTCAAATTACCCAAATATGATTGTTTCCATGCTCTGATCCGACTCTGGCACTCCTAGGCCCAAGAATAATTTTGTCTCAATTTTTGTGCCCTCTGCAACTTGCAATAATGACTGTACCACCTCAAAATCTATGCCTGCAGGTCGTACAGTCCATGAATATCTCTCGTAGCTGGGCATATTGCACCTTTTTAATAATAAACATGGGCAGATGTACCAAGAGGTACCCGCGACATATTGGTTATGGGTGGATGTATTAAGGCTTTGGCATATGCGGAGGTTTCGGGGTCGAACCCCACTGACTCTGTTTTTGGTATATTGGTTGTATATATTTGCAATACAAATGAACTACCACTAACTTTAAAGGAGTAGCTAGAATCTCTTCCAAATGGTTGCCAAAGTTGGCGTGGTCCACCAGATTTGGCGGACCCACAAATTTTTGTTTTGGAAATGCATTCATAGGTCGTCATTGGGCATTCCCGCCTACCACACCATGCCCCCTCATTGGGCCATGCTTCCCCCTACCAAATCATCACACCACAATAGCATACCACATAATTTATATGGACCATACAGACTTCCACGTGGCACGATTCGACTTGTCCAATGATCGATCTAAAAAGACAATAATCGAGTGACACACGCCAGCCTCTCATGCTGACACACCATCATATTGATGTAATCATGCCACATGTCAGTTCCATACTCTTCCATGTGCACTATATGGATGATGAAATCATCCATAGGATTTCGATGTCAGCAGTACGGATGTTGACTCATCCCTTGCTGACTGCACTAGGTTGACCAAAATTTGACCGTGAATATATTTCAATATGTAACTCCGTTTGATGAGTCATTTGCATCGTTAGAAATCTTGTGACGTGCTCTTCGCAATCATTCCATTTTCACTATTTTTTGGGAACTTTGAATTTTTTCCCTTTCTCTATCTACTAGAGTCATTCTGAGCATTCTTAGTTGCCTCTATGAGTTATGAGTTATTCTTATCCTTCTCTGGATCCTTTTTGGATCATGCCTTCCCAATGAGATATTTTTGGACCACCAAAATATTTCATCAATCAACTGGTAAGTGAGGGAAGGGTCCCCTCACTTTGTCCTTCTCGATCCACCTCGTCTTTCTTGGATGTGTTCCTTTTAAGCCTACTCAAAGATAATCAGCATCACCCCTGCATGAAATCCTCTTCCTCCTGTCCAGGATGATATCTTCCTGTAGCTCACCCAAGTACTCAGATGAAAACTCATCAACTAAAGGTATTGAAATTTCCTCATCTTGATCCATGATCATGGGAGGCTAAAAACGTTTCAAGTTCTCAACATTCACAACTGAGTAAATCTACTTTCAAGGTGGAATATCTAGAAGAAAACAATTGGTACCACTTTTCTCCAAGATAGTGAAGGGTTCATAACGAATGGGCTTGAGTTTCTTGCCTTCACCCTTCAACCTCTCCTTGCTGAGGTGAATCCATACCCGGTCTCCAACCTGGAACTGATGATCAACCCTATGCTTGGGATGTCGATCTTTATATTGTGATTGAATTTTCTCCAACTGTTCCCTCACTTCTTGGTGTATTTGTTGGATCCTCTGGATGAACTTGTGGGATCTGTCCTCTATTCATTCTTCATTTACATCAACATCTCTCTCATACATCAATTCCAAACAAACCTTTCGTAAGTACCCAAAACATGTCTCAAAAGGTGAACTCTGAGTGGATGAATGTAAATCTCGGTTGTATACATGTTGTGCATAGGGTATCTATTCATCCCATAACTTGGGACGCTTGCTGCAGTAGCCTTGAATAAAAAGTACCATTGTTCGAATTACCACCTCTATCTGTTCATTAGTCTGTGGATGGAAAGCAATGATCCTTTCCAATTTGGTGTCCATCATTCTCCATAATATAGTCCAAAAGTCCCCAAGGAATGGAATATCTCGATCCGAGACGATGGATGTGGGTAACCCAAAGTGAACCCAAACATGCTAAAAGAAGAGATTAGCAGTCTACTCAACAGTGATCTGCTTTTTACATGGAATCAATATACACATCTTGGTGAACCTATCCACTAGAACATACAAATAATCATGACCCCCTTTGGTCATTGGTAAACCCCCTACAAAATCCATGGAGACACTTTCCCATGGATGGGATGGAATAGGAAGTGGTGAGTATAGCCCGAGTTTTCTATTAGTGGGATTACAAGTAGAACATATCACACACCCCTTTACATATTTAGTTACAATTTCATTCATTTGAGGCCAGTAACAAAACCTATGTAAATAAGCCATACTTTTTCCTACCCCAAAATTCCCAGACACAAGAGAAGTATGAGCTTCTCTTATTACATCGACTCATTCACTTGTAGGAATACATAGTTTTCCAAGATGGTAGATTAATTTTCCCTGCAGAAAATAGTTCTCTACCTGTGCACCAAGGGTTATCTTCACATATACTTATTTAAAATATTCATCGATGGAATGTTTTTCTACATAGATATCATGAGACAAAGAAGTATTCTTCAAAACAATAGAAGCAACAATAGGAGGTCTAGAAATCATATCATCTACCTTGTTACTTGTACCCTTCTTGTACTTGATTACCAAGAGAAATTGTTTTAGAAAACCCATCCACCTGTAGTGTCAATATTGTTGCAATTTGGTATGTGCTTGAAGATACTGTAAGGGTTGGTAATCTGTATGTATGATTGTTTCCTTCTCTAACAAGTAGTTCTTCGATTTCTTTATGCTCTAGACTAATGCATACAACTCTTTATCATATGTAGGATAGTTAACAATAGTTTGGTTAAAATTTTCAGTGGTAATAGATAGGCTTACGATATTGCACCAATACTACACCCATGGTGTATCTGTTGACATCTGTCTCGATCTCAAAAGGTTGTTGAAGATTTGTCAGTGCTAATACTAGTGTTGTACTGATCTTCTCCTTCAAAGTGTTGAAAGATTTGTGTTTCTTTCTTCCCCACTGGTTAAGGCATGCAAAGGAGATGCTATAAAGGAGAAGTTGGGAATGAATCTCCTCCTATATTGGACTGCATCTAAGAAACTTTGGACTTCAGTTACACTTTTTGGCTCAGGCCAATTTACAATCACATATATTTTGGAAGGGTCAATTTTGAATTTTACTCCTCCTACAATATGGACTAAGTACACAAGTGTAGTCTTGCCAAATTCACATTTAGACAGTTTTACATACAACTTTTCCCTTTGCAAAGTATCCAATACTTGCTTTACATGCCTCACATGCTCATCCCAAGTCCCTCTACAAATAAGAATGTCGTATAAATATACAATCACAAAGTCGTCTAGGAAAGGCTTGAATACATCATTCATCACGCGCATGAAAGTTGTTGGACCATTACAAAGCCCAAATGGCATAACTAACCACTCAAATAATCCTTGTTTGGTTTCAAAGGAAGTTTTCCATGCATCCTGTTCTACGAATCTGATTTTATGATATCCATTGTGCAAATCCAACTTAGTGAAATAGAAAGAATTCTTCAATTGATCAAGTAAATCATCTATGTGAGGAAGAGGGTATCGATTTTTCAGTGTGATTTTAATTAAAGCCCACTAGTCAGAACACATTCTCCATGTGTCATCCTTCTTTGGCATCATCATGATTAGAGAACCACAAGGATATGAACTGTGCTTGATGACCCCTTGATCCAATAAGCCATGTACCTTCTTCTTGATCTCTGTCATCTCCACAACTGACATCCTGGGACCTGTACATGCCCACATTAGGAAGAGGAGAGTCCTGTTGAAGATGTATCTCATGTTGGATTTCCCTCTTAGGAGGTAATCCATATGGTTCCTGAAAATCATCATCATACTTAGAAACAATATCAATTAATTCCTTTTTATGAGATGGATCACACCCTTGGAAAGCGTCATATGTCCCGACATCTTTCTCTCTGACGACCATGAGTACATATCTCTTATTAGTGTTTATGAGTCTTTTCATTTGACCTACACTAACAAATGTTGTATTTACCCTCATGTTGTAATCTCTAACAATATATTACACTCCCCCTTTAGTAAGGTGGCATTTTTTCTCACGACGAAATAAGAATGGTTTTCTATCATAAAGATAAGGACTTCCCAACACTGTGCCACATATATCAAGTGGTACAACATCCAAATCCACTTCATCAATCAATTTTGAAGCAATATCAAATCTGATCCTACATTGTTTGATGACATTAAGTTTTTCTTTATCACATACCCAAGCCAGAGGATCAGGCTTTGGATGTGGTTTCATTTCAAGACCCATTTTCTTGACAAGTGCTTCAGATTTTAAGTTTACTTGGGAACCCAGATCGAACAATGTATCTATCTTAGTACGTTTATATACAACTCTTATATGAAATAACTCATTCCTCTTCCATTCATCAACATGAGATTCATCATTGGAACTTGAACTATCATGAAGAGAATCTTTACCTTGTACTCCAACTATTGTGATCGTTCCTTCATCTCCTAAATCAGAACCAAGATCTTGTTGCAATGTAGAAACAATATTTGTCTTCCCCTTTCTGCTGAACTGTTTCAGTTTCTTTTTTGGATGCAGTTTCCAACAATGTTCTTCATCGTGATTGCTCTTCTTGTAATGAGTTCAATATGGTTTTCCTCCTTGTCTTGTCATTGTAGAGGCCTTCTTATCCTTCCTTTGAAACCTCTTAAAAGTCTTTTGTGGGAAATTGGAAGGTTTATTTGTGGGATCTTCTTGCACATGTTTCCCCCTATTCTCAAGGTGACTGGCTTGCACACAAACTTCGTCAATACTAGTGGGGTTAAACAAGAGAAAAGTATGTCGAATATAATTATGAAGTGCACCAATATACTTCATTAACGTTTCATAAGAATCCAAAGGAATTTTCAATGCAAGAGCTTTCTTCCTAAATTCTTCTGTGAAACTTTGTATAGTTTGTCCTTTACTTCGCCTTAAAGTTTTCCATTCCATAATTTCTTTATTTAAATACCCTAATGGATAAAATTTCTTCCTCATCGATGATTTAAATTCTGGCCATGAGGAAAGAAGCTTACCACACTTACTTTTGTCATGAAGCTTGCTCTCCCACAATACAAGAGTGGTTCCTTCCAACCAAAGAGAATCCAGTTGCACTTTAAATTCCTCTTCATCAATATTTTGGACACGAAAATACAATTCAACCTTCCAGATCCAATTATCTAATTTTTTATGATTAACATCTCTATTAAACATAGGTGAATTAAATTTTACGTCAGTCTTTAATAACGGTTTATTAAAAGAGACTATATGGCTAGAATGATGAGAATGATTAGAATGCTCAAAGGAAGAAGAACTAGAACTTGAAGGTGAAGATGGAGGATCAGGAGGATCTCCTCTAGCTCATTGGTTTACTGAAGCATCATCATCTGCATGTGCTTCATTTTTCTTCCCTTTTTTCTTCATCTTGTTCTTGTAATCTCCATGCATTCGTTCAACAATTTCTAACATGTGATAAAAGACCATGTGAAAGTTTTTATCATGTTCATCATGCTTGTCCTCTTCTGCTATTTTATTCCTTCTAGATACACAACCAACTTCAGGATTGAAAGTATTAAGAGTTCCTTCACCCTGATTATGCTTGACCCTAGTAAGAATTCACACTCAAAAATTCAAGTCAAATATCACTGCTCTGATACCAAGATGATCTGAGATATTTTCATCGTGACTTATAAAGAATTGTATTAAATGAGAATAAAGTGCAGTGCACCATTAAAGAAGGTAAAAATCAAAATGAAGAGACATAAGCATCACATATGAACACAAAATCTTGATAACAAAGTTCTCCCTTGGTAGACTATGTCTCTGGGTCCTACTCTCAAATGGGTAGGCTCTTTCATTAACTCGGAAAAATAATTTGGAAAATACATAAATATACATGATTTTGAAACAAAGTCGCAGAAATATTGCTCAGATCAAAAAACATACAACACCACTGAATTTGTGGCGTCGATTTACCCAAAAATGACTATCTCCACACTCCGATCCAAATCTGGCACTCCCAGGCCCAAGAAGAATTTTGTCTCGATTTTTGTGCCCTCTACAACCTACAATAATTCTTGTATCACATCGAAATTTGTGCCCACATGTCGTACGGTTCACGCCTCTCTCTCGTAGCTTGGAGGATTTCACCTTTTTAATAATAAACATGGATGGATGTACCAAGAGGTAACCACGACATATTGGTTATGGGAAAATGTATTATGGATTTGGCATATGTAGAGGATCCTGGGTCGAATCCCACAAACTTCATTTTTGGTATATTGGTTGTATAGATTTGCAATGCAAATGAACCGTTTCTAAGTTTAGTGGAGTAGCTAGAATCTCTTCCAACTGGTTTCCAAAGTTGGCGTGGTCTGCCAGATTTGGTGGACCCGCTAATTTTTGTTTTCAAAATTCATCCATGGGCCGTCGTTGGGCGTTTCCTACTTGCCACATGGTGGCCCTTCATTGGGCCATGCTTTCCCCTGCCAAATCAATACAACATTTTATCATGCCATGTCAGTCGTACGGACTGTATAGACTGGCACGTCGCACGATCCGATTGGTGTATGGATCAGTCCAAAAATCCAATAAACGAGTGACATGTGGCAGCCTCTGGTGCTTCCACATCATCATGGTGATGTCATGCTGATGTCATCATGCCATGTGTCACTTCCCTGATCTTCCACATGCATTGTATGGATGATGATGTCATCCATATGGATGTTGATGTCAACAGTACAGATCCTGACTCATCCCCTACTCACTAGGCTAGGTTGACCAAACTTTGACAATGTATATATTTCAATCTGTAACTTCATTTGACAAGACGTTTGTGCCATTAGAAATATTGTGATTCACTCTTCGTGATCATGCCAATTTCATTGAGTTTTGGGAACCTTGAATTTTTTCCCTTTCTCTTTATGTTGGAGCCATTCTGAGCATTCTGAGTTGCGTCTGTGAGTTCTGAGTTATTATTATCCTTCTCTAGATCATTTTTGGATCACCCTTCAAAGTATTTGTTTGTGCATAATATATGTCAGAATACTAGGTGGTGGGGTGGTCAAGCTAGAGGTCGGACCTACCACACATTGTTGAATAGCAAGTTTTTGCATCTGGTTTGTAGCTAGGTCTACGAATTTAGTTTGAGAAGAAACTATTATGCCATTAGCATGTGGGTTATACTTTGGCTTTTCCAGGTCAAGAGTATACCATGGCTCATTTAGAATAATATCATAGGGAATGCTCAGTTGAGATTAAATGAGCTCTGATTGTTGCTCCTGAAAGATTTCTCATTCTTCTGAAAACACTCTTGAAGCCGCAACATCCTTCAAAATGTACTATAGTAGATATTTCAAGAACTAGTCAAGGAGAAACTCTAGAGGAACTATATATTTAATCAAGATCTTCCTTCTCATCCATTATCGAATATGATTGGAAATGTGTGTGGCCTTATCTTTCTCAAAATTGGCAAACAATTCTATCATGGAGTCGTACCAGACAGGGAGTTGGAAATGGTTTAGGAAAACCATGGCTAAATCACCAAAAGTCGAGTACTTTCCCCTTTCGATTTCAATGTACCACTTGGAAGTGCCCCTGGTAAGAGTACGTTGGAACAAACACAATTGAATTGAATCATCATTATGTGAGTTGGACAAACATCATGAGTGGAACATCGTTATGTGGTCTTGTGGATCCTTGTGGATTTTCCCTTCAAATTTGGGTATGTCTGAAGGTAATTTGGTTGGGACCGTAGGCCATCTAGGGTCATGATGAATGTGGTCATTCATCAAATTGGATAATTCTGGAAAATGAAGCATTGCTAAAAATCTTAGCTGAGGTTGCATCATTGACTGATTGGCATCCTAAAAAGAAGGTCTTGGGCTTTAACTGGCACCAACTTTATAGAAAGAGTTTTTGATTGAAACAAAGCTTGGGATAAAAAAAAATTGACCTTGGTTGAATGGAGAAAATCCTCCACCCATCTAGTTCCCAAAAGGAAAACTGTAGTTTCCCCCATATGAACCCCCATGCAAAGGAAATTTTTTTGGAATGGGAGTAGATTGATTGGGAAAGGGGTTTCCGCCTTGAGACATCCCTTGTGAGGGATTTCACTGGCCTTGGAGAGACGTACTACCCAACGTCGCCCCTTGTGAGGAAAAATGTTCTTCCTAGGGAAAATATTGACCTTGTAAGGGGTTGCCCCCTATCGACAATGTGGATGAAGTGAAAGTGTTACTCCTAAACCCACTTGATCTAGGTGGATATTGGTGGCCACACATCTATTCCAAGTAGCTCCTCTTAACAATTTTTAGTTCAACACATTCTTTTGTACTTCTTTGTAATTTTGGTTTCTACACTTTTGGGGCTATCTGAATCCCTACAAATATTCTAGGAGGAGTCTGTTGGCCTCCCAACTAATCCAACTGGAGTATTTTGGATGTTTTCCTATCATCACATCTTTCTGCACTTTCAGGGCCATTTTGGGGCCCTAAATAGTGTTTTTATTTATTTATTTCCATAGTCAAACTATGGACATAGTTATAGTTTCACATTGTAATGTGTATCTCTTGAAAAGACCTTTCCAACGGGCTCTCACACTCCTAAAACATAGGTCATATGAAAAATTGACGACCCCAGGAAGTTGAGGTACCAACTTACCCATAGGGGCCCATATGACTTTTGGCGTTTCACCTCCTAGGGTTAGGTTTTTGGATGTCTAGGGTTTTGGAATTCATGAGTAAAATTAAAAACTTCTTTGGAGCCTCATTGTAATCATTCTTCTCAGACGGATGTGCATAACAACCACATCTCTTCTTAGAAATAACTATCACCATTCGAGCAAGTTGTTTCATTCATGTAGTTTTATAGTTTCAGCCTATTTCATTTATTCAATAGAAGATATTGTTCACTGGATATCTGTGTTGTTATCCATATCTATATGTTTATTGTATTTAGTTTGTTAATCACTTAATTCTTGTCCTAAATCTGGATCAATGATATTAGAGGGGTATGCTCTTCATTTATTTTTCTTCATGCATGTTCGTGACAAGATCTGGGTACAAGAAGTTGGGACTCGAACCAATTGAGTCGCAAGATTGTTCATGTTCAGCCCAACAAAAACCTATGGGGGAAGAAATGAAATATGATGGAGAAGGATATCATTTTAAAATGTTGCTTGAGGAAGCCCTTGCATGAAAAAGGAACAAAATGATGTACAACTTTGCACAGATGCTTTGGCGGCAGCCCACAGGAGAAGAATATTGATCAAGAGGCCATGCAACCCCCGTCAAGGCACAATTAAAGTTTGATATTCCATTATTTGAAGAACTGATAGATGCAGATGCGGTAGATAAATGGTTGAAGTTTCTTGAAGGGTATTTTTCGTTCATCCCCCATGGGGAAAATATTACTTTTTCACTCCTCAAGGTTGTTCCCCATGTTAAGAACTGGTGGGATAGTCACTCTAAGAAAAGGGATATAGAGTAATCTTCCATATTTGTGTTTTACCATACATGAGATTCCTTACGGTATTCCATTAAAGAACAATACTACCCTATTCGAAGCTACGAGGACCAACACACTAGATGGATCACCCTACATCAGGAAAGGAACCAGACAATACCATATTTCACCAATATTTCCATACTCTATGCACCAAATTGGGTATCAAAGACTCTAAGCAACATATGGTGCTCAAATACCGTGACTATTTTCATATATACATTCAAACAAAAATGGAGCTTCTAGACATCACCTCATAGGATACGGCTTATAGATATGCTATCAAGATTGAGCAGAAATTTAAGAAGAAGAGGCAAGAGTTTGGATATGCAAAATCCTCACAACCGAAGTAGGGAAAAGGTGGCCCCAACCTACAAAACAAGGGACAGAGAAAATATGGTCACTCTTAAGACAATTAGTCTAAGCTGCAACATAAGAAGGGCAATGAAAAGACGAATAAGGACATGGGAAAATGGTGTAAAATTCCTTGGCACAACACCAAAGAATTCCATTCTAATAAGTCACTCATGGTCGATTCTGACTCTAAATAAAATCCAGAATCAGGGAAGCGAATTATCAATGTTGAACCTAGTGCCACTATCTCTACCACCAAAGTCCAATTAAATGAACCAAAAGAACCAGAGGAAGTGGAAGGCCTATTTCACTCTCAGATGTGGGTAAAGGGGGATCTTTATCATTTCATTTTCGATAGCAGTAGTTAGAAGAGCATGATCTCAGGAGAGGTCGTCAGTGGCTGGACCTACCAACGACACCACACCCATAGCCTTACACCATCGGATGGCTTCGCTAAGGAAGATATCTTTTTGTGAACCAAAAGTGTTGTCTTCCCTACGAGATCAAGACTTTCAAAGATGAGGTATTGTGTGGTATTTCTCTCCTTGAAGTTTTTTATTTTACTTCAGGACAACCATATTTGTTGAAGCGTCATGTTGTGTAGGAATGTAGCCTCAAATTGTTATTATTACTTTGGGTAGACAATTGTACAGGATACCAGAGGTAGCACCAACCACCATTATTTCTTTAATATCTTCTAACCAATGCAGTAATTTCATTTCACAGACCATGAATTTTGTCTTCTTTGTGATCCATGCTCACAGTAAGAAAAAGGTCATCGCCACATCCATGGCCTCTACATAGAGCCTCTCTTTTTAGAAAAAGCAATTAGATGGGATTGTGTAAGAGTACATAGACATATTCTCCTCACCCACCGAGGTATCGACACACTACCAATTCAAGAACCCTATTGATCTAACCCCCAGTGCACCTCTTCCTAATGGACTAGTCTATCATTGCTGGTTTATGGAAAATGACGAAATCAAGTGACAAATCCAAGGGATTATTCAAAAGGGGCACATCAGACCCAACTCCTCCCCTTGTAACAACTCAATTGTACTAGTGCAGAAGAAGGATGTGACCTATTGAGTTTGCATTAATTAATGATAATTAAACAAAATCACAGTCAGGAACCATGACCCAATTCCCATAATTGATGACCTTCTTTACCAACTCATGGGGGAAACGTTTTTCAACAATATTGACCTAAAGTATAGCTACCACTGAGTTCCCATCAAACCAACTGATGTATAGAAGACAACTTTCAAATCTAAATAAGGTCTCTTTGAATGGATGGTCATGCCCTTTGGCTTAAAAAATGAACCAACCACTTTCATGAGGTTGATGGATGATGTATTAAGACCTTTTGTGGTGGTATATTTGGATGAAATCCTCATCTTCAGAAGAACTTTTGAGGAGCACATGCAGCATATTCAGCAGGTTTCGAGCACTCTACGACAACACAAGCTATATGTTAACTTGGAAAAATGATCCTTTGGCATGAACAAGGTTCAATACTTGTGCTACAGTTTTTTATGAGCATGGGTACATGTTGATCCAGCTAAGATCCAACTCATCCATGAATGGCCAACCCCTACCAGACTAACCTAGCTTCGAAGCTTCTTGGGACTGGCCAACTTCTACCAATGGTTCATGTTGGGATTCTCCCATATTGCATGGGATCTCAACCAAGTGACCAAGGGAAGCGAAAGGGAAAAGTTTTCATGGGGGAAGGAACAACAATGAGTATTTAATGATCTGAAGCTTGGCATGCGTTGAGCTCCAGTACTCTCCTTGCCCGATCTAAAACAACCATTCGAGATTGATATCGATGCATATGACTATGTTGTAGGTGCAGTTCTCACTCAGAATGGTCATCTAGTGGCATACCATAGTGAGACACTCTCAGAGACTATCCATGAATACCCCACCTATGACAAGGAAATGTATTCTATTTTACAAGTATGTCGTCACTGGAAACATTAAATTCTAGGAAAGGGGACGATCATCCACATGGATCAAAAGCCTCTGTAGTTCATACAAACACAGAGGAACTTGAAGAATGACCACCATCAAAAGTAGTCCACCTACCTGTAGTAGTTCTATATTAACATCAATTATAAGAAAGGGAGCATAAATCATGTCATTTTCGGCCTCATTCGACCTCATGTGCCTGCACTCACCAATGTTCTCCATTCCTTTGGACATGAGGCATCTAAGTGGCCCAAACTTTATCAACAAGATCCAGAATTTGCCATGACCTATCATCTCTTGGGTACATGCACGAATGTCACCAATTTTCACATTTAGGATGGACTGTTATTCCATCTGGTCCATCTTTTTGTTTCTGCAAGTGAGCATGCAAAGATGATTTGGGAAGCCCACTACAGTCGGATGGCAGGACATTTTGGTGTGGAATTTTTTTTTATCATTCTACATAAACATTTTTATTGGCCAAAAATTCAACAAGATGTCAGCAAGTATATCAGATATTGCACTTCTTGTGTTATTTCCAAGACAACCATCAAGAATCAAGGCTTATACATGCCTCTTCTTACTCTCGATAAGCCTTGGGAATCCATCTCGATGGATTACATGTCTGGCCTTCCATCCACCAAGCAAGGAAATGACTCTGTATTTGTGGTCGTTGATTGGTTTTCAAAGATGTCCATCCTCACACCCTGCAAGAAGAAAATCATAATGCATATATTACCAAGTTGTTCTTCGAACAAGTGTGGGTCCATTTTTGGATACCAAAGAACATCATCTCCGACTGGGATAATGGGTTCCTCATCATATTTTGGTCAAGTCTTTGGTCATTGGTTGACACCAAGCTCACTAAATCAACTTCTTTCCATCCCCAAAAAGACAACCAAACAGAGGTTGTCAATTAGATGATTGTGCACATCCTACGCATGACAATGTACAAGTATAATCTTCTGCATACATGGGATGAGAGTCCCCCCTATGTTCAACACATTTACAACAAGGATCTCCGTATCTCCATCGACCATAGCCCATTTCAGGTGGGGTTGGGATTCCATCCCTTGGCTCCCATTGTTGTTGCACTACCTCTTGCAACCACACAGACAAACTCTTCCCTTGTTCAGTCTGAGACCGACAAAACCACTAGATTCATTGAGTGGATTCAACACATCCACCAATAGGTCCATGAGATTTTGCAGAAACCAAATGCTAAGTACAAGTAGCGCCATGATCAAAACAGGGCACCACACCAGTTTTAGTTTGCATGCAAGGTCTTGTTACATTTTCAGAAAAAAGAGTCTTACATGGTCCCATAGGAAGCTCTGCCCACTTCTCTATGAGAATTACAATATCACCAAGGCTGTGGGAAACAATGGTTTTGAGCTCAACATAGCACCCTTCCTTGGCTTGCATCTAGTGTTCAATGTGGACCTCCTTTGGCCATATTTTCCACCATTATTGGACACCTCAGAGATCACAGAATAAATAACAGCAACAGATATCAACCATGATTTCATGGAACAAGAATCCCCTGATAAGATAATGGACACATAGGTCAAGGTAACTTGCTAGTAGAGGATCCAACTTTATCGGGTTGTCAAGCAAGGGAAGCTCCTACACCAAGGAAAGTGGCCCACCTAGGGCCACATTCAAAAGAATTTTCCTCACCTGATGGGGGAACTCAACGCAATTGATACCATTTCTTCCTAAGGGGGGAGGACTGATCGAGGTGGATATTGGTCGCCACCCATCTATTCCAACTATCTCCTCTTGACATTTTTTAGTTCAACACGTTCTTTTATACTTCTTTGCAATTCTGGTTTCTATACTTCTGGGATTATTTGAAGCCCTACACATCTTCCAGGAGGAAATTGGTGGCATCCCACCTAATCCAACAAGATTATTTTGGATGTTTTCATGCTAGAAAATCCTTTTGTACTTCTAGGTCCATTTTGGGGCCCTAAACAGTGTGTTTCTGGATTGTCATAGTCAAACTAGAGATGGAGTGAGAGATTGACAGTGTAATGTGTATTTCTCGAAAATACCATCCCAATGGGCTATCACACACCTAAAATGGAGGTTGTATGCAAAATTTATGACCCCTAGAAGTTGGGGTACCAACTTACCCATAGGGGCCCACATGAATTTTTGTGTTTCACCTCCTAGGGTTAGGATTTTGGATGTCTAGGGTTTTGGAATTCATGAGTAATATTAAAAATGACTTTGGAGCCTCATTGTAATCATTCTTCTCAGATGGATGTGCATAGCAACCACACATCTTCTTAGATATAGATACCACCATTCGATAAATTTGTTTCAGTTCTGCAGTTTTACAGTTTCATCCTATTTCATTTATTCAATAGAATATATTATTCACTAGAAATCTTTGTTGTTATCCATATCTCTATGTTTATTGTATTCATTTTGTTAATCAATTCGTTCTACTCCTAAATATGAATCACCACCATAAAGTGTGAATGGGTTTGATGTAGATGGTATACTAGAGGATTGAGATCCGCTACCCTTATAGGTTCCCCAATCCCATGCGAAGTTAGGAATGGAAGATTGGAAAGGTCTACTTTGGATGAATGGGGATGAAAGAGGAATGTGACCTCTTCCCCAAGAAATGGCTTGGTAAGGAGTTGAGGTGCTCCCTGCACCAACATTAGAAGACTGGGACGTTGGGTGAGAACTAACCAATGCATTAAGCATTTCCATTGATGACATTCCATATAAAAATGTGTTCGATGTTGATGAAAATGATGCATCTGCACTCAGAATTTGAGTGGGATTGACGACCAATGAGAAAATTCTACTAGTCGACATGTCAATGGTGGAATGAATAACACTCATCGTTTGGTTCAACATACCAAGAGGAAAAAATCCCCCGATCACTATTGTCGAGGTGGGAGTTGTGTGGAATCCCAACCCTGATACTGGCAGAGTGTTATCCATAGTGTCCCAGTGAGGAGGGATAATATTAACAATGCCCGATATGGAATGTGGGACTTGTATGACTGGAAATGTAAAAGTCTCAAGTAATGGAGGATTAAAGTGTGGAGTGAACTCCTCAACTCCAAGTTTCTCAATGATTACCTCCTCTGGTTCTAAAATGTTAACTTCTATAGGGTCAATGTTTACTATCTCAGTGTAACCGATCGGTAGGAAATTTCTGAATGGATCAAGCCGATCCCTTTATGGAGGCAGAGAAGAATTATTTCTAACCTCTTCCTTGGGTGGAAGGCCTTGAATTTTCCTTGATATTTGGGGTGGTCGATCAACGACTTTGAGTTATCAGCTCTCGATGAAAATATACTTGCCTTCCTAAAGTTGAACTATGTTCACCAATGACACAACTATCCTAAAGTTGAACTATGTTCACCAATGACACAACTAAAAATCCCTAAAGAAACACAAACAAATTTGTTAATATTTTGACTCAAGTGGATTAAGTCTTGGTATAGGAATAACAAAAGTGGGCTCGGGCCCTTCCAAATGGAGGCATGAGTTGATTAAGTCCAACAGGCCAATGCACAAAGGTATGAGAAGTAATTATCCTGACCTCCATAGATCATGTTTATTCGGTACAAGTGTCCTCACTTCGCGAGGCACCCTCTAGCAGTACTAAAATGTGTGATGCAAAGTATTCCCTAGGTACTAAGAAAAACCCCCGTAGTCACCTTTTGGTATACCTAGGAGAAGAAACTATGGTTACCAACTCGCAGTCGACACCCCGAGAGTATAGTGGATAGGCAAGATCGAATGTGTTGGTAGGGTAGTAAATCTTGAAGCATCACTACAACAAATCCCTATGATTAGTTTCCTATTTAGCTCCCTTTTTTTCTTCCACTCGTTATTTTAATGTATTTTTCTCGACTTTGTTTCTAAATTCGACACTATTTATCAGGATGACACTATTTTGGGTGAGATTTACGTCGAGCAACCCAAGTTGGCGCTAAATTTGGTGTTAATAGCACCTAATTTTGTGCCTAACTTACTGCCCACTACAGCGCCCAATTTAGTGCCCTTGTTAGCACAAAGTTTAGCTTCTAGCTTAGCTTCTACTTTAGCTTCCAGTTTAGCTTCCTGGTTCACATCTAGCTTATCTTCCTTTTTAGCTTCTAGTTGTGATTCCAATTTAATGCCTATTGTGCCTAACTAGTTAATTTGTTGAGTTGTTAGGGGTTAAGTGGATATGGGGCTTTGAGGATTAGGGCATTTAGGGATTTGGGGTCTAAGGATTAAGGGTTAATGGATTAGGGGTTACATTTTAAGGGATAAAGGGTTAACGAATTAGTGGTTACATTTTAAGGGATTAAAGGTTAAGGGATAAGGGATTTGGGGCTTAGGGGTTAGGTAGTTTAATGGTTAATTTCTAAGGGATTATATATGGTCAAGGGATTAATCACATCCATTGACCCCACATATAATATTTGAGATCACCCACGTCTCATTATCATCATCTGTCATTTCCATATGTAGAATATTTGTCGAAACTCTCTTGAAATGTCATGGAACTTATAATAAACCCATCACAAATGTCTTCTACTAATCCCACACAATGGGTAGTGAATGGGGCCAATGTTGAAATTTCTTCAATTTGTGCCTGTATGCATGGAAATTTGAGATGGTTAGTGATCCAGGTGGATATTGGTGGCCACCCACCTATTCCAACTATCTCCTCTTGACATTTTTTAGTTCTTCACATTATTTTGTACTTCTTTATAATTGTGGGTTCCACACTTTCGAGGATGTATGAATCCCTACATATCTTCTAGGTGGATACTAGTGGCCTCCCAACTAATCCAGCTAGCTTATTTTGTATATTTTCATGCCAACACATCGTTTTATACTTCTAGGGATGCTTTGGGTCCCTAAACATTATTTTTTTGTCTTTTTATGGTCAAACTCTAGATGAAGTCAAATTTTTAGGGTGTAATGTGTAGTTCTCGAAAATACCTTTCCAACAATCTATCACGCACCTAAAACAGAGGTCGTATGAAAAAGTTATAACCCCAGGAAGTTGAGGTACCAACTTACCCATAGGGACCCACATCACTTTTGGCGTTTCACCTCCTAGGGTTAGGTTTTTGGATGTCTAGCGTTTTGGAATTCATGAGTAATATCAAAAATGCCTATGGAGCCTCATTCTAATCATTCTTCTCAGATGGATGCGTTTCGCAGCCACATATCTTCTCAAATATATCTACCACCATTCAAGTAAATTGTTTCAGTTCTGCAGTTTTACACTTTCAACCTATTTCATTTATTCAATAGAAGATATTGTTCACCGGATATCTATTTTTTTCTTCATATATCTGTGTTTATTGTATTCATTCTACTAATCAATTTGTTTCTCTCCTAAATCTAGGTCATTCATATCAGAGTGGTCTTCTCTTCATCTATTTTTCTTCATGCATGTCCCTGACAAGATATGGGTACAAGAAGTTGGGAATCAAACCAATTGAGCCATTGCAAGATCAGTCGTGTTGAGCTCGAAAACAACCCATGGGAGACGAAAATAAATATGATGGAGCAGTAGATCCTTTTAAAAACCTTCTCGAGGAAGCTCTTGCACGATAAAGGAACGAAATTATGGACAACTTTGCATAGATCCTTCAACGACTTCCAACAGACGAAGCATCTTCATCAAGAAGCCATGCAAACCCCTTCAAGGTACAGGTAAATTTTTTTATTCCATTATTTGAAGGACCGACAGATGTGGATGTTGTAGATAAGTGGTTGAATCTGCTCAAAGGGTATTTTTTGGTCCACAATTTTTTCAATAGGGGAAATATTAATTTTTCACTACTCAAGGTTGTCCCCCATGTTAAGGACTGGTGGGACACTTACTCTGAGAAAAGGGCCATAGAGTAATATGAAATATTTGTGGTTTCCCCTACATTGGATTCCTTCCAAGATGCCATTAAAGAAAAATACTACCCTATTGGAAGCTACGAGGACCAGTACACCATATGGACCACCTTGAATCAAGAAAGGGACCAGAAAGTACTATATTTCACCAATATTTTATGTACCCTATGCACCTAATTGGGTATCAAAGACTCTGAGCGACATCTAGTTCTCAAATACCATGGCTATTTGCATATATACATTCAAATAGAAACGTATTTTCTAGACATCACGTCATTGGGTATGGCTTATAGATACATTGTCAAGATCGAGAAGAAATTTAAGCAAAAGAGGTGAGAGTTTGGATGTGCAAACTCCTCACAGCCAAAGCATGGAAAAGGAAACCCCAACCCACACAACAAGGGACAGAGAAAAGATGGAACTTCTCAAGACAACCAATCCAATACACAATACAATAAGGGAAATGAGAAGACAAATAAGGACACGGGAAAATGGTGTGAGTAACATAAAATCCCTTGGCACAACACTCAATAATGTCTCTCCAAGTAGTCACTCATGGTTGAGTTGAAGGCTTCCGAGTCAGAGGCTGATTCTGACTCTGAATCAAATCTTGAAAGAGGTAAGAGGATTATTGATGTTGAACCCAGTGCCACTGTCGCTACCACCAAAGCCTAGCCAAGGGAACCAAAAGAAACAGAGGAAGGGGAACATATCTTTCACTCATAGATGTGGGTAAAGGGGGCTCTACTTCATTTCATTGTCGACAGTGGGAGTCAGAAGAACCTGATTTCAATAGAGTTCGTCAAGCGATTAGACCTTCCAATGACACCACACCCACAACCCTACACCATTGGCTATCTTCGCCAAGGAAGAGATCTTCATGTCAACCAACAATTTCATCTATGTTATGACATCAAGCCTTTCAAAGATGAGGTAATGTGTGATATTTCTCCACTTGAAGTTTGTGATGTTCTTTTAGGACAAACATATTTATGGAAGCTTCATGATGTGTATGAGTCTAGACCTCGTAGTGTTATTATTACTTTGGGAAGACAATTTTACAAGATACCAGAGCTAGCGTTGCCTACTGATATTTCTTTAATCTCTACTAAGCAATGCAGTAAGGTCATTTTACAAACCGGGAAGTTCTTCTTCTTTGTGACCCATGCTCATAGTAAGAAGAAGGTCATCGCCACATCTGTGGCCTCTACATAGATCCTCTCTTTGAAGCAAAAGCAAGTGGACATGATCGTGGAAGAGTACATAGAAATCTTCTCCTCACCCACTAGGGTACTGACGCACTGCCAAGTCAAGAATCCAATTGATCTAACCCCCGATGCACCTCCACCTAATGGACCAGTCTATCGTCACTCATTGATGGAAAATGACAAAATCAAGCATCAGATACAAGATCTCCTTCAAAAGGGGCACATCAGAACCAACTCATCCCCTTGTGGAAGTTTGATTATACTGGTGTAGAATAAGGATGAGACTTGGTGGCTCTGCATTGATTATCGAGCCTTAAAAAAAATCACAGTCTGGAACCAGTACCCAATTCCTAGAATTGATTAAGTTCTTGACAAGCTCAAGGGGGAAATTTTCTTCAACAATATTGACCTAAAGCTTGGCTACCACTAGGTTCCCATTGAACCAACTGATGTATGGAAGACAAATTTCAAATCTAAAGAAGGTCTCTCTGAATGGTTGGTCATGCCATTTGGATTAGCAAATGCAACAACCACTTTCATTAGGTTTATGGATGATGTATTGAGACCCTTCACCAACTCTTTTGTGGTGGTATATTTGGATGACATCCTTAGCTTCAACAGAACTTGGGAGGATAACATGCGACATATTCAACAGGTTTTTAGCACTCTGTAGTAGGACAAGCTATATGCCAACTTGGAAAAATGTTCCTTTGACATGAATAGGGTCCAATTATTAGGTTACATTGTTGATGATCATGGGGTACATGTTGATATATCTAAGATCTAAGTTATTCATGGCTGGCCAACCCCGACCACACTAACCGATCTTTGGATCTTCTTGGGACTGACCAACTTCTATCAATAGTTCATGTTAGGACTTTCCCAGATTGCATGGGCCCTCAGCTAGGTGACCAAGGGAGGTGGCAGGGAAATGTTCATGTGGGGGAAGGAACAACAACAAACATTCGATTATCTAAAGCATCATATGTGACCAACTCCAATACTTTCCTTTCCCGATCTCCAAAAATCATTCGAGATTGAGACTAATGCATCTGACTATGTTGTAGGCGCAATTCTCACTTAGCATGGTCATCCAGTGACATACCATAGTGAGACACTCTCAGATATTGTCTGGAAATACCCCACCTATGAAAAGGAATGTATTCCACTGTAAAATCCTATCTTCAATGGAAAAATTACATTATGGGAAAGGAGATGATCATCCACACTAATCACAAGACTATGCAATTCAAACAAACACAGGGGAAATTGCAGAACGACCTCCATAAAAAGTGGTCCACCTACATGCATTAGTTCCATCTCAACATCAAGTATAAGATAAGGATCTCAAAGCATGTTACTAAATGCCTCAATCGACCTCCGATGGTTTCACTCACCACTATGCCCCTTTCCTGTGGACATGAGGCATTTGAGTGGCCCCAACTTTATCAGCAAGATTCAGACTTTGCCACCACCTATCATCTCTTTGGTACAGGCGTGAATGTCACCGATTTTCACATTCAGGATGGATTATTATGCCATATGGGCCATCTTTATGTTCCTACAAGTGATCATGCAAATCTAATTTTGGAATCCCACTATAGTCGAATGGAAGGACATTTTAGCATGGAGAAAACTCTGGTCATTCTTCATAAACATGTTTATTGGTCAGAACTTCAACAGGATGTCAACAAGTATATCAAATATTGCATTTCTTGTTCCATTGCCAAGACAACCATCAAGAAGAAAGGATTATACACCCCTCTTTCGACTCCCGATAATCCTTTGGAATCCATCTCAATGGATTACATGTCTATCCATCCATCCACCAAGAAAGGCAATGATTGTATATTTGTTGTCATTGATCAGTTTTCGAAGATGGTCATCCTCATAACCTACAAGAAAAATACCATAGTGGCAGATACTTCCAAGCTATTCCTCGAATAAGTGTGGGTCCATTTTGGGATACCATAAACCATCATCTCTAACTAGGAAAAAAGGTTCCTCAACACATTTTTGTCAATTCTTTGGTCACGGTTGGACACCAAGATCACTAAAGCCACTTCTTTCCACCCCCAAATAGACGACCAAACAGAGGTCGTCAATTGAATGATTGTGCACATCCCATGTATGTAAAACTCTAAGAATCCATGTACATGGGATGAGAGTATTTCCTATGTTCAACACAGTTACAACAAGGCTCTCCATAGCTCCACCGACCATATCCCATTTCAGGTGGGTGTGGGATTCCAACCCTTGGGTCCCATTTTTGTTGCACTACCTGTTGCCACCACACATACATACTCTTCCCATGTTAATTTTGAGGCCGACAAAGCCACCAAATTTATTGAGAGGATTCATCATATCCACCAACAGGTCCATGAGATTTTGCATAAATCCAATGCTAAATACAAGAAGCTCCATGATCAACACAGCGCACCACACTAATTTTAGGTTGGAGACAAATTATGCTTACATTTGTAGAAGGAGCGTCTCATAGGGCCCCATCAAAAGATCCTCCCACTTCACTATGAGACTTACACCATCACCAAGTCTATGCGTAGCAATGATTTTTATCTCAACACTACACCATTCCTTGGCTTGCACCTAGTATTCAATGTGGACCTCCTTCGGCCATATTTGTTGGAAGATTGGTTGTTGTCATTGATGTCAACCCTAGACATTGGATTTTGGACCCCACAGTTGATCAAACTAGATAGACATGAAGGAAATTACATATCCAGATACAAAACCCATGGATGGATAGTATAATTCATTCCTCTTCTGGTGGTATGTTGCATGTCACGTGGATCCTCATGATTGGGGAGAAATGAATTTTTGAAGATGACAATGTGAATTGAAGAAGAAACTACATGTTATCCCTAATGTTAACAGGAAGTGACATAAAGGGTATAAATATATATCATTATACATTCATTTTTTAACACACATAAGATTGTTAATGAACAAGAATATATAAGTCGAATTTCAGAGGAAATCTGAAGTAAAGAAGGATGAATTTCAAGGGAGGATGAAGTCTTTTGGTGATGTGTTCTAAGATATGTTATTTATAGGTCATCTTACCATTTTTTCTAGATTTTTTTTTATAGAACTATTCATATGGTGAAATTTCTATTCTATTGAGAAGACATATCTAGTTACCTATGGTAAACATTTCATCTCTCTATTCGCTATAATTTTGGAGACACACTATGTGGAAGATAGGGTTTTTGACTAGTCCTAATGATAGTCATAAACAAGTGTTCCAGGTAAAACAGTCATAACATATTCATAGAGAATCCAAATAAAGTGAGACCAATTTCATTGGAAATCGTATGTCCTATAGTTTCTTGTGTACAAATTTCAGAATCAAATGTTAAAAATTGTGCACAGGGCATTCTGTACAAGTTCTCTCTCCTGAATAAACCAGAATTGAATAATGTCTACCATTTTCTCTATAAATCCATTTTTGGGAGGATTCAACGAGTGAAACTTGGAGGAGTTTCAGAGAATACATTGAGTAATATTATCTATAGGATCAGAGTATTCCAAGAAGTGAATAATTGCAGAAGTTGAAGATGTCTCAGGAAGCATTATCAGGTTTTATGTGATGGTTGGTTGATGGTGATAATTTAATGTAAATATTTATCATCTCTCATATATTCTTGGGTGGAAGGAAGGAGAAAGGATGGAGAGGTCAACCCTCTCTTGATATTGGATGATTGTATCTTCCTTTTAGAGGTTTATCCCTCCCTTTATATTTGGAAGTTGTAGCTACCTTTGGAAGTCATTACTTACCTTGAACAATAACTATTAGTTATTTCTCATATATAGTGCATGGTGTATTGTGGTGTATTCATATAAATCTTATACTATTGGGCATTGCTCATTGGATATAATTGAATATATAGTCTAGTTGAAGTATAAGATGAAAAAGTTTTTAAATTGTACTTCATATTGATTCACCCCCCTCTCAGTATCATCAATTGGTATCATAGTCGGTTTCCTTCAGAATAGTTTAACCACTAGAAGGAAAATCCTGAGTAGAGATGAATGACCATGAGCACATTCCAAATGGGATTCAACGATTTGATGGAAGCAATTATGTATACTAGAGTGATAGAGTGAGAACTTACCTAACAAATTTGGGATTTGACATTTGGTACTCAGTTGTAAATGGCTATGTAATCCCAAAGAATACTCCAACCGATCCAAATGAGAATCTTATGAGGTTTAATTGAAAATCCAAACATGTTATTCTAGGAGCATTGGCGCCAACCATTGCCAGCAAAGTGATGGGATGCAACACTGCTAAAGAGGTATGGGAAAAACTCAAAAGTATCTATGAAGGTGATCCAAAAGTTTAGTAGGTCAAGCTTCAATGACATAGAGAAGAATTTGAAAATTTGAAGATGGATGAAAAGGAAGATATTGCAACTTATTTGCTTAGAGTTTATGAAGTTGTTAATTCTATCAGAGGATTAGGTGAAGATATCAATGGATCCTTGTTTGTAAAAAAAGTGTTGAGATCACTTCTGTTGAAGTATGATGCTAAGGTATATTCCATTGAAGAAACTAGGAACTTGACCAAAATGACAATGGATGAATTATATGGGTTTCTTATAGCATATGAAATGAGAACATGTACAGAAATTTACCAGCCAAACAATGAAGCAGCCTTTAAATCCATAAAGAAGACAAAAGACAAGGATACCGACCTTGATGAAGAAATAACAAATTTCGTAAGAATGTTCCAGAAGGGAACTGGAAGATACAAAGGTAAGTCTCCTCTCAAATTCTTTAACTATGGTAGAATATGACATATTGTTGAAAAATGCTACTATAAAAAGAGAAGTCTCAACAATAAAAAGATCTTCTACTGCAAGGATGATAACATCTCCTCAGATGAGAGTGATGAAGAAGATAATGATGGAGGATAAGTCCTCTTGATAACCAAAGAAGCCCAAGATAATGATCACAAGAGTTCTAAAGAACAAGAAATCATTTCTAAAGAATATTCAGATGAAGAAACCAACCTTGATTCCTTTTGGGGATACAAAGACAACGTAGAGAGTGAACAAGATGATGAGAATATTGAAAAGTTGAAGCATGTTGAAACTAAAAATAACAAGCTTAGAAACACAAACATAATACTAAAAGGTGAATTGACAGTCTTGAAAAGACCATTGGTATCTTGAAGAAACAATTAGAAGATTATGAGAAATTGAAAAAAGAATTGGATCACACAAAAGGGGGGCTACTATTGACAATAGAAAAGTTGAAGAAGTTCGAAAAAAGAACTGAAAAATTAGATGAGATCCTTAGCAGTCAAAGATCTCCAAATGACAAGACGAGACTAGGATACAATGATAGTTTGAAGACAACAAAACAAGAGAAGGAAGATGAAAAGGATGAAACCAACACTCCAGAGAAAGATGAACAACAAGATAGAAGACTAGAATTCAGAAGGAATGAGACATCAAGAAGATCCTCTCCCATCATGTATGAAATCAATCATTATG
>JASDQU010104385.1:283121-298280 GCA_032191745.1 Picea mariana | reverse complement strand
AAGGATGTCTGATGTACCCACATATTATTTAACATTGTCGATGTTTTCATAAACATTCATAATGAACATTTCATTATCATCATTCGTCATTTCCATCTATAGAATTTTTGTTAGAACTCTCTTGAAATGTTAAGAACCAAATATCTGAATACAAATACACTAGAATATATCCAAGAAGAATATATGAAAACCACACTTTATTATAAGAAAACCCTTGAAGTAGGGAAACACCATACAATGGATTCTATTATGGAAGGGATCATCTCTTGTTCACTTTCCTCTTCGAGGGGGCTTCCCCCTATTGAGATATAGCTCCAAATACAATACTTCTCTTCATAACCCATTACATTGATTGAACCCCTTTATATAGTTCTACCAACCACCTAAGAATATTTTAGAAGAGGAGCCTTCTAGAAATATAACCTTCTAGTAAGTTCTCTTACATTTATTTTATCTAACTACCATAGTGGGCCATATTTAGTACTGCAGTGGACCTATTCCACCTTACATTGAATGCCCTCTACTATTATCACTATGGGCCCAATAGGCCCCCCACTACCTCTCTAGCTACATAACATTCCATCCCCCTTATGAAAGTGTTGTCCTCAATGCTTTCTATGAGGGTGTACAACCATATACCAGGGTCCCATGGATAAGTGTGGACCATAGTTATGAAATAGACTAGAGAACCAGGGTCCCATGTAGGAATGTGAGCCACCATGTTGAAGTAGTCCAACCACAACTGTAAACCAGGGTCCCATGTCCAAGTGTTCATGTGAACTCCACGTTGAAGATATTGAAACACCATAGCCAACTAAAAATGATGCTTCAAAGAGCGACATTGGTCAAGTGGATAAAAATATGTAGAAATGGATAAAAATTCATACGCTACTACTAGAGAATAATAAAAATGAAGAAATGTGTGCATATAAATCTCTTGTCTACTCTCAAGGATGTGCTCTACAAAAGGTAGAGTGGAGTGATCAAATAGAAGATGAAAATGGTTTTATTCCTAGAAATGACAACTATCCATATACCAATCACAAAAGTCATCCTCAAAAGTATTCCAAGCATGTTCTTCCTGATTATATTCATCCTTGATGTCCTATATAATGTATCTCCTTTGCATTGCAAGTGTGATTTCTTGAATATTTTGAGCACCTGTCTCATGGGCTTCAATCTTCCGTTTAATTTCCATGAGAAGTCAAATATACATTGGAATTGTAATATCCCTAGGAAAAGCCCCAATTGTAATTATGAATTGTAAACATGTTTGATAGGCTGGTGAGACAAGTTATAATAATCTAGGAGGCTTATGTGATGATTAGGCTAGAGATCCTAGATGCAAAGGCAAGTGAGCCTATTATTGTATATGTGTAAATACTCATATATTTAATATAAATATATCACTATGTGTAGACCGACCATGATAAAATAGAATGGGGGACTAAGCTCCACTGGGTAGGGAAAGGAAAGGGGCTAAGAGGCTAGGAAAAGGGGATAAGATAGAGGGATTAACTCTAAGAGACTAATATTATATTATTAATTCCTTAAAAGAATAAGGTTTGGGAAATAAACCCAATTACCCTAAGTTCCTTTGGGGAGAGGAACGTGCTTCATGAGCGCCATGTGTCAGCTCAGGCACATGCAATTATAAGTGAGAATTCTTACTATTTTGGGATCTTCTGACCATTCTTTCCAGGCACACACACACTCACGTACTAAGACATGACCTCCATTATCGACCTATGAACAGGCATGCACCTCTGAAACCTGCAGTCATTGAGATATCCTATGTAGTTCCTATGAATTCGGGTGCATCTGTATTTGCCTGAGCCCATGCTATGTCTTAGTGGTTGGCTATTTCTGCCAACGTAGTTCCTTGGAGGAGCATGGCTTGCTACCATATTCTATGTCCTTACCTGGTTTTTGTTGTTACCATCACCTGTGCATTAGTAGAATGTTTGTGTTATATTTTCTTAAGATCCAGTTTGAACAAACAGGTTGTCAGGCCTGTGCGCTACTCTCTCCAGGTGAAAGAGAGTTTGTTGTGATTGAAGAAGCAGGTTTTCAGACTTATGAGAAAATCTCTCTAGGTGAGAGAGTTTGATGGGGAAGTGAGTTCTCCTCAAGGGAGTCTAGTAGCAGCTACATAGTTCTAAGAATTCCTGATCTGGCATGTTGTTGAAGCCCAAGGAAAGGGAGGTGTAGAATTCAATGGACTGTTGGACAGCAAAGGTGTACACTCCTAGGGTGGGACAAGCATGTGGGGAATGAGATTATGTGAGCTGTAGGTGTAAGTGAATCCTTGGAGGAAATCCTTCCTGTTGTACAATGCGGTTCTCATAGCCTCAGCCGAGCCTACAAATCTCTTTACCCGGGTGGAGTTTAGTCCCATATCGAGGGTGACCCACTGTTGAGAGTGATGAGCAACATGGTATATGGATGGGAGGTTCGTGGAAGGTATGCATGCAGTTGGTGGGATTCTATTAAAATATAAGTACTACTTTTATGTTCATTTTACATGTTGTGTATTTGTACATGTGTTATAATTGATGAGTGATGCCTGTATATGATGTATGTGTAGGCTTATTGTTATTTCCACATTAATGTGTGTATTAGAAAAATATGTTGTTTGTTTATGTTTATATATACACACATGATAATTGTCATTTATATGAGGTAGCATGTCCTGGCCTAGGTGGCCTGGATGTGTATGATGTTTCTACAAGAATCTCTGTGTGGAATAGCCCAGCAGGTTATGGTTGGGTATACTAAAAATTGGTATCTAATTGGTATCAAAGCATAAAAGGAACGATACAATCATTAGGTTGCATTGATCGGCAGGGGTATGATGTTGAGGGACGTGACAAAATTGTATCAGAGCCATGGTTTCAACACTGAGCCTAGATGGGCCATGTTAGCGGAAGCTGAGGCAAAAGTTTCGAAAAATAATTGTTGTTGAAATGGACACAAATCAAGTTCAGAGCCCACAGTTTCTTCCTGAAACCTAGATGGGCCACAAACAATAAATTCGGTGTAAAAATTCCAGAGAATTTTTATGTACAGAGTGCCATAAAGGCGTTGAAAGAATACTTGGACTATGTTCAAAAACACGAGGATGTAATAAGTTTGAGAAATGGCCACAGAGAAAGAAATCACAACATTCATGGTGTTGGGCCATTAGATCTAGGAGAGAGAAAGATAAGTCATCAGATAAAGAGAATATTAAGTCACGACCGTCAGATCTCATTGAAGGGAGATTGATGATGGGGAACCATTGCAGAAATCGCAAGAGAAATTAAAGAATTAACAAGTTGAGATGTCGCAATCCCTCAGGATTGTTGATCTTGCTAGATCAATAGATCAATGGTGGATATAGATAACACTATGGACGAGAATCTTTGCATTGCAGAGATCGAGAAGGAAATTAAAGCATGAGCAAGTTGAGTTTCTGCAATCACTCCAGGCCGTTGATATTCACTATCCATTAAAACACGACAATCGATATTGCAAAGTGAGATAAGCACCCAAAGGTTAATTCAAGGTCACAACACTTACTCACATGTAGAGAAGACAAAGCAAAATTCATGAATTTCCTGTTTGTCGATCCAAACAGGAGATGCATGTCATAATATCACCTTGTTCGAGAGTTCAACGTTTAGGAGAAACGAAGTGTGATGATGAAAAAATTCTTGAAGTATCAAAGTCCAATGTTAATCCAGATCATTCATCGTAGGAGACGTGTTTCATAAGATCGACTTGTTCGAGAATTTGGCGTTCGGGAGAAATGGGGTATGCTAAGGTGAAATCTCCCAAAGCTCAAAGTCTCGAAGTGAGGTGGCCTACTGATGTCACTAGGGATGACGTGGATGCATAGGATGTGTGCCACGTGTCAGTTATTTAAGAACCTTTGTAATATAGAAATGTAGTTAGAAGGTGACATATGTCACCCACCTAATTGGGCCATGTGTCGCCTTTGCGCGTCCTACAATGTGGTGCTCCTGGTGGTGGCACAAGGTAGTTAATATTGGTGAAGAAGTTAGTTGGATTGGGCCTGCATAACAATGATCATGATCTATCAATATTGATGGTCGGCCATCATTGCGGAGATCGAAGTTGCATGAAAAAAAATTCTAAAAGGAAGTCTCGCAATCCAAACCACAGTTTCCCAGAAGGGGTACGTGTTAGCGTGGGGACAATTTTGGAACGATCGTCAGGTTACTCCAAAACCGCAAACCCATGTTCCTGCAATTTGAAAAGTATAAAGTTTGATGTGATGTTTCAACATTTATTAGTTCAAGCATGGAAACCGTGGGCCCTAGTGGATGCATGGCACTAGATCGTGAAGTCTGGAGATTTGACACTCCAAAAGAAATGGTGCATGAAGGAATGGAAGGAAGAAGTTTACGAAGTTCTGTAGTGTCGAAGTGGCACGATGTAATGATGTCACCAGGGGTGACATGGAAGTGTTCAGAGATTAGTGGTTCAATATTTTTGGGATGTGCATATGTGAAATCCTCCGAACTCCCGAATCTTTTAATATCTAAAGTCCCGAAGCTTCGAAGTTGAGAGTTATATAATGGGTATCATCCACTGGATATTGGGAATTCGTAGACTGTTGATCCACCCTACTTCATGAGTTTGCCAATTTGTCACTCCGAGATATTTTTTGGAAAGTAGTTTGGAAACTAGTGAAATCGAAGTCCCAGAAGCTTCAATTGACCATAGATCCAAGTAAGGAATGTGGAACATAGATCCATCGTTCTTCGCACGTTATCATTTTGTTGTTCTGTGATATTTAGGATGTGTGGAAAAAGGGAAAACTTCGAAGTTCTAGACCCCCAATGTCCCGAAGCTCCGGATAAACACCTATCATCGTAGCGCTTGGTCACAGCTCGTGGTCACATGAGATTGGGGGCCAAAGAAAAGGGCTAGTGCCTAGAAATTAATTTCAAAACAAGGGGGGATAAGAGAAGGAGTTTGTGGGGTCCCGAATCATACAGACCTATACCTAAATATGTAAATAATGCATGTGTACCTTACAAGAGGATCTAGCATGAGTTCTAAAACAAATTTTAGCTCAAGAATAAGATCACCTGTGCAAATATCAGCTCACAAGAAAGAAAATTTTCGGATATCCATTAAGGTTAAGGTAGCTCATGCAGATATGGTGAAAGAATCTACAGGAGGCATCGATCTAAGGAAATAATATATCATGATCGTCGAATCATGGATTCAATAGAAAGCCACAACAACCATCAAATCTGGGAGTTGCAGAGGGGGACCGTCGGATCAACATCCGATTAAGTCCTTACCATAAGATCATCAAAAGTAATATCTACAGTGGAGAGAAGTTGCGGAGATTTGGTGAATAAATAAAATTTGTGTGGGTTTAAACTCTGCAATCCTCCTAGATCGTCGATCTATAGATTCGGCAAGATCAAACAATTGGCATTGATTCCACTGTAGGCAAGTAGTTTCTATTGTAGAACTCGAGAAAGGAGATAAATGTCGCACTAGTTGGGACTCTGCAATCATCCCTTATCGTATATATCCATGTCAATTCAAGCACAATCGTTGATCCTTGATAGGAGGTCAGTGCCTGAATAATTGAGTGAGGTCATAGCCTCGATCACCTAGGTCAGAGTTATAGGTTCTTTGGGCATACGATAAGAACTATGTTCAACACATCTGTATTAAAATTGTGGTTATGTGGATATTCGATCTTGTTAGTGGTCGAATATGAGAGATAATACGATCCTTGGAACCTCGATTTTGGGGTTTACAATGCAGTTACAACATAATACTTCATAGAAGGGTTTTAGGACAGGAGGTCCTGCGTCAAAAACTTTCTTCTCAGAACTCAGAATTGAGCAAGGAAGCAATCATGGGAAAGGTCTTGGAAAGAGGATTCCAGGTATTCAGCCATAATTAAGGATTGAACAACTCATATCACTGGAATTCAAAAAGAATATTGCAGGTGACCATAAAAGAAAAAATTGTGCCTATGCTACCAAAATGGTATATTGTGGTTCTAGCGAACAAATTTTGATGTATGCATGTTTTTGGCTATAATGATTACATTTAAAACAAGACAAAAAAATGCTAGATATATCTACAGATAATCAAAAGAAGGACAAAGACATCTCTTCACTTTAAATTTGATATCTTTAAGAAGTTATTGGATCATATGTTGGGTCCAATAAGAAACATGGAAAACCCTAGTAAAATTGTGGTCCGGGGAAGACCTGCTCTATACACATTGATATATATGTCAGAATGCTAGTATTTTGATAAAGAAAGATGAAATGTGTGCATGGAGAAAGTGACAACATATCCAAAGTTTAGTCCTACAATTTGTATATAGCAACCCCATTACTTCTATTAGAATGATCAATGGAAGCATGATATGAAGGTCATCAAAGGTGACATGTTGGAAGTTGAATATGCATGTCAGAAGGAAATCAGATGGGTTATGACAGGAGAAATTAATAATTCATCAAGAAAATCCAAGTGCTGATATCCTCAGTCATGGAAAGGCTAAATCAGGTACCTCAAGAAGGAAGTTGGTGTTAACTATCCAAGGTTAATCAGAGAACCTGACTAGAATTATAATTGGGTCATGAAGGAATTGGATCATAGGGATCCAAGTAATAGGGGAATGCTGAAAATTAATATCATCATAGTATGTGGTGGCAAGTATGCAAAGTAGATAAGGAAAAACTCCTCGATGGAGTCAATTCCATGAACATCCTAAGATAATGGAAGAAGAAATCATGAGGTAGATATCAAGCTAATAGGAATGCATGACAACACTCCAGGAAGGAAAGAAAGAATAATAGAGGATTGTTGATGCACTCCAAAGGTGTGAAGGTATTTTCATAAGAGCATGGAGATATCAAGTCAAGGATAATTTAAAAGTGAAATGACTTTTAAAGAGAAAACAATAAGGAACCAGGAAGAATAAAATGGTTCTATGCATGGTTTTGAATGTAGAGGAGATGGTGTCTAGACTAGAATCCATCTTAAGTAAAATAGAGCCATGAGTGACAACCCAAAAGGTTGGAAGTATCACTTTAATCTATGATGGTAATGTAAAAGAAGGACTTTCAATTAATTATATGCAGCTATCAAAGGAGTCATATATGCATCCTTAGAGTATGCTAGAGATTGGATAGGAAGTCAAGTTTCAGGCTAGTTGGAAAAGGGAAGAGAAGAGTACAAGAAAACCTCAAGTACTAGAGTATTTAGTCAAGAAAGGGCTGAAGAAGTTCAGTCCTAAAGAGTAACTAGATGCTGAAGAATCCAGATTTTATAAAACAACTTTGTTTGGAATTATAATTCATCCAAGTATGAGTTCGGATAGAAGTATCCAAAGGATAAATGAAAGATGAAGGTTAATGTTAGTTGAGTATTCGGCTGTAAATGAAAAGGAAGCCAAAAATGATTTGGTTGGAAATGCAAAGGCAACCAAGAGTGATTTGGTTGGAAATGCAAAGGCATCCAAGAGTGATTTGGCTGGAAATGCAAAGGTAGCCAAGAGTGATTTGTATGGAAATGAAAAGGCAACAAAGAGTGATTTTGCTAGAAATCAAAAGGAAGCCAAGAGTGATTTGGTTGGAAATGCAAAGGGAATCCAAGAGTGATTTGGCTAGAAAGTGATCAGTACAAAAATAGTCATGTACAGTGAATACAATGAGAGCACAAGAAGATTCAGGAATCTGGGAAGAATCAAAGACTTATGGGATCAACAAGGAAAAGTTTTGCAGGGAGAAAGAGGTTGCTTCAATTCCTGTGGCAACAAGTATGTTATGGGTTGTTGAGGACAACCAGAGGAAAGAATACTTGCATGTTGCAAGTGTTGTTGGTAATGTTTCTACATAAGGAGGGAAGAAATATAAAGCTGAAGTGTTTGTTATAAGTTTGATAAAAGAAGCATGAAAGCTTCTACTTCGATCAGACATTCAAGTAGTATAAAATTTATTAATGGAAATCGTGAAGGTATGAGTTTAGCATAATTGTTGAAGGGAATTTAGGTAAGAATTTCCTTAGCCAAAGTTATTTTATAAAATTACATGAGTATATTATTGAATGCATACCACTAGATGTGGTAAAGGCTAGAGGCATGTATTAATTCAAATCTTTTTTTTCTTTTGAATGCACACACTGACATAGTAGAATGTCATGTTAATTTGGTTATGGGGTAATAACCAAAGAAATAAAAGATAAGAACTTGTTATAGGAATGAATTCCAATAAGCTAGTCATGTATGAGACCAGGACATGGTTGGTTATGATCCACACAGGTACTAAAAGCTTCCTACCTTTAAATAAAACTTGGACTGCAACCTTTTTTCTAACACTAATGAACACCACAAAATTATATTCTTGGTGTAGTGTTCGGTTCGAAAAGGAAGGCATACAATTAATTGGGAAGACAATAGGAAGTGTGTGGAGAATGTGTCAACACATTGGCTAGAATTCCAACTTATGGATGGTGAGATACATGAATGAGATAAAGAGCATTATGTAATTCAATGCAAGGTGCATTGAATAAGTATGCATTGAGAATTGCACTCATGCATAGTAAGTGATATAATTGTATACTAAATGCAATTGTTGAATTTGTTTTGTAAGTACATGCATATATATTATTGCATGGAAATAATTTTTACTAACAACTTAAATGTTGTTAACTCATGAAGCTGAGGACATTTCAGGATTTGCTAGACATTGCAACAGGAAAGTTGCAAGTCAATTAGTCACATGAATATTGACTACATAAAATTTCATGTTCAAAAAAATAAGTAATGAAGTTACAGATATTAATTAAGAAAAGGAATATGCATAGAATGATGAGTCATTCTATTTTATTAAATTGTTGGGTAATTGTGAATGAATTGCTAGGTGGAGGAAATTCTAAGATCACTACATAAGGTTTTGTACATATTTCAATTGAATTATGATGTATAGGAAATACTGACAATTTGTTGGCAGTATGCAAGATGAAGCCTTGCAGGAAAATGGTATGTAATTTGGTGCTTGTGCAAAACCACAAGGAAGGTTGCAATCCTAATACACCAACAACCAAGAAGAATTATGAAATAGAATTTCATGTTTTGGGGAAAATTTGAATTCCCTTTTGAACTAAGTTTGAGTTCCTAAATGAATTCTTTTATGTTCTCCCATGATAACTGCATGTGGGTGATGCAGATGAGATGATGTTAATTTAAGTTGGAATGTTGACTACAATGAGTATCTCAGGGAAGATGTTGATTGGAGACAAGAGATCTTACCCTGTGGATCCCCGATGGATCTCAATGTGTGTACACTTCTCCTTGGGTTGCCTTGGAGAAGGTTGGAGCCCTAGAGGAAGAAGTGTGGGGATAGGTTCTCTTTTAGGAGGCCTGAAGGGTACCTGGAGACCTCTGAGAACAATTGGAACTCTTGGAGCCACAGTGCTTTGAGACTTCCTATCCGGCCTGTGTTAGAGTCGTGGAAAGGAAGTTGAGCAATCGATGAACTCTTGGACAGTGAAGGTGCATACTACCTTGGGTTGTACAAGCATGTGGGGAAGAGAGACCGTTTTTTGGAGTGTTTTTGAGGTTTGGTAACTTGGCCTAGACCATGTCGATATTGATTGTGGACTGTGGTTATCTTGGGAGGCCATTTCCCTAATGGATTCATAGCCCCTTCTCGAGGATAATACGCTATTGAGAGTTTATCTGTAGTGAGATCTAAGGCTGAGTGGAGCGTTGTATATTTACAGTCAGTCATTACTTTCAATGAGGTAATTGAAGCATTTTATAAGGAACAATGAGTTGAATTATATTCTGAATCATCTGTGTGGAATAGAGCAATTGAATTTTAGTTGTAGCTAAAGCTTGGAGATTTTTGAAGAACTTTTGAATTGTATATGTATAAATAAGTTGCACTGAGGACAATGCAAAAATAAGGGGAGGGGATTGTAATATCCCTAGGAAAATCCCCAGTTGTACTTATGAATTGTAAACATGTTTGATAGGCTGGTGAGGTGATTTATAATAATCTAAGAGGATTATGTGATGGTTCGGCTAGACAGTCTAAATGCAAAGGCCAGTGAGCCTATTATTGTATATGTGTAAATACTCATATATTTAATATAAATACATCAATTCATGTAGACCACCATGATAAAAGAGAATGGGGGACTAAGCTCCACTAGGTAGGGAAAGGGAAAGGGGTAAGAGGCTAGGAAAAGGGGCTAGGCTAGAGGGCTTACCTCTAAGGGAATAATATTATATTATTAATTCCTTAACAGACTAAGGTTTGGAAAATAAACCCAATTGCCCTAAGTTCATTTGGGGAGAGGAATGAACTCCAAGTGGAGAGGAACACGCTTCATGAGAGCCATGTGTCAGGTCATGAACATGCAATTATAAGTGGGAATTCTTACTGTTTTGGGATGTTCTTACCATTATCCACAGGCACGCACACACTCACATACTGAGCCATGACCTCCATTATCGACGTCTGAATAGGCACGCACCTATGAAACCTATAGTCATTGAGATATCCTGTGTAGTTCCTGTGAAGTCGGGTGCATCTGTATTTCCCAGAGCCCATGTTGTGTCTTAGCGGTTGGTTATTTTTGCCAATGCGGTTCCTTGGCAGAGCATGGATTGCTGCCATATTCTATGTCCTTACTTGTTTTTAGTTGTTACCATCACCTATGTTTTAGCTGAATGCTATTGTTTTTATTTTCTTAAGAGATGGATTGAAGAAGCAGGTTTTCAAGCCTATGTGCTACTCTCTCCAAGTGAGAAAGATTTTGTTGCGATTGAATAAGCAGGTTGTTAGAGCTATGAGCAACTCTCTCCAGGTGAGATATTTTGCTTGGGAAGTGAGTTCTCCTAGAGGGAGTCCAGTAGCAACTACAGAGATCTGAGAATTCTTGATTTGTCTTGTTGCTGAAGCCCAAGGAAAGGGAGGTGTAGTAGCTGATGGACTATTGGACAGTGAAGGTGTACACTCATGGGGTGGGACAGGCATGTGGGGAATGAGAGTTTGTGAGCTATGGGCATAAGTGACTCCTTGGAGGAAATCCTTCCTTTTGTACTGCTCAGTTCCCATAGCCTCAGCCGAGCCTAGGAATCCCTTTACCCAGGTGGAGTTTAGTCCCATCTTGGGGGTGACCCATTGTTGAGAGTGATGAGCAACGTGGTATATGGCTGGGAATTTCGTGGAAGTTATGCATGCAGTTGGTGGTCTTCTATTAAAATATAAGTACCACTTTTATGTTCGTTTTACATGCTGTGAATTTGTACATGTGTTATAATTGATGAGTAATGCCTGTATATGTTGTATGTGTAGGCTTATTGTTATTTCCACATTAATCTGTCTATTAGCATAATATGTTGTTTATTTATGTTTATAGATATGCACATGATAATTGTCATTTCTATGAGGTAGCATGTCCTGGCCTAGGTGGACCGAATGTGTATGATGTTTCAGCAAGAATATTTGTGTGGCATAGCCCAACATATTATGGCTGGGTTTTCTACAAATTGGTATATAATTGGTATCAAAGCAGAAAAGGAACGATATAGTTGTTAGGTTGTGTTGCCCGGCAGGGGTATGATGGTCGGGGACATGACAGGAAATACCACATATAATATACCAAAAGAAAGATATTAAAATTATCTATTCAATGGAACAGATCTGGTATTAACCTAATCACCCTATGAAAAGTTATGAACTCTGCAGTCCCGCCATTTTCATGAAAAAACCCCTAAAAATGGTTGATTTTAAATCAACTATATCTTCACTTCCAAAGCTCCGATTTAGATGATTTGTTTTTTGAAATTGGTTCAAATTGTGAATGGAACTCGGATATTCAGTTTTTTTTTGGAAAATTCATCCCCATATGCTACATAAATCAGAAACATCATGCGGTCGTCCACGAAAAAAAACCCTGAAAATAAAGTATTTTAAAACTTCAATAAATTTACTTCTCAGACATTGTTTCAGATGCTTTTGTTTTAAAATTGGGTGCTTTTATGAGAGGAACTCAGATATACAAAAATTTTCTACAAATTTTTCATATAAATACACATAAATCATCCACAATGTCGTGACCCTCTTTAGCTTCTCTGAAAAAAAACTGCAAAAATAGAAAAACATTTTCCCACAATTCCTGCCAAGGAAAGTGCTCTGATACCACTTGTTAAGAACCAAAGGTATGAATATAGAATATATCAGAATAGATCCAAGAAGAATATATGAAAACCACACTTTATTATAAGAAAACCCTTGAGGTAGGGCAACACCATATAATGGATCCTATTATGGAAGGGATCCTCTCATGTTCACTTGTTTCTTCGAGGGGGATTCCTCCTATTGAGATACCGCTCCAAATACAATACTTCTCTTCATATACCATTACATTGATTGAACCACTTTATTTAGTGCTACCAACCACCTAATAACATTCTAGAGGATAAACCTTCTAGAAGTATAACCTTCCAGTAAGTCCTCTTACATTTATTATATCTAACTATCATAGTGGGCCTTATTTAATATTATAGTGGACCTAGTCCACCTTACATTGAATGGCCTCCACTATTATCACTATGGGCCCTCTGCCCCCCCCCACTATCTCGCTAGATGCCTAACAAGCCCTCCCAAATTCCTTATGGGATGATAGAGTCACATCAAAGTAATCCCTTGGAAATTATTCCCTTTTTATAGTCTACGGACAAGAGGACACCCTGCCTACTCACACCTTCCTACCTTCACTACAACTTTCCCAATATCTTCAAGATGAAGAGTACCCAGTAATGTAACAAAGGTTAAATATTCTCCTCAACCTTGAAGAAGATAAGGAAAATCCCAAAAGGAACCTAATGCAACATCAGGAAATAATCAAGAGACGGTTTGATAAATCATCTGTAGGAAAAAAAAAATTCAAGATGGGGATCTCATCCTCAAGTGGGATAAGGAAAATGAAATTAAAGGGAAACATACCAAATTCCAAAAAATCTATCTAGGTCCATTTCAAATTCATAAAGAGATTGGACCAGGAAATTTTAAACTTGAGGCATTGGAGGGAGACGAGGAGGAGATCCATGCCAATGGAACATTTCTTAAACAATACTTCTCCTAATCACCCTAGGTGATGTAGCTATGTACATAATAGGTTCCCTTTTTTTTTGTAAATATTTCCAGTTTTCCTTTACTTGCTTTGCCATGGTATATTTACTTTACTGCAATAATAGAGCTTCTGATAACTCATTCCAAATTGGGTTTATTGGAGTTTTTGTTACAAGCTAAACACTCAATATGTATAAGAATGACTATTCGGATGACTTGGTAAATATGAAACACCTTGCATATGGTACCAAATAAAATCTATTATAACTATTGAGAACATTGACTGGAAATAATATAGGATAATTTGTTATCAAGAGATCCCTAGACTATATTTAAAATAGGTTTAAATTCTTAAATTGATAGGAGATTTGTTATTTGTGTGATCACTCTCCCTCCCGACTCACCAAGTCATAAACAAGAACATGCACTGGCCACTGATGTCTTCAAGATAATGTTTGTGAGTCTTCGCCATTTCCGATCGTCTTAATGATTTTTTTTTGGAGAGGACCCATGAAGTTGAAATAAAGACAGAGACCCGTATATCAAAGCAACTCTTGTATCACCTTGCTTCCTTCTCACCCATTATGCAAAAATGTTACATAAATTACAAATAAAAAAGGTGGAATATACAATCTAAATAAATGGGAAGTTGAAAGCACTAATAATTGTGTGGGAAGAATAAGTAAACATGTCAGGGCTATGGACGTTCATTGGCAATGGGGCCATGCTTGTATCATACCAAGATAACTTCATTTGGGCTATGGACACTCGCTGGTAGTGAATCAATGTCAGGAAAAAAGAGACGAGGAACACACAACGGTCGATAAACAGTCAATAATAGGCTTTTGGGGTCTCTCGATGCTCACAGGTATAAATTGATTTCCTCCCTTAATTTTATCACTAGTATTATCATGAAGATCATCGAAGCTAGTGCTACGTTCTATTTTTTTAGAAAGAGCGAGTGTTATGGGATATACAGTATCGATCCACCTATCAAATTTTAAGAAGTTATGTGGTTAAATATTCATATTCTAAAGGTAAATATGGAATATAGATCATTGGTTCTCCTAGCAAGTTGCCATTTGTTGTGACTTAAAAAAAATCCCATTCAAACTCTTGAGTTTTAGTGGGTACCCACATTACCAAAATTTTGCAAGGTGCTACTCTTTCTACCCTAATGGTTATTCATTTATGAGATTGATGCTTGTATAAAGATGCCAAAATAGATTTAATGCATAATCCATCAGTTGCTACTCAAATCCATCTTGATATACTCTCGATGTGATTTTCCCCAACTGATTTGGGTCCTTTTGAAATTTAAACCACCCACGGCTACTTGGCCCCTCACCTCCTTACTCTTATGATCTCAAATAATATCATCGGCTCTTGGCTCCCGACATCTTGATGTTCTTAAGCGTAAAAGTCCCGATGAAGACTCTTTAACAACATTGTCATCAACAAATTTCTTTAGGAGATGGTTAACAGGGATGCTTTTAAGGATGGAAATTTATTTTAAAATGTAGAAACCTTGGCGAATCTTACTAATCCTTCATATGCCAACTATAAATGTTTGGCGATATTTTTGTAAAAATATTCAATTTTCTAAGGATTTTATATAGTTTTTATAAAACTTTTGCGATTTTTAAGGTAAAATAATTTTATCCTATAGAATTTGGGCGAATCATTTTTAAAATAGCGAATCTCGTTTTTGGAAAAACCATGGAAAATTAGACCATGAGCAAAATTTAGCCCCTAAAATCATCCATGAATTAGTTAATTGTAAGCCAACCTTCATCTCGATGATGATATCAATGACGTGGTTGTTTTCATTGTTGTCACTCCAGGATTGGTCCTAATCTGGTATGAACACAAGTTGGTCCCCACTTCTACCCAGTATGTTAATGCATTCTAAGACCACTTCAACTACGCATCCTCCTAGTATTTTCCATATCACCTCGATCATGTATCATTGACGCTTGGCCTCCGACTCTTTATTATTTCACATATCCAAAACCCCGACGTCGCT
>JASDQU010104385.1:258597-271354 GCA_032191745.1 Picea mariana | reverse complement strand
GAGAACATATAGGTTGGAATAGCTTGAAGAATAGCTTTTAAGAGGATGAGCCTTGCAGGGATATTTAGGGATCTAAAGGTCCAAGAACTGAGGTAATAAAGATTGAGAGGATAAGGGAGTCCTAGGAAATGTTTCGTGTTGCTTAGTATTTCAGGGGTAACCCCAGGTAATTGGATGGAAGGGAGTAGCGTGGGATGCCTAGGAGGCGAGAGACGTGTTCTTGAATTTCTACGGGAGTGTTGAAGAAGAAAATATGTGATTTATCCATATTGAAATTGGTGTCGAAGGAATCGTTGAAGTCTATCGGGATGGTTCATAGTTTGACGACTTCCTTAGCTATGGGGGTGTTTGAAATCATTGTATCATCAACATATTGGTTGTGGGAAGTTGCAGGCTGGAGTCCATGGATTGGAATCCCTAATAGTGTACCATTCAAGATCGAGGAAGATAAATAATTCCCTAAACCTTCTTCCATGATTAAAATGAGGAAAATGAAGAGTGTATCCCCTTGAAAGATGCCTCGAGAGGGGGAAAAAGGCCTAGAGGGGATGTCATTTACTAGTATGGAGATAAAATCTAAAGAAGTGAGTTTCATGATCTAAGCTACCCATTCTTCATTGAAACCAAAGGATGAAAGAAGAGAATGCATGTACTTCCACCTAAGTTTATCAAAATTCTTAGAAAGGTCAAGATTTATGAGCATACCTAGGGTACCTGTGGTCTTGAGAGAGTGAATCACTTCATGAACAAAGATTACACTATCCATGATGTTCTTCCCCTACATATCCAAAATTTTCCTTGGAAAAAATGAAAGGAATAATAGGCTTGAACCTGAGAGAAATTACCTTTGTGATGATCGTGTATATGACATTATAGAGTGTTACCGGTTGAAACTACTTTGGGTTGGTGATGCATTCCTATTTAGGGATCAGGGTGAGGAAAGTGGCATTGAGGGCTTATAGCACCTGTCCTGAGGTTCGCTATTCCTCCACAAATTTCAAAACCTCTTCTCGAACCAGTGACCAACAATGATGAAAGAAATCAATAGTGAAACCATTCGGTCTGGGGGATTTTCTAGGGGGAATTTCCTTGATAACCCGATTGACTTCCTCTTTCGATATCAGTCTAATTAAATCTCTATTCTACTCAGGGGTTATTAGGGTAGGGATATGTTGTGTGATCCTATGGATGGAAGGTGTTCTATCAATTGGGGGTTATGACAGAAGATCTTGGGTGTTCTTCAATATCTGAATGGTCCAGAAGTGTGTTTCATTTTGAGTCCTATAGTTTTGTAATGTGATTGATGTAGCATATGTGGATCATGGAGTAGTGGAAGAAATTTGTATTTTTTCCCTTTCCTTTAACCACTGAACTCAAGATTTTTTCTTCTAAAGGATCTCCTCCTACTTGTGACAATCTGCATGTTGTTTATTTAGGGTCATTTCCTCCTACATAAAGGTATATGAATATTCTCAGAAAATGGACTCATGTTGAATGTCCTCAAGCTATTGTTATAGGGATTTATGTGCTAGGAAAATATTACCAAATACATTCTTGTTCCATTCCCAAAGTTGTTGCTTGAATTTTTTTAGGCGATGCTGGAATCTATACATCCAAGTGCCTTGCACGATTTCTTCTTTGGACCACCAGGTGTGGGAGAGCTCCACAAATTCTAGGTGAATTAGCCAGAATTTTTCAAAGCAAAAGGGTTTATACTTTGGAGTGGAAATTATATCTACCCATAGCTGGAATAGCCAATGATCTGAGCCTGATTTTGCAAGGATGTTAGATTCAATTAGTGGGCCCTCAATCATTAGTTTTTCCAAAATTAGAAAACGATCCAATCGGTTGGAAATGTGTTGAACTCCTTCTCACTTTTTGGACTAGGTGAAGGAGATATTTATGGTCTCAATGTAAATTAAATTGAGGTTATCTATGAGGTGGCTAAACTTGGTGTTGTCTTGGTCCAAACATTTCAGACTGCCACCTTTTTCTTCTAAGGTGAGGATGATGTTGAAATCCCCACCCAGTATCCATCGTTCTTGTCCTCTTGGTGTATTTATATAAGCTATATTGTCCGAGAAGTAATATTTCTATTGAGTGAGATGAGGGCAATAAGCATTGGTGATGACCCTTGATTTTCTTGAACCTATAGCTCAATAGTTTGTTGTGAGAATTCCTACCGTTGAAAAAGTTGGTTCCACAATAATTGTGGTTGGGTTCCAAAGGATAGATAAATGCCCTATTTCCCCTTTGGAGTCTATGTAAGTGAAATTACAGTGCCTCTAGCATATTTTGAATATTTATTCTACCATATTGTCTGCACATTTGGTTTCCTGGAGTAATAATATGTTCGATTCTTCTTTGTCTTCTTCTTTGACACAGTTTCAAATAATCCTTTATTGGATCTTCCATTGAGGCCTGTGATATTACAAGTGATGATCTTCATCATGCTTAATTGCTAGGCGGGGAGAAAAATCCTTCAGTGAGGTGTTTCATTTGACCTGAGTCTATCATAAATTTTCCTACCTATTTAATTAATTGATGTGCAATTTTGTACCCATGTCGCTTACCTTATTTTTGGTTCCACTTGGGATCTGGATCCGGCTCCATGTGTATTCCTAAGTGGTAGGTGTCACCTGATGTGGAATCAATGAAAACCTTGTGTACCTTTCTCAGTTGATCCACTATAATGGATTGCAATTCCTTCTTGTTGAGGGCTTCCTCTAGTTTTTCGAGGTCTCGTCAAGTTCCCTTTCATCGATCTACATTATGGTGTCTCCACCTTCTTCTTGTAGGTCTTTGCCTGGTATTATTTGAGCTTGAGGATCATGGCTTGAGATTTTCTCTAAGACTGGATCAAGGGTTTGTTTTTCTTTACCTTTGCCTTTGCCTGGATCTAATGTTATGTGGGGGTTTTCAACTTCCTCTTTTTCTGGTAGATTTCTAAGAGCATCAAAGGAATTGTTGGTGGGAATCTTCTTGCTTCCAGCCTGTGTGGATTTTTTCGAAGTTTCTTTCCTGCATCTCTGCACTTGAGTAATTTCATCTTTCTGTTTCTGCTCTGTTGCTGGTCGGGTTGGTGCATTGAGGGGGCAGTCTCTGAAGAGATTCCCATGTTCGCAACATTTCCATCATCTGAAGGAAATGTGTTCATAATATATGGTCTAAATCCATTCTTCGTCTTGATAATCTATGGTTACTGAACCTGGTAGGGCTTTGAAAATATTCATATAAGAACAGATCTGTTAATAGAAAGTGTATTTTCTCTGCTTTGTAGCTTCTGAGGATTTGACATACCTTCCCAGCGTGTTTCCAATGCCCATTAGGATTTATTCAAGAAAGATATATTGGGGTATAGAGTATAGGTGAATCCAAACTAGGGTGCAAGCAAAGTCTCCCTTTTCTGGGTAGAAACGATCTGTCCAAAACCTTAGATACAACCCAACCGAGTTGTAGAAGTAAGCACCATTTTCAAATACCCTATGTTTGTCCTCTAGAGTGTAAAAGAGGATTGTAAAGAAGCCCTTCAAACTTGGTTGTAGCTCATAGTCACGTTGTGCTTTATCCATTTGGTAAGGTCTCTCTCAGATGACCAGATCCCTAAAACTTTTCTGATCAAGGCATGATCTTTCATGAATTGTGTGTGTTCTCCTACCCTGGTGGATTTTATCACATATCTTGGTGTAGTTGGCGCTTGATGGATACATTTACCTGGTTCCCAATTCCAAGATTCCTTTGTTGGTTGTGGAGCATGATTATCTTCCTGATTCAGAGGTATTTTGTTTTCATCTGTGTTTATAACCCATGAAGTATTTACACCCCAGAAGTATGTACACTCTTCCACATGGGGGAGTGCATAGGGGGGTTACCCCCTCTGCAGGGTCCGGGGGGGCTATCCCCCCGGGTGGGGGGTACAGGGGAAAGCAGGCCCCAGGCGAGGGTTCGGGGGCGAAGGCCCTAAAGGAAAAATTGCCTTGTAATTGTATATTGTAATTTCATTGTAAATATGGACCATTCATTATAAGGTCACAGATCTAACACTAGAAATTATGTTACGGTTTTTTTCCCTAGAAGGAAACTCTCTGTTATGAGGGAACTGTATTGTGGCTATGCATTATGGAAAATATTGTATTCTGAGATAGGAGACTGTGACAGAAAGAAGAGGAAGTTACAATAGGTTTTTTGTAGGTTTTATCCCTTCATATGATAGATAATAATAAAGGAAGGACCTGACAATTTCTCTGGTGGATGTAGCCCACACTGGGTGAACCACGTAAATCTATTTCTCTATTGTATTGTGTATCTTCTATGTTTTGTTTTTGCATTTGTTTTATTTTATTTCTCCACAGTCCTATTTTTCCAATAGCCTTTGGATGTGATGATTCATCTTCCATTTCCATGCTTTTTTTGGATCCTTGTTCCTCTTGTAGCAGGTGATATCTAAGGTTTGGTGGTGGCTCAAAGGATGGTCTTCAAGCTATAAGTCTGTCCATTTCATTGGTCGTGGAATTTATGCAAGAGGGGGTTTTCATCCCCCCGTCTAAGCTCATTCTACGAGGATAGGTCCCTTCATATCTTTGATTGCAGTGGAACCTAGATCTGAGCTGAAGAATATATGATGTCGTAAGGGGGGGGGGCATGAAGCCATTCAAAAACATAACAAAGCATGTTTTCCTCTCCTTTGTAATCTAATGTACAAGAACAATTTCCTTGACACCATTACTAACTAAGCCTCATGTCATTTTTCGCCGACGACAATTATAACACCTTGTTTCCCTCAGCTTGTAATTAATCATAAAATAGAATTACCATGATAAGGCATGTGGATAGTGTAAATGTATTATTGTTTGAGTTTCCAATAACCGACTGTGGGGGTGAATCCTTGAAAGTACTGGCCATGATATCACTAGAGGAAAGAATTTGAAAACTATAAGAGAGGCTTCATTATATCAAATAACCCCAAATTTCCCTTGATGGGGATAATAAATCTCCTTCGAATTCCAAGGAGAGAAACTAGTTAACGAAGAAAGGACTAGTGGTTCATAATATCAACCACTCCCATGAATGGGATCATGGGATAACTTCAGAATGTCAGCCCAAAGTACCACTGGGTATGGAAAACCAAGCTGACCCAAGTTCCCTTCTGAAAGATGAAACGAGATGGGTCAAGAACCATCCTGGGGAAAAGAGATAATAAAAATCAATAAGGAAATGCGTAGATCTATCCAGCAGAGGAGGAACATAAGGTTATGATCTTTATTCCGAGTGAGCCATAAAAGAGAAGGAAATCTCTGAAAGTTTACAGAGAATAGAACCCGAGCGGAAGCTGAAACAAAGAAAGAATCCTTGAGAACTGTGAGAGTTCCCTGGTGATATCATGGCTTGGCACAGGGGTGGCCAGATTTCTAAGAATGAATGCCTTTGAGCCTATGGTTGGGTGGAAGGACGAACACCCACATTCAGTTAGTTGGCTACCACCTATAATAGATAAGTAATCGCATATCTTGTGTATTTAAGCAATACTGTGAATTAAGTTGAATATCCTATGAATGTTGCAGGGATGGATATGTTTGCTTAATGATTCATATTGTACCCTTTTTGTGTTTGATTCATTGTGTAATTAGGAAAGTAGGAGATTGTATGAATTGGGCATGTTTTTATACTTGTAAATGCTTGCGTCCTATGGTGACTTAAGCTAGAGCCACGAACTGTGAATTCGTCAACCTTAGGTATAGTTTGATGTATGCATGTTGACCCTCCTAGTCGTTATGAGTTCCTTGGTGGACAGAGTCTATTAAGTTCAGGAGAGGTAGTGAATGTAGGCATAGGCTCTCTGCGAGGCAGGAAGAGACTGAGAACTCCTTTAATTTCGAGACTTGTTGAAGGAGCGTAAGGGGTGCATGGAAGAATTCTTCCAAGCGTTAAGTTCAAGATAAAGAGAGAAAAGCTCTTAAGCATTTTAGATATTTAAAATCTCAGGAAGAATAGAGAGATTGAAGTATCAAAAGGGAAGGTTCCTTTGTTTGCAAGGTGAACGAATGAGATCTATTCAGGAAGAGCCAAGGTCTGTTGTGACCATTGGATATGGCAAGGAGCGTGGGAGTTAACCCCTTGAGTCATTTGGTGAATTGAGAAAGTTCATTGTAAGGGAGGTAAAATCCCTGAAGTTTCGAAGTCCCGAAGTTAATCTGGGCCTTAGAACTGAGGATGCACGGGAGCCATCCCGACCGTCAAATCTATGAGGTAGTTAGCCCAGCGCTGACCAATTCTGGGAGATCTCAGTCGAGGAGTGAGTCAAGCTCTCGAAGGCCCAGATGTTGGAGTTTACCTGAGCAGTCGATCCCCGAGGACAAGTGTCATAATATCTACCACTTCGGAGAAAAGTCACTCCATAGGAAAGCTTTTGGAAAGAGGCGAGAACTCCCGAACGCCAAAGTGTCGAATTTCATCCTGACCGTTGATAGTACGGGATGCGTGTCCGGATATATGACACTATGGGAGGATTTCAGTTTGGAGGTTTGCGTTGGTGAGTACTTTGAAACTACCAAAGAGTGAAGCCCCAGAGTGATCTATAGCCATCGATTCATGGGAGACACACGTCGATAGATCACTAACTATGGATGAAATTCTTTCGAGAGAAAGTGAGTGTGGAAAGGTGGAAACTCTCGAACGACGAAGTCCCGAAGTGAAACTATACCATAATATCCATAAGGACGCATGGAGGAAATCCGTTGTATTCAGGTGAAATCACTTCGGAGAGGAACAAGTGCATAAGATTCTAAAACTCCCAAAGAGCCCAAGAGCCCAAGAGGATCCAAACCGTCAGATCCATAGGGTACGTGGCGACAGGTCATGAACTCTGAGTGGAAGAACTATGAGAGGATGCGAAGGAGAAGAGTTTGAAATTGTCGAAGCCTAAACAACCAAAGCAGTGGGGAACCATCAATTTTCAGGAGGAAACATGTCCTCAGATCGCGGACTCCAAGAAAAACCATTCCAGGAGAAACAAAGAGTGAGGAGAAATGAGATATGATATCTCTGAAGTTCGAATTCTCGAAGGAGACAAGGGTCATTGATTTAGAGAGGACACGCATTAATAGATCGTGAGCTTCGGGTGAATCGCACCAGGGTTTCAGTTGAGACTAGACTGCCAGATCGAGAGGGATGTGTGGCGATGGATCATGGACTTCGGAGGAATCTGTTCAAGAGTTTCCAGTTGACATTTGAAACTCCCAAAGTCCGGAGAGCCGAAGAGCCAAAGTAAATCTCAATTTTTCAATCATTTGAAGTAGATCTCAAGCGTCGGATCATCTGAGGTGAATATGGACCGTCTGATCTAGAAGGGACATGGCACAAATCGATGGATTCTAGGTAAAGTCCCGAAGTAATTCATAGCCATCAGATCAAGTGGACAGGTGGCATAAATCTATAGATTTTAGGTAAATATTCGAAGCAATCCTCAACTGTCCGATTCAAGTGGACATGCAGTAGGAGTCTTCTTACTTAGAGGGTAAGTGAAGTCTAATATTTGAGATCTCAGAAGTTCGGAGACCCAAAGGAAATATTGACCATTGATTGAGAAAGGGGCCCCAGGACCATTGATCTAGTTAAAAGATAAAACCCCCGAAGCAGAGGCAGAGCCAGTGATTGAGAAGGATAGGTGTCTGCAAATCATCGACTCTAGAATATTGACGTATGAAATAAAGTAAAGTTTGAGACTTAAGAATTTCGAAGTCCAGAATTCTAAAAAAAATCACACTCGTTGATTTGAAAGAGGTCAGATCTGATCCGCAGCTTTGAAAGGGATAGATCTGAGCCGTCAGTTCAAAGGCACTATCAAGATCATGAGATCGATGGTCTCATAGAATTGTGGGGATCGAAGATGTGTGAACTTTAAAAAGTTGAGGGAGGTCCGCAATCCAAACCACAGTTTTGAAGAAAGGACACGTGGAGGCTCAAGGAGAATTGTAGGCTGAAAGGTAGTCTGGTTTCAAAACACCACAATTATGTGTTTGTGTGAGGTTATCACCCAAGGTCACCTCAAGGAGGCGCTTAATAGAAAATGGGCTAGTGCCCAAACTTAGAGATTCCCCAAGCACAAAGGGAAGGTTGTGGGTAACATTATAACTACACCCTAAAGTTGAAAGGGTTTACGTTTAATTATAGAGTGAGACCATCAGGGTCTCAGAGAGTCGTTTGGCTTCAAAATTGAAGATCCTTGACTGGGAGGTCGAAATGGTTCCCCAACTTTCCAAACTAGAAACCATGAATGGAGAATCTGTCCTTTAAGAAAAACAAAAAAAATTATGCCTCGTCATGGGTGTGTTACAAATTGGTATCAGAGCCTGGTTACAAAACTTGGCCTACTTGGGCTCATGTACAAGTCACGTAAGGACGTATTGTTATTTTCATTTACTCCTTGAGGAGAAGGAGTGCATATTGAACCTGTGATTTTGGGAATTCTTGTTGAATTTCAGCAGAATAATTTATTTTTCCCTTTTCCAAAGTGATAACTACTCTTACCGAAGTGGGGATATGTTAATTATCATTTATAATAAGACTAGAATATGTATAGCTGAAGGTGGCAAGGTTTTGTCAAGATCAGTTGAAGCCTGAAGGACAGATGACCCCGTGTTCATAACACTACTTCTAAGCATGGGCAATTGAAACTTCAGGCACTGATGATGGTAGACTATATAATGGTTAATACCTTTGTGAGCTTAAAGGAATCTGATAGGATCAGGTAGGATCCCTAGAATTTATAGTTACTTCTTTATATTAAAATCAGAGTATATAACTCCTCATGACCAGAGAAAAGTGAAATGGGTAAAACCCTATGGACGCTAAGGCAAGAAGGTTTTCTTTCTAGACGTTGTCGCATAAAGAGGAAAGTGACCTTGGTTGGTTATTTCCTTGAGAGAAGTCAACATAAATCTAAGATATGATTGTGATATTAGTCCTATAAGTGACTGAAATCTCAAACTAAAGGAAACTAATGATGAAATTAAACTATCAGGTGAATTCATTAGGTAAAAGGTGCAAGAGATGCACCTACTTATACATGGTAGTGTATAGATGATCATAAGGATGATTGGAATATTCTTGGGAAAAGGATATAGAAGCCGTATATGTCCATGTGTGTGAATGACATGGAAAAAGTGCAAGCAATAAGCTAGCATGATGAATACTTATCTGTATTTAATCATGTTTGACTGCATGGGTTAATGCATTGTGGAAGCTTCCTAATACGAAGCCTGATATTAATACCAGTTAGGTATGAATGATATTAAACGTGCTTGAGTGATGCACTTGTATGATGTAAGAGTATAGTTATAGGTACAATATGGTTTCCCTGATGAGTGCAATATAAAGCAAAAATTACTCTTGTCCAGAATAAATGAATACTATGGATGCATGGATGACTCCAGTCTGAAGAGTCATGAAAGTTCTGTTCCAAATAATAGCTTGAGGGGGAATGTATTCCCTTTCCTCAGGAAAATACTAATATAATTTGATAAAAATGATAAATGAGCAAAGATGCTTTGTTTTCATAATCATAGGCAAATTATTATTCCTTTAAGAATCACATGAGAAGGATTGTGAACAATCCTGAGTTGACTGATATTTAAAGTAGATATGTAGGTGGGCTATGAAACATACTTATGACCACTAAAGGAAGGTTTAGAATTATGAATATGGTTAAGTACATCATGGATGTAAGTTAACAAAACTAGAATATGTATGGATACATATTTTGGGTACATGAAAAAGATGCATGTTTATATTCCTTATGGGATATTTGGTAAACTGTTGAAGAGAACTCAAGGTTGAGGCCATCACAAATAGTGATGGATATGAAATAAGGAAGTTGCATGCTGAAGGAGTTCCCTGTGGAGGAACTGTGTGAAGACTATGTCAAGAAAAAAAAGTCACAACCTTAATGACTGTTGAGAATTAAGCAGTGAGATACAAGCTTATATATATATATATATATATATATATATATAGATAAGAATCCTGGATTACATTTTGAAAACATCACGTAATGAATAGAAGACTAATGAATGAATAAATGAGTATATTTGATTGAATAGGGTTTGTTGAAGCCATGTTAAGAAAAGGCAATGAGGCCTTTAGAGATAACTCAGTTGGGCTGAAAAGTCCCAGGCAGTGTAGAATGAATTGGAAGAAGGGGAGAGCCCCTAACTCCTTTCTCGCTATGTGCTATGTTTCCTATGGAATGAGAAAGTTGGTACACTAATGTAAGTAAAAAAAAATTGACACCATAGTGATAAAGATTGTATTGTTGAAGGTACAATCTAAATATGTTTTTGTTGCACTTGTGGGAACATTCGAGGATAATGTGATGAAGTGCATAAAGATATGCTAGGACATTTTGAAGATGTTTTATGAATTTTATGATACATGCATTTGGTTTAATATTAAAACTAATGTAATTGTGACTATCATGATGCATGTTATGTATAGAAAGGAATTGGACCTATTGAGGAAGACAGTTGCAATGATGGGCAACCTCAAGTAGAGGATGACCAGGAGAAGTTTGTGGTTAAAAGATTGTTGACAGGACTATAAAAGTCCCCTTAAAGCATTGTTGATGAGGTAAAAATAAGAAAGAGGGTGCTAGCAACCAAGACTGGTATAAATATATCCGTGCCTATGTGGCACAAGGTATGAAGGGATTTGGTAAGAACCCCTTCTGAAATATTTTAATGTCTTAGTGTTATGCATGAAATTTTGAAAGGGAAGTTGCATGCCTTGGATACCCAAGTAAGGTATAATTCAGAAAGGAGACCCAAGTGCTTGATGAAATTGAAAGCACAAAAATTCTTAAACAAAATCAAGGTTTTAATCTTGGTAATATCATGTTTAACATGACCTAGGTGTATACTTGGGAGCTGTTTTCATGTTGAATTAGGCATAATAAGTTTTGAATTGTTTTTTTGAAATCTCACCATCGAGACCAGGGTCACTACATTGAATTTTATAAAATTATGAATTAGATATTCATATGTTGTGTTCCATAATGGATTCTATTGGTATACTTCAAAATATGAGGTTCAAATGGTTTACTTATGGTCATTGCCTAGCTATTGATATTGAATAGTGTGTAAACTTGCAAATATGATGTTGGACTAATTTCATTCATATGGGTTTTGATCACTCCTACCTTCGAAAACTTCCCTGGAACTTGAGTTTTCTAGATTGACAATGATACATTGATGGGGTCATGATTTAGCCATGACTCTAGTGACATCTCTTGGAAACATGAATAAATGGGTTGTTGCTAGGCACAAGTCCTAGGTGATTTTGTTGGCCAAGAAAAATTCCGTCAATGCTTGAGGGTTGTTTCTCCCATGTAAGTGGATCACTTGTGTCCCCCAACACATTTATACATTTATAATGCTTGTCCTGAACTTAAAGAATGCAATTTCAAAAGGAAAAAAAAGAAGAGAGAGACCCTGACCCCTTTACATTAGTTCATAGGGGGAAACCATGATTCAAACATCTTTTGATCTCTTTAAAACTCTCAATATGATTTTTTTTTGGATAGGTTTCATGTTCACTATTGTCTTGTTACCTCTAATATGTCCATTCAACATGCAAACTTCAAATTGTTTTATAGTGTCATTCTCAAGTTGATATTTTATGGTACAATTGTTTTACCTTCAAGGATCTTTGATTCTCCAGAAAGGGGTTTGGTTGTGTACAAGGAGTGTCACTCATATTTTTCATTCCACGTTGAAATGCACTAGATTTGCAGCTACCCTTCTTTTTACCTTTCTAGAAATATGGTCTTATGCTTCTCTAAAGCAATTGAAAATCTTGTAGACTTGCTTCTATCATGGTTCTCTTGGAAAACAAAGCAATGGAAAATATTTTGAAAGGATTCACCCTAAAACAATGTTTATTTTTCTTGTGCAAATATCATAGACTTTGAAGGTTGGTGGATTGCTCTATTCTTGTCCACCCACTTTCAAGTAACTTGTATAATTTAGGTTCACTATGATTGCTATAATAAGTATTCATCCATCCATATCCAAAATATGAGAAAAAGATAATTAGTATCCATTGTCCACCCAATCATTGATAATAGGAAGATATTGGGGAAATGGGTATTGAAAGGTTTCAACATTACCCTAGTTATATTTCAAATATTTTTCCTGTATTTGGTACAACACTTTCTGAGTCGATGTAGTTTTCCGGTGATTCCTCTATTTGGAATCCTAGGGTCATTTCTCCTCCTTAAAGGACACAATATACATTACATTATAGTGTGATAACATGTCCTTCCAAACTTGAATTACAATGCCAGGAGGAATTGAACAATGAAAATGGTGAAAGTTGCAATTGTAGTAATTAATCATATTGAAAACAATTCTAGAATGATGGAGTTATATTCCCTTTGAACATTTGATAAATTAGAAATACACGTTGTTGTAGTAATATGTGTAATGTAAATAATTTTATTATTTAATGGACCCTAAAGTTCCTATAAAGTTGGGGGAAAGGAGTATGCATGGTAACCCTGTGGGAGTTTCTATTGTAAGAAAAAAAAAATTCCTTGTGTATACTCGAATTAATGGAAAAATATAATATGGGCTAAGAATTAGGGATGTGATCCATATGGGAAAAAAATGAAGAAAGAAAGAAAGCTTATAAAATATTATCAACCTTCAATATAAACTAGTGTCTAGGATTGCTATTCAAAATTTATTTTAAACAAAACTATAGT
>JASDQU010104385.1:232849-243052 GCA_032191745.1 Picea mariana | reverse complement strand
AGGTGGCATAAATCTATAGATTTCTTGTAAATACCTGAAGCAAGCCTCAACCGTCTGATTCAAGTGGACACGCGGCAGGAATCTGCTTCATTCGAGGGGAAGTGAACTTTGAGATTTCATATCTCAGAAGTCTGGAGACCTGAAGGAAATCTCAATCGTTGATCGAGAAAAGGGTCGCAGGACCATTGATCTAGTTTAAAGGTCAAACCCCTCAAGCATAGGTAGAGCTGCTGATTGAGAAGGACAGGTGTCCGCAAATCATTGACTCTTGAAGATTGACGTACGGAAGAAAGGAATTCTGAAACAAATCACAGCCATTGATTTGAAAGAGGTCATATATGATCCGTAGTTTTGAAAGGAATATATCTGAGCCGTCAGTTCAGAGGCACCATTAAGATCATGAGATCGATGGTCCCATAGCATTACGGGGATCGAAGATCCGCGAACTTTAAAAGGTTGAGGGTGGGCCACAATCCAAACCACGGTTTTGAAGAAAGGACATGTGGAGGCTCGAGGAGAATTGTGGGTCAAAAGGTAGTTTTGTTTCAAACCACCTTTGGTTCTGCCCACAATTGTGTGTTTGCTCCCAAGGTCACCTTAAGAAGGGGCTTAATAGAAAAGGGGCTAGTGCCCAAACTTAGATATTCCCCAAGCATAGGGAAGGTTGCGGGTACTATTAGACCTACACCCGAAATTCGAAAGGGTCTTTGTTTAATTATAGACTGAGACCATCAGGGTCTTAGAGAGTCATTTGTCTTCAGAATCAGAGATCCTTAACCGGGAGGTCGAACTGGTTCCCCAAATTTCCAAATTAGAAACCATGAATGGAGAATCTGTCCCTTAAGAAAAGAAAAAAATTTAATGCCCCATCGTGGGTGTGTTGCAACAATATCGACACTCCCCTATTCTTATTAACTCCACCTCACCGACGATACAACAACGTTCATAACTACTAAGCTGTGTACTAGAAAATATTTATGGCTAATCATAGAACTTTGACTGAGTCGGAGCTATAACACATTTTGTATTAATTGCACATGGTTTGGGTAAAGTGGGGTATATTATAACCCTTTTTAGAATAAATCGAACTTAATTGACTGTGATACCGCAAGAACTACACCAACAACGTTGTTGTGAAAACCTTTCTATTTGTTCTTTGGTTATAGTCTTCAGAACCACAGGTAAGATTTTTTGTTTTTAGATTATTATTATGTATCACTACCCTCTTTAACAATTTGAAACTGAATTAATTTCATTTGTATTGAACAAGTAACAAAATGTCCTAGTTGCAGACCAAGAAGGGTAAAACCCAAATAACTTTTGTTCCTGCTCCTGTTTATGGACTAGAATCTCTCCATATTTTTGACATGAATAGAAATGATGGAAGAGAGTGTCAACTCAACTACTATTAAATTCATGAGATGTTCTAGAATGATGATTTCCCTTTTGACAATGGGGACATCGATGAGTACTGAAATATCCACAAAATGAACATTCACACAGTGTTTTCTCGCCCAGAGCTCTTCCCTTATAGTGATGTTTTGAAATGGTGTTTTATCCATTTGCAAAAGGAGACAAGGTTGATAGTAAATGCTTTAGGTTTTCTAATTTTGTCTCTCAAGATGGAAGACATCAAGGTTTAGTATAAAATCCCAAAACCCATTGTTGCACTAGATGAAATTTTCTTGGACAAATTTAGGGTTGATCATAATGACTTCAAAAATCTAATGGAAGATTGATTCATTGATGAATAATTTCCATTAAAGAAAGGAGAGAGACATGTCTCGAAAAAATATATGAAAGACCCATACAAGATATTAAATGCAATGATTTTTGAACTCTATGGAAAGGAGACAAGTACCCACTTCAGGATGGAATGGTTCTGAATGGCCTACATAGTGGCCAAAATTGGAAAATCATTAAATTGGGTCGATATCCTATCATTCGACATTTCAAATCGAGTTTGGGAACCTCAAGGTATGAAAAATCATGGTATTTACATGGCATCATACCTTATAGATGCAATATGCATAGTTAACAGATATTCAACATTCAATTGGGCATGGATCCCATATTAGACAACAATACAAGTTTATTGTTATCATATATGGGAAGTGAATTGTAAAGAAGATTTTTACGACTTGTGTGATTATTTTCTCACTCCCTGCACAAGGCCATCGTTGGTGTTCACCCACACTGAATTTCCGGAGGAGCTATCAAATCCTTGAGAGGAATAGGGGACCGGTACATGAAAACATATTATACCTTCATAAGGGTATTTGGGGCCACAGGACCACCACATTATCCAAATATGTCCCTAATAAGTTGTTGGCAAGAGAGATTTCATACCAAATAGTAGAAAAAGGAGCCACTGCTTACTTGTCAGAGAAGAACAAAAAATACTAGCCTATTTTCCCTCTTCACATTAGCCAATACTCTCTGTTGAATAAGAAACAAGATGAAAAGGAGGTCAAAAGAATTAAGAAATTATGTGTATGTTTTACAATCCACAAAGGGCACGACCCTCAAAATATGGTGTATGACCATATGAGGGATGTAAAGCTAGCACCACAGGTAATGCATGAAGTCAATTTTGCAGAAGATATCTTCAGGGGAGCCTTATATTTCAAAGAGGTAATAGAGAGAATTGCCACTAAAATAGCCCAAGAAAATACTCAGAAAGAGGAAGAAGAAGATAGGATCTTGAGGATTTAACAATTCAAAACTTTTCTCCAGAAAGACAAAGAAATAATGGAGGCTCAAGAACGTGAAAATAAATAGAAAGATGAAGAAAGAGAAAGGGAATCCGAGGAGGTCAAAAAGAGATATCAACAGAGAAAGAAGGTCAAGTCATATAAGGAGTAGACTGAGTTAGAGGGGAAAAAAGGATAAGAGTCATCCTATGAAGGAAATAATGGAGAAAATTCAGCTGACATGAAGTTTAAGAAGAAAGAAGAAACAAGGACATCACAAGCAGAAGAAGAAAGGAGAAAGAAAGAAGATGAAGACACGAGAAATGATGCCAAATCTTGAGAGAAGGGTTTTAATAAAAATAGTTCAGTTCTGACAATAGATCCCACCACAAGCATAATCAATGTTCCACTAGAGGATTTCACTCCCCTGGCGGCCATCCCACGAAATCCTTCATTCACATCTATAGGTCTTGGGATTGAAGGTGTAGTCGTTGTTGTAGGTGGCTATTATTATAGCCACAAAACAAAAGCCATGGAAAAAATGACTACGCAAAGGAAGAGAGAAGGAGTTGATACAAGTCATGGAAGAACTGAATGGGTTATCATGTGGAAAGAAATGCCATATCCCAATGACAATGCACTGCAAGCATCCTCGACACTCAATGCCTTTGTGGGTGTAAATTTTATGTTGGTTTATGAAGTAACAACAACCCTCGATACAACAAAAGTAAGAATAGTGGAACTAGAATATTCGATTGATACAATTAAGGAGGATGTGTCCAGTGAATTCAAGAAAGAATCCACGACAACAGAACAGTCACATAGAGAAGAACTAGAGAGACAATTGAAGCTTCAAGAAAGGGACTTAACAATAGAATTTGAGAAAAAGATAAACCTAAACCAAAAGATGCACTGGGAAGAAACATAAAAAATCAAAGCCAAGCATGATCAAGAAGTTGCAAGGCTCAATGGGGAACAATTAGAAATCAGTGCATACAAAGAAAATATAGAAGAACAAGTTTGCAAATTGCAGCAAGACAATCATCCTCTAGAGAAGACTATAGAAGAAAGCAAGACAAAAATAGTCTCCCTATAAGTAATTAGAGGAGAAACCATCAAGGAAAATGAAACACTGAGAGATATGAAGAAAACATTATTTCTCTTACTTCATAAACTTCAAAAGACTTGGTCAGACCATGTGAAAGTAGTTCAACAAATAAATTCCATGAAAGGAAAATATCAAAAAGTTCAAAATACATATGACAATATTGTCCAATATCAAGATGTTTGTGATAATCCTCCCAACAACTTGCCAATGTTTACAGATAAGAAGAATATTAAATATCAAATTTCACTCGACATAGGGTAATCCATCCTCAATAACATGGAGAATACCTAGATGAAGGTGGATCAAGCTAGTAGGAAGCTATGGAGAGCATTCAAAGAACTACTAGAAAAATTCAAGATGAAAAATAGAACAAACTTGGGAAGAGAAGGGTCGAGTCACACCATGATAGAGGATGTTGAGACCATAAGTAATATGAGCATGAAGGTTATTGAAGCCACAAAAGAAATTGATCAAGAAATACTTGATAAGAGAATAGTGAAGTCGAATCAGTTGATCATGTTAGTTGAAAGTTTCATAAAGAAGACAGAGGAAGCGTTGAACACAAAAGTCATAAGTATGATTTGTGACAGGGAGATGGAACCGGAAAATATTCAGTTAAACAGAATAGATTCCTTCCTCTAGGAATTCACTCTATGGAAAAGCTTCATTGAGAAAGTGAAATCGCCAAAATCCACTTGATCTTGTAATTGAAAATTGCCTTATATTCATTTTGTAATCATTGTAATATCTCGATTGAGAATGAGAACTGAAGCATCGTAATTGTTCTTTAATCATTTGACAGTTAGAAAATTTGAACTGTATCTCTTCATATTCTATAAAAAATGTGAATGCAATTGAAGGAGGACTTTTGTGCTTTGTATTGCAGGTTGTACTATTCCTCCTTCTGATAAAGAGAAGGAGGCATTTCTGGAATTGTGAATGTGGTGAATGTATTTTTGAATATTCTTAATGTAATGCATTTGTTTAATTTGAGCACTTCATGTTCATGTGTATGATTTTTTTTTTTGCATGTTCTTGTATGCTCAAGTTGTCACAGTTTCATTTATTGAATGTAGTTATAATATTGTTGTATGCAATGAAAACTAATTGTTATTGTCTTCTTAACAATATTATTATGCTTACATACCATTTTAATTTATGAAATGTTTCTAATCAAAAGGTGATTATTCTTAATTGTATTCAATCTCCTTTAGACATCTCTCGATCGAGATAGGATTAGTGTAGTTTAGAAGTGCATCCTAGAATAACTATAGATAACATCATTTAGTTTATTTTTTATATTTTAATTCATCTGAGAACATGTGGTTCTTAGATTCATATTTAGATAGTATATTTAGTTTGGAAATTAGACCAATATACTCGTAAAAAATGTCATCCCAAATGAGAGTGAGTCTAATTTAGACTTGTCATCAGGAATTATCCCTTACCTTATTGAACGGGCCTTTTGGACTCATCAACAAAGTGATACTATAGTTTTGTTTAAAATAAATTTTGAATAGCAATCCTAGACACTAGTTTATATTGAAGGTTGATAATATTTTATAAGCTTTCTTTCTTTCTTCATTTTTTTCCCATATGGATCACATCCCTAATTCTTAGCCCATATTATATTTTTCCATTAATTCGAGTATACACAAGGAAATTTTTTTTCTTCTTACAATAGAAACTTCCACAGGGTTACCGTGCATACTCCTTTCCCCCAACTTTATAGGAACTTTAGGGTCCATTAACTAATAAAATTATTTACATTACACATATTACTACAACAATGTGTATTTCTAATTTTTCAAATGTTCAAAGGGAATATAACTCCATCATTCTAGAATTGTTTTCAATATGATTAATTACTACAATTGCAACTTTCACCATTTTCATTGTTCAATTCCACCTGGCATTGTAATTCAAGTTTGGAAGGACATGTTATCACACTATAATGTAATGTATATTGTGTCCTTTAAGGAGGAGAAATGACCCTAGGATTCCAAATAGAGGAATCACCGGAAAACTACATCGACTCTGAAAGTGTTGTACCAAATACATGAAAAATATTTGAAATATAACTAGGGTAATGTTGACACCTTTCAATATCCATTTCCCCATTATCTTCCTATTATCAATGATTGGGCGGACAATGGATATTAATTATCTTTTTCTCATATTTTGGATATGGATGGATGAATACTTGTTATAACAATCATAGTGAACCTAAATTATACAAGTTACTTGAAAGTGGGTGGACAAGAATAGAGCAATCCACCAACCTTCAAAGTCTATGATATTTGCACAAGAAAAATAAACATTGTTTTAGGGTGAATCCTTTCAAAATATTTTCCATTGCTTTGTTTTACAAGGGAACCATGATAGAAGCAAGTCTACAAGATTTTCAATTGCTCTAGAGAAGCATAAGACCATATTTCTAGAAAGGTAAAAAGAAGGGTAGTTGAAAATCTAGTGCATTTCAACTTGGAATGAAAAATGTGAGTGACACTCCTTTTACACAACCAAACCCCTTTCTGGAGAATCAAAGATCCTTGAAGGTAAAACAATTGTACCATAAAACATCAACTTGAGAATGACACTATAAAATAATTTGAAGTTTGCATGTTGAATGGACATATTAGAGATAACAAGACAATAGTGAACATGAAACCTATCCAAAAAAAAATCATATTGAGAGTTTTAAAGAGATCAAAAGATGTTTGAATCATGGTTTCCCCTATGAACTAATGTAAAGGGGTCACGGTCTCTCTCTTCTTTTTTTCCCTTTTGAAATTGCATTCTTTAAGTTCAAGACAAGCATTATAAATGTATAGATATGTTGGGGGACACAAGTGATCCACTTACATGGGAGAAACAACCCTCAAGCATTGACAGAATTTTTCTTGGCCAACAAAATCACCTAGGACTTGTGCCTAGCACCAACACATTTATTCATGTTTCCAAGAGATGTCACTAAAGTCATGGCTAAATCATGACCCCATCAATGTATCATTATCAAGCTAGAAAACTCAAGTTACAGGGAAGTTGTCGAAGGTAGGAGTGATCAAAACCCATATGAATGAAATTAGTCCAACATCATATTTGCAAGTTTAGACGCTATTCAATATCAATAGCTAGGCAATGACCATAAGTCAACCATTTTAACCTCGTATTTTGAAGTATACCAATAGAATCCATTATGGAACACAACATATGAATCTCTAATTCATAATTTTATAAAAATCAATGTAGTGACCCTGGTCTTGATGGTGAGATTTCAAAAGAAAAATTCAAAACTTATTATGCCTAATTCAACATGAAAACAACTCCCAAGTAAAACATGACCCTAGGTCATGTTAAACATGATATTACCAAGATTAAAACCTTGATTTTGTTTAAGAATTTTTGTTCTTTCAATTTTATCAAGCACTTGGAAGACATTGCAAATATACCCATTTTATCTAATATTACTAGACTTCTATAGCAAGTTGGAACACTAGCTATGAGTAAGTTCTCTTTAGGAGCCTCTTGCCATGCCCAATCCCCAAAGGTTCAACCTATTGTATCATAAACCTTATGGACCAAAACCATGAACCAAAATGATAATTGCATTGAAGAAATATTATAATCAAATAAGAACAACCATTCTCCATTATAGAAGTGAACAACCCATGTCAAGGTCTCCATTATAAGCATTTTATGCCAACACGACCATGATTAATTTTAAAATTCTACATCCCCGTGTCTTCATGGGAAAAATCTAACAATTTACCAAAAACCAAGTTCAAAAAGTGCCTACTAGAAATCTGCAAAAACTACTAACATGTGATATTGATTGGTAGATCAATGGTTATAATAACCATTAATCATTCTAAAAAATAAAATAATTTAAATAATTTTATTTATTTTCTTTTTTCGTTAAGGATCATTTTTTTTTGTAAGCTAGCAATTGTATTACCTTTCATAAACTGAAATTACAAAATAAGTCATTAACACTAGTACCAAGGTTTCCAACGAAGGAAAAGAACCTCACCACCATGTGTAAAATTTCCAAAACAATGTGCTATGACAACTAAATAGAGACATAGTTACAGAGTTTGAGTTGCCATAAATCATCGTGGGTATATGACCATACCAAAAAACTTGGTTCTGCAATCTAACAGGCCATGCAAAAAGTAGAAAGACCAAAACATAGCAGGCCATGGAAACTTATTTACTAAGATGATTGTAAGGAAAATCATGCCTATATGATTCCGACCATTTAGGAGCCATTATAAATTGAAGTATCTCCTCATCGATGCATCATTGTTGTGGGTCTTTTTCTCTCGAATGCAAGAGCCATTCCAGTCGTTTCTCCACCAAATCTTGCCTAAATTTATGTTCATCATTATCCTGACAAAGTTCCTAAATGATCTCGTGTTGCACCTGAGTGAAGCATGGTTGGGCAGGCGGAGGAGAATGGGAGTTGGAGGCATTAGCTAGGTTGGGAGTAGGGATGGTGGGGATGAAGGACAAAGTCTGGGTGATATTTGGTTTGATATCTTCGTCATTAGAGGTAGGGAGAATTCTTTGTGACTCCATTGCAGTATGGCAGGAGAAACAATAACCGAAGTTAGATGAGTGATAAGCACGATGGCCACGACCCCAAAGATTCGAGAAACTACCACTAGCTCGTTTCGACCAACCTTGCTCTTCAGGCATGAAAACAAACCATGGTATGCAGTGATGGAGTATGAACATGTCACTGGGAAGGAGCACAATAAGGAAACGAAACCAAAGATAGGGATGAGTGAAATTGAAAGCTGAAAATGACCAAAATGAACAGAGTTTGTTGTAGCCATCATGATCAAGACGTCGATATTACAGTACCAAAGTATCTTGAAACCCATTCCCTTCGTACAAGAGAGGAATAACATCGAGACCATGTGGAAGAAGAGCCAAGGAGGAAGGCATGTTTGAGTTTAATCAACGCCGACAATTATCGTTCTCGAGGAAAACAAGAACTTTGACGCAAACCCTTGTCTCGGTAGCAACATGATTGTTTATTATTACTGATCATTCTAAAAAATAAAAATAAATAGAACAATTTGAATACTTTTATTTGTTTTCTTTTTCTTTGTTAAAAAATTACCATAATTGTTTATTATTACCATTGATCACAAAAAAATAAAACAAGAGTATCTTATAGACCCATTAAAGAGCACAACATGTCACTCAAAAGATTTGCGGGGATACAATCATCCTCCCAACCACCCAAGCTAATCCAATGGGCTAAAAAAAATGTTGTGTTATTTATTTATAATTATAATAAATAATAAAAAGTTAATATTTATTTTATATTTAATATCTAATAATTTCAAATTTTAACTTTCAAACTTTGTAAATATTTTTTTTAAATCTACTAAGTTAAGTATAGAAAAACAAATCATTAACTCATATTTAATTAGAAGATAATTATAAAATATAATTATAATAAATATGATTAATAACTCTCTTACATATTTACATATTTAGTAAGAATATAATCATAAAAAAAATCTTTAAATTGTTTATAATAAGAAAACATTAAAAATAGAAAAACTAATCACTAATTCTAATATTAATAAAATATAATTATTTATAAAAACCATTTTAAAAAATAAGAGGGCATGAGATACACTTTCCAATTTAAAGGATTTTTTTCAATATTTTTAAAACACCCATGCATATCTATATTTTAGATGTAACGGCCTTCAACTGCAAAATGGAAAATCTTCAACTGCAAGGCCTTCAAATTTTCGAGTTTCTATTTCATTTTAATTCTATTTAAGTATTTTGTTGGCGCAACTTGTTGACTGCTCCGTCACCCATTTTATGTTGGGACATCCTAAAGGAATAAGGTCCACTAATGATTTACAATGTTCAACACCGTCCAACTCTTCTAGTGCAAGGCACCCTTGCACATCACCCCATTTCAGGTTGGGACATCCTAAAGCAATAAGGTCCACTAATGATTTACAATGTTCAACACCGTCCAACTCTTCTAGTGCAAGGCACCCTTGCAAATCTAGCAATCTAAGCTTTGTGAGCTGCGCCAAACCCTGTATGCTCTTCAAATCCACACAAAGTGATGCCCACAACTCTTCCAGCGATACCAATGTCTTATTACTCGGTAGCCTCTCCAAACTCCCGCACCAAGACAGTTCCATGCTTTGGAGGTTCGTCAAGTTGCACCAAGACAGTTCCATGCTTTGGAGGTTCGTCAAGTTGCCGAGGGACTCTGGTAGCCTCTCCAAACTCGAGCACCCATTCAGCCCCATGTCTTGGAGGTTCGTCAAGTTACCAAAAGAATCTGGTAGCGCCTTCAGTTTTGTGCACCTTTTTAACACCAAAACCTTCAAAAACTTCATATTGCAAAACTCT
>JASDQU010104385.1:203162-229877 GCA_032191745.1 Picea mariana | reverse complement strand
TTCTTCATTAACTGGTTTCTCTCCTTGGAATCCAAAGGAGATTTATTATCCCCATCAAGGGAAATTTGGGGTTATTTGATATAATGAACCCTCTCTTATAGTTTTCACATTCTTTCCTCTAGTGATATCATGGCCAGTACTTTCAAGGCTTCACCCCCATAGTTAGTTATTGGCAACTCAAACAATAATACATTTACAATGTCCACATGCCTTAGCATGGTAATCCTATTTTATGATTAATTACAAGTTGGGGGAAACAGGGTGTTACAATTCCCTCCCCCTTAAAGGAACATCGTCCTCAGTGTTCTTTCTCAGAAACACCTGTCATGCCTTTCTCATTTAGCCACTTCAGAAGTCTTGATCTTTCTTTCTGGGTCAAGTCCTCTTTCAAACCCTTAATTTACATCACCTTCTTTCAATAATTCTTGGACAGCAAGCATATTAATCATAGTCTCATGCGATAACATTGTATAAAAATTTCTAGGAAAATTTTATAATATTAGCACAATAATTATCTACGCAGTTTGTGGATTTGTATCCACATGGTTGTTTTAGTATCCAGTCTCACTGTTTTACCTTGGCATATCCATTGGGTGCATGATCTCAATTAATAGTTTACAAGAACTATCAAGGTTTCATATTCCTTGTGGTCACTCACCCTCCAGGCCCAGGATCAGGCATCCCCTTCTTTACTATACAGTCCCTCGGGTGATCCATATTGCCTTGCCAAGGTTTCCTCTCATAGGAAGAACTACCCATCGTTTGCATGATCCCAATAAATAGTTTACAAGAACTATTAAGGTCTCCTCTTCCTTGTGGTCACTCACCCTCTAGGCCTAGGCTCAGGCATCCCCTTATCTTCTATACACTCCCTCGGGTGATCCATCTTTCCTTGCCAAGGTTTTCTCTCACAAAAAGAATTCTAAAGCCTCTATCGAGTCTTACAGTCGAGGTGTCACTCAAACTTGCTCTGCTGAGGCATCCCTCTGGCTTGTGTTACCTCAACACAATATATTCTAGGTGATCATGGCTTACCACGAGGTTCTCATGGTTCAGCAGTAGCCTTTTTTCATGATTTTACAACTTGATAGACTTTAGGGTCAGCTAAAGTCAGGGACGAAGGTTACTCTCCTTCTCCTGGTACTGTAATAGATAGGGATGAAGGTTACTCTCCTTCTCCCGGTACTGTAATAGATAGGGATGAAGTTTACTCTCCTTCTCTCGGTACCGTAATAGATAGGGACGAAGGTTACTCTCCTTCTCTCAGTACCGTAATAGATAGGAATGAAGGTTACTCTCCTTCTCTCGGTACCGTAATAGATAGGGATGAAGGTTACTCTCTTTCTCCCGGTACCGTAATAGATAAGGATGAAGGTTATTCTCCTTCTTCTAGCACATAAATAGTTAGGGATGAAGGTTACTCTCCTTCTCCTGGCACATAAATAATTAGGGACAAAAGTTTCTCTCCTTCTCCCGAGTCAGTCTCTATTTCATGCGATTGGATTATACTCTTTCTCATAGTTCTCCCTCGAAACTGAGAGCTCGGTTTCTCATCTCTGCACTTCTTCACATATCTCTCCCTTTCACCTATATCACATGTATACATAATTCATGAGACATCATAAATTTTTAAATTAAAAATTTTATTGTAAATATGTCACCTACAGATTTCCAATTCCACATTTTATTTCCATATTTGTTCTGCACAGGAACCAGATTCTTAATTATGAGACTTTCCTTCCCATAGCAATTTGGTTCAACAGGAAGTTGGTCTTCCTTATGGTCTTACAACGCTACCATATCCAAGACCTATTTCCTCCCTGCAATTCATTATTTACAATGCCAAACAAACTATTAGTCTCTTATGCATCCATGTGTATATATCTATATTCAAAACCATGCATACTAACAGTTCATCACATCTATATAAACATAAAAAGGGAATCCCATTCCTTTCCTATGCCTCATTTCAACATACGAAACCTTTCAAAATGAAATTCAACATTTCAAAGGATTTTAGCAAATGTGCCAATTATTCATGGACACATTCATACCCAATGCACTCTTTCATTGTTTTTCAAGTTCATCACACTTTATGACCAGTTCTTGGCCATGGGCTGTTGGAATTTAACCAACCTTTTCCTCATATGGTTTATTCGTTTTCTTTCATTCTTACAGTAGGACCATATTGTCTGCTATAGGCTGATCACGATCATGAACGAAGACATTGCAAATACACCCATTTTATCTAATATTACTAGACTTCTATAGCAAGTTGGAACACTAGCTATGAGTAAGTTCTCTTTAGGAGCCTCTTGCCATGCACAATCCCCAAAGGTTCAACCTATTGTATCATAAACCTTATGGACAAAAACCATGAACCAAAATGATAATTGCATTGAATAAATATTATAATCAAATAAGAACAACCATTCTCCATTATAGAAGTGAATAACCCATGTCAAGGTCTCCATTATAAGCGTTTTATGCCAACACGACCATGATTAATTTTAAAATTCTACATCCTCGTGTCTTCATGGGAAAAATCTAACAATTTACGAAAAACCAAGTTCAAAAAGTGCCTACTAGAAATCTGCAAAAACTACTAACATGTGATATTGATTGGTAGATCAATGGTTATAATAACCATTAATCATTCTAAAAAATAAAACAATTTAAATTATTTTATTTATTTTCTTTTTTCGTTAAGGATCATTTTTTTTTGTAAGCTAGCAATTGTATTACCTTTCATAAACTGAGATTACAAAATAAGTCATTAACACTGGTATCGAGGTTTCCAACGAAGGAAAACAACCTCACCACCATGTGTAAAATTTCCAAAACAATGTGCTATGACAACTAAATAGAGACATAGTTACAGATTTTGAGTTGCCATAAATCGTCCTGGGTATATGACCATACCGAAAAACTTGGTTCTGCAATCTAACAGACCATATAAAAAGTAGAAAGACCAAAACATAGCAGGCTATGGAAACTTATTTACTAAGATGATTGTAAGGAAAATCATACCTATATGATTCCGACCGTTTAGGAGCCATTATAACTTGAAGTATCTCCTCATCGCTGCATCATTGTTGTGGGTCTTCTGCTCTCGAATGCAAGAGCCATTCCAGTCGTTTCTCCACCAAATCTTGCCTAAATTTATGTTCATCATTGTCCCGACAAAGTTCCTAAATGATCTCATGCTGCACCTGAGTGAAGCATGGTTGGGCAAGTGGAGGAGAATGGGAGTTGGAGGCATTAGCTAGGTTGGGAGCAGGGATGGTGGGGCTGAAGGACAAAGTCTGGGTGAGATTTGGTTTGATATCTTCGTCATTAGAGGTAGGGAGAATTCTTTGCGACTCCATTGCAGTATGGCAGGAGAAACAACAACCGAAGTTAGATGAGCGATAAGCATGATGGCCACGACCCCAAAGATTTGAGCAACTACCACTAGCTCATTTCGACCAACCTCGCTCTTTAGGCATGAAAAAAAACCATGGGATGCAACGATGGAGTATGAACATGGCACTGGGAAGGAGCACAATAAGGAAACGAAACCAGAGACAGGGATGAGTGAAATTGAAAGTTGAAAATGACCAAAATGAACAGAGTTTGTTGTAGCCATCATGATCAAGACGTCGATATTACAGTACCAAAGGATCTTGAAACCCATTCCCTTCGTACAAGAGAGGAATAACATCGAGACCATGTGGAAGGAGAGCCAAGGAGGAAGGCATGTTTGAGTTTAATCAATGCCGACAATTATCGTTTTCGAGGAAAACAAGAACTTTGACGTGAACCCTTGTCTCAGTAGCAACATGATTGTTTATTATTACTGATCATTCTAAAAATTAAAAATAAATAGAACAATTTGAATACTTTTATTTGTTTTCTTTTTCTTTGTTAAAAAATTACCATAATTGTTTATTATTACCATTGATCACAAAAAAATAAAACAAGAGTATATTATAGACCCATTAAAGAGCACAACATGTCACTCAAAAGATTTGCGGGGATACAATCATCCTCCCAACCACCCAAGCTAATCCAATGGACTAAAAAAAATGTTGTGTTATTTATTTATAATTATAATAAATAATAATAAATTAATATTTATTTTATATTTAATATCTAATAATTTCAAATTTTAATTTTCAAACTTTATAAATATTTTTTTAAATCTACTAAGTTAAGTATAGAAAAACAAATCATTAACTCATATTTAATTAGAAGATAATTATAGAATATAATTATAAAAAATATGATTAATAACTCTCTTACATATTTAGTAAGAATATAATCATAAAAAAAATCTTTTGCATATTTAGTAAGAATAAAATCATAAAAAAAAATCTTTAAATTGTTTATAATAAGAAAACATTAAAAATAGAAAAACTAACTAATTCTAATATTAATAAAATATAATATTATCTTTTACATATTTAGTAAGAATACAATCATAAAAAAATCTTTAAATTGTTTATAATAAGAAAACATTAAAATTAGAAAAACTAATCGCTAATTCTAATATTAATAAAATATAATTATTTATAAAAACCATTTTTAAAAATAAGAGGGCATTAAACAATAATATATTTATATTGGGTTGAGATATACTTTCCAATTTAAAGGATTTTTTTTAATATTTTTAAAACATCCATGCATATCTATATTTTAGATGTAACGACCTTCAACTGCAGAATGGAAAATCTTCAACTCTAAGGCCTTTAATTATAAATAGAAAATTTTTGAGTTTTTATTTTATTATGTCCGAAAGGCGTACATCTATTGATAATGGGTAGATTTAATAGGAGTTAGTGCTTAATAAGTTTTTTATGGATATGATTAAATATGGATAGTGATTACCACGTATGTGATTAACAAAAATTAAAATATTAACATCAGATAAATGAAGCGCAACCATTTATTTGTTAATCAATAATAAAATTTAATAAATTCTTTACCAACCTTTTAATTCTATTTAAGTATTTTGTTAAGTATTTTGTTGACGCAACTTGTTGACTGCTCAGTGACGCCATTTTATGTTGGGACATCCTAAAGGAATAAGGTCCACTAATGATTTACAATTTTCAACACCGTCCAACTCTTCTAGTGCAAGGCACCTTTGCACGTCACCCCCATTTCAGGTTGGGACATCCTAAAGCAATAAGGTCCACTAATGACTTACAATGTTCAACACCGTCCAACTCTTCTAGTGCAAGGCACCCTTGCAAATCTAGCAATCTAAGCTTTGTGAGCTGCGCCAAACCCTGTATGCTCCACACAAAGTGATGCCCACAACTCTTCCAGCGATACCAATGTCTTATTACTCGGTAGCCTCTCCAAACTCCCGCACCAAGACAGTTCCATGCTTTGGAGGTTCGTCAAGTTGCACCAAGACAGTTCCATGCTTTGGAGGTTCGTCAAGTTGACGAGGGACTCTGGTAGCCTCTCCAAACTCGAGCACCCATTCAGCCCCATGTCTTGGAGGTTCGTCAAGTTACCAAAAGAATCTGGTAACGCCTTCAGTTTTGTGCACCTTTTTAACACCAAAACCTTCAAAAACTTCATATTGCAAAACTCTTCTGGCAATTTTTGGAAAGAACAATAGCTCAAGAAAATCCGTTCGAGGTGCTTCAACTTCCCTATGGATTTTGAAATCTCCGAGAGTCCACCAGAAATCTCTAACTGCCGCAACTGAAAAGGAACCTGTAAAATAACGTGTTTAAACTGTTCAAAATATAAAAGTGGATGATTCTCATCAAGAGAACCCTTACAATTCCTTTCAAGCCCAGCGCTACGATATCAACCACTAAAGAACAAACAAATTCCAATTTACCTTCGATGTGTCTTGCCACAATGTTTTCAATACTTCCTCCTTCACCTTCAAAACCCTTAAATTATTCATTGGAATCCAACAAAGCCAGAGTAGGGACAGTAGCGCCAGGAAAGCCATACGAGATTAGGGGAGTGCACCCTTGTCAAAATGCGCTCCAAGAGATACTCTTCAGTCTGAAGAAGCTGCAACTTCAAGGCAGCAATCCTCTCGCTTTGGTAACACGACAACGTTTCTCATGATTATCCGTATCCCCGTTAAAAAACGTCCTAATTCCCCGCACTTGTGTTATTACCTGTTCATTCGCAAAAACGATCAAGAATTTTCACAATGTATACAAATTTCTCTGGGAAATTTAAATATACTAAATGATTGAGCACTTACAATGATTGCAGCAGAAAATCATCAATGTTCTCTTCAGGATGCCAAAGACGGCGAGGCAATTTATCCTGCGCAATCTCTCGTCCCATATCTCGGAGGTGATCGTGCATATGTATACAATTATTTTTGTTCACTTCCACCATGCATTTGCTCTGTAGATTTTGAAACCTGAACGAACCTTTCGAGCCCCGTTCGTCCCACATTCGTACGGTGACATCCCTCTTTTCTCCTATGAAAAAGCAGGCAATATCTAGAAAGATTTGCTGTTCCTTTTCATGGAGTGCATCATAACTATTTTTCAGTCGCTTTTGTCTTTTCATGTGCTTGCGAAAGTGTATCCTCCCAAACAGATTTGTCATTTTTTCCTAAGAGAAGTGCCCCAAACACTTTTAAAGACTAGGGCAATCCCTGGCATGCTATTAGAAACTTATCAACCAGCACTTCAAATCCTTGGAGAGGATACGCCTAAGAGAAGGCATAAGAGCAAAAGAGCTCTCGTGAGCGTTCTGTAGCAAGGTCTGTTAACTTATAAATGGATGTATCTTCCACTCCTGACCTTCTGAGGACGTCTCTGTCCCGATATGTAATCAAAACTAAGCTATTCGAACAGTAGACATCTCTATCTCGGAAGAGCCTATCTACGTGTTCTTCATGATCTACATCATCTAAAATTAGCAAGACTTGAGAAGACGAGAGAAACTCTTTAAGCTTCGGTGTACCTTGATGGATGTTGTCTATAGGCTGATCGGATCGAGTTAAGCCCTTCAGAATGTCTCTCTGCAACTGCAACAGATGTAATGAGCTTTTAGCGTTTTCTCTTACATCGGACAAAAAGTGGGAATTACTGTACTCTGAACGCTTTCCGTTGAAAAACTCTAATGCCAAAGTCGTCTTCCCCACTTCGCCTAAGCCGACTATGCCAACCACCTGAACTTTTCCCCACTCCGCCTTAAGCCGACTATGCCGACCACCTGAACTTTTCCTGTGTGTTGCTGCTTTAATACTGTTTCAAAATCTTTTACTTTGTTATCTAAACCAGTGGGGTATTTGGCCACATACAACTGTGTGTTTAAAGCCAATGTTTCCACCACATGTTCGACGACCTTATCCAGCATCTGGCCCTCGTCGCTGGTTATTCAAAATCAAAACAAACGAATAAATAATTGAAACCATAGGCAGAGCATCATATATAATATATTTTATCCATAGAGAGGGAGTTGGAGGTCTCTCCCGTTAAACTTGCCGCCGTCGAGTTCAAAACCACTTAAGTCTGCAAAACTCGAAAGAGCATTTCTCCACTTTTGAATGGTGTCGGGGTGATATCGTGGCTGTACGTCTCCTTCGTCTGGCCTAAGGCTAGAAGGCTTGACGTACTAAAATACCGGAATAACGGGCGCCCCCGATTTCCGCATGAGGTGGAGTTCCTTCAAACACCATGGTGATTCCGTGTAGCTCGGAGAGAAGGAAAATCAAGTCCCTCTCCCAATTCCTGCTGGTCTAAAAAGGGTCTGAATCCATGTGAAAGAAGACGACGATAAAGATAGCTAGCGAAGGTCTTCTTCGTATCCGGACCACGATGGTTAATAAAGACATAGTACCCGTAATCGCAGCTGCCGCTGGTGGTGGGATGAGAAGCAGTGGAGCTGGAGGCGGGGGGAGCGTCAATCGTTCTTGCAGGAGAAAACGCCGAATTTCCATTTCAATTTCAGACTGCGTTTGGGCGAAGGAGGATATAGGCGTTGGGTATGCCATAAATATAGAAATTGGGGGATGGCAAGCTCTGATGTTGGATGCGATGAAGGAGATGAGAAAACGCCGAATTTCCATCAATTTCAGACTGCGTTTGGGCGAAGGAGGATATAGGCGTTGGGTATGCCATAAATATAGAAATTGGGGGATGGCAAGCTCTGATGTTGGATTCGATGAAGGAGATGTGAAAGTAGTTTCAGAGGAGTGCAGAAATTGTAGGAAGGATATTATGGTGACGAAAAGATAGGAATGCAGAGATATAGAAAAACCCTCATTATGCTTTTATCGGCTAAACCCGCTATTAAAATAAAGTGTTTTCAAACGCGTTCGTTCTAACGAAAGAGGCCAGGCAGCGATCCCTCAACCGCGTCAACGTTATTTTTTTGCGTGTGGAGTCCACATGCGTTTGGTGAAGAGGCCGACCATCGACCACATGAACGTTATCTCTCTGCTTGTGGGATCCACGCGCGTTCTACTGTATTCTCGGCAGCTCGACAAGTGGAACATTCAAATAAAAAGGACAAATGGTGTGATTTTTTATTCACTTTGCAATTTTTTATTCATTTATTACCCATTGGAAAGCCCAAGCTGCTCACTGTATGCTCGAGTGCATGTGATCTACAACTGAAACGCATTCAAATAAATAGTAGAAATGATGTAATTTTCTCTTTACTGTTACTTTACTCTGTATCTGATCTACAACTGGAACGCATTCAAAAAGGAGAAATGGTGTCATTTCGTGTTTAATTTGCAGCTCGACACGCATCCATTGGAAATGGCAAGATGCTCACCTCTGTCTTCAACAACTGCACGGCGTCCCGCCCGAGAGGACTAGATGCTCTTCGAAAGCCCGCCGAGCAAGAATGTAATTATGCAAACTGTATGGCATCGCAAAAGGACAAGGTGCTCTTCGCCACGCGTAAAAGCCCAACCAGTTGGAAAGATAAACGAGAAATTCCATGGTGTTCTTCGCTACGCGTAAAAGCAAACGAGACCCACCAAGATCTTTGTGAGTGAGAGTGTGCTTGCTAATTTTTAAGGAGGGAACTACCCCTTGAACCCCTTTTCTTAACAAGATTCATAAATAATCAGGCAATCGGGCAATCCAATGAGAGACTCTTCGAACAATACTCCTTGAGGGCAATCCAATGGGGCTCTTCGAACAAATATGAGAATGAGAATGGAAAGAACGTTTTGATAACCTCTATGAAGATATTCAAAGTTATTCTTCAACATCGTTAAATGCTCCCTAAATTCTCAAATGAACACCGCAATAAATCCATTATTTCAATATGGATTAGAGTTTGTAGGTTCTGGAATAAAATCTGCTTAAAAACGATGTAATATATTTTTCATTGAGAGGAGATATGGATATAGTTTTTTAATAGAATATCACAAAATCATTAATTGGCTCAAATATTTATTATATTAGTAAATATGGATTGGATCTTTTGATGAAGATTTAGTATACTCCAAACATGGTTTATGCTTTCGTTACACATATTTGAATTTTTCTTAATGTTGTTGTGTTATTGTATATGCTAATTATAAGTTATGTTCATGGATATAAAGTAGTTATATAGAAACATAGATAACAAGAAATAAAAATTATATAAATTAAGCCATTTCCAACTTCCCAGTAATAAAAAATGCTAGAATGTTCTATTTTAGTGCCACTAATTACTTGGCTTTTTATAAGTAGGGGTAGCAATGAATGTGGAAGAAGCTAGTAAAAGTAGAGTCTATTATGTACTACTAGAGTTTTTTTTGAATTGTTTTTACTTTCAAACAAAGCATATGTGAATTTGAACATCCAAAATGCACTAAGGGAAGGTATAACATGCAACAATGGGAAAATATCACAGACATCTTGAACAAGGGACATAGGTAAAGATATTCATTATCGCACAATTATATAAATATATATTTGATCACTATGAAGATGTTCATTGTTCCACTAAAACTCAATTTTGATATAAACTAAACTATATAATAATGAGCTTGGAAGATCCATGGTAGCAATGAATACAAATATAATATAAGACAAAACAAAACCAAGGGCATACTTGAATGTCAAAGAAGCTTGCATAGTTCCATAAAACATGTTATAATAACATACATTCTTCTGTTTATAACATATATAATATATTTGGTGGGTTCGTATGCATAGGCACATGGAATTAAATCACTCATATTAACTCAAAAAACATTATATTGTCTATCACATCCAAAAGATGGGCACGAAACTATGTATTGTCCATATTATCAAGAGTAATGTTATGACATCTAGAGTTCTTTTCATTTACTACTCTGCATTCTAGAACACATGAAACAAACATGTATACAAATGTATTATTTTAAATAAAAAACCAATGGAAATCAAGGAAAAATATAGTTCAGCTAATCTTCAAACTTTCACTATGAAATCTGTTGAGCAATAAATACCATTAAGTTTTTACTAACTTGAAACAACAAAAATATCATTCGTTTGCAATGGTTTTTCAAACACCATGCACTTCCACAATAAAAAAAAAAAGAAACAATAATATCATAGAATTATTCAGCATGACAATAGTTCAGTGTATTGTATTCGCATGAATTTCAATTAACAAGTGACAATTACCATGTAATCTAACTCTACATAATCCAAAATCGCAGAGTACTTGAAGGTATCATATATATGTATATGTATTTAGTTGTAGAATTCATCTGTCTATATAGAACACAAGATGAACAATGTCAATATTGAATTTAATCGATGAGTGAAGACTACTCAAAGCTAAAAATAATCAAAGTACAAAAAAATATAGTGAGTGTACATCAAGGTAGATGATGGCCATTTAATTTTCCACTACAATGTTTTCCCAATATAGTGATAGTTTTCTTATTTCAACCTTAAAAAGAGAAATGTCCATATCTCAGATTATGTTTCATAACATTGAGCTACAAATATTTCAAGAGACATGCCTTGATAGGTTACACTGCAAAGGCCACACTCCCTTCAACCTAATGGCCTAATGGGTATCTATTTTGCGAGAACTACCAAGGACTTGCACATACTCTCATCAGCTTGGAACACATTCCCTTCTAGTAAGGCATAAAAATATCATTGAACACCAAACAAAAGCACTGGAAAGATTGAGTGACAAAGAACATTGCATAGTTATATCCAAGATGTTTATAATAATAGATATATTTTTGAAAACTATGATATAATTAATCCATATGAAATTTCATTGCAATAGGTTTGATAAGAAAAATACAATAATGATAGTCAATATAAAGGCTAAGGCTATATTGTCTTGTGTTTTTGTAAATTGTTTTTAGTTTCAAATCAAGTATTATAGGACTTGGAAAGACTAAAATCCATGCCAATGATTAAAATCATAACCTAAGCAATACAAGTATATAATTTATGGTTCTTGGAAACTATGTATAATCCAATACAAGGATAAATTGCATGGATTCAACACAAGAATAAACTATATGGATCCTAAAAATTACATATAATCTAGCCATGCTTGCAAACTTGGTTGTATTTCTCTTGTATTTAGAATCCTTGCATGAGAATCCATAGTTGCACTTCTTTATGCTTTGATGTCTTGACTAGAACATGCATAATGCATCGATGTTAAGTACCTGAATAGATCTACAAATACAATGACCACAAATACTGAATACACAATAGATCCACAAAACAAGATAGAAGAAACCACACTTTATTATTTCAAACCCTTGATGTAGGGAAACACCATACAATGGATCCTATTATGGAAGGGATCCTCCTATTCACTTGCCTCTTCGAGGGGGCATCCTCCTATTGAGCTACTACTCCAAATATAATAATTCTCTTCATATCCCATTACATTGATTATATTTCTACCATCACCTAAGAACATTCTAGAGGAGGAATTTTCTAGAAGTAGAACCTTCTAAGAAGTCCTCTTACATTTATTGTATCTAACTACCCATTTAGTATATCTAACTACCATAGTAGGCCTTATTTAATAATATAGTGAATATGCAGGATGGACGTTGATAATAATCATTGGCTCCCGATTCGTCACATTGATACTCTCTACAGAAGGTGGATTAGAGTTATCAAATAAAATATGAAAGTGGTTGTCATCCCATAAATGACAACTATCCATATACCAATCATCGCAATCGGCCTCCAAATCATACCAAACATATATTTCTTGATTATATGCATCCATGATGTCCACCATAAGAAATCTCTCCTTCATGCTATCCAATGAATCTTGAATACTATGAAAAATATCATTGAGGTAGTTTGTGAGGCCATCCAATGTGTCATACAATTGAGATTTGAATGCTTTAGTAATTTGTAGAATTTCTTTGAGGGTTTGAGAGGAAATATCCATTTGAGCACCCTATGAACTCTTCGGTCCCACAACCATCATGAAAAACCCCAAAAAATAGAACAATAAGTTACGGCAGAAAATCGCGGTTTTTTTTCTAGAAAAACCTTGAAAAACTATTGAATTTAAAATGCTCATAGCTTCACTTCCCAGACTCTATTTCGGCTGATTTGTTTTTTGAAATTGGGTGAAATTGTGAGAGAGGAACTCAGATATGTAATTTTTTTGGGCAAATTTGACCTCCAGATGATACATAAATAAAAAAACAATTGCGCTACCGTCCGAAGAAAAAACCCTGAAAATTTTCAGATTTTAAAACTTCAATATCTTGACTTCCCAGACTCCGTTTCAGACAATTTTGTTTTTCATCTTGAGTGTTTTTATGAGAGGAACTCAGATACACAACCTTTTTCTGCAATTTTTTCACAGAAATATACCAAAAATTTATGGAATGTCGTGGCCCTCTTCTTTTTCTTCTCCAAAAAAAAAAAGAATCTGCAAAAATAAAAAATATTTTCACACAATGTCTATCAAGGAAAGTGCTCTGATACCACTTGCTAAGAACCTGAATATATCTACAAATATAATGACCACAAATACAGAATACACAATAGATCCACAAAACAAGATAGAATAAACCACACTTTATTATTTCAAACCCTTGAGGTAGGGCAACACCATACAATGGATCCTATTATGGAAGGGATCCTCTCCTATTCACTTGCCTCTTTGAGGGGACATCCTCCTATTGAGATACTTCTCCAAATACAATAATTCCCTTCATATCCCATTACATTGCTTGAACCCCTTTATATAGTGCTACCATCACCTAAGAACATTCTAGAGGAGGAATCTTCTAGAAGTAGAACCTTCTAAGAAGTCCTCATACATTTATTGTATCTGACTACCCATTTAGCATATCTAACTACCATAGTGGGCCTTATTTAATAATATAGTGGACCTAGTCCACCTTACATTGAATGGTCTCCACTACTATCATTATGGGCTCTCTAGGCCCCCCCACTACCTCCTTAGTTGCCTAACAATCGAGGCAAGGTCTAGGGAAGCAATGTTGGAAAAGTATAAAAAACATTTAAAACAGCGAGAGAAGGAAAATATGTGCATTATTTTACTATAATAGAATCATTTGTGTAACCACCATAAAGAGATGAATTGTTGCACTAGAGCCTAGTTTCAATAAAATAAACACAATACAGTAACAAGTGCTTGCAAGATCTAGAAGTGAAACATTGATATGAAAGTAACATATCGTGAAATAAAAAACAATGGTTCCTAACATAACTTGTAATAATGAACAAGAAAATGTGACAATTGATTTTAAAACGAGCATATGCATTCCAAAAGTTCATATATTGGAAATTATATAATTTAAGACATTGTTGCAATTCGATCCAAAGTATTTCATGGTACATATTAGATGCAATTATCCATATCTTTTACTTATCTAGTTAATGATTTGATTACTTTAAAAGAGCATGCAAAACAAGACAAAAGAAATACATAAAGAGATAATGAGCAATAATGAGCAACAAAAGAATGATAAAGAATCAACGAGATGATGATGGAGTTCATCCAGTATGGGCTACATCTCTAGGTCTGCTTCCAATGGGAGTGGCTTCTTATATTATGATGAAAAAATTACCAATTACAACAACAATTCCTCAACTAAAATCTAGTCTTATTCTTCATTGTAATACAATGGCATCCAAAATCCTTTACAAATGTGTCTCTCCCCTATGCTAATCTCCAAGAGGGATTAAAAATATCATGTATCTCTCCAATACAAAACAAATGTGGCCTTAACACTAAAATTCTTACATTCCTAAACCAAAATTATGCTCGACGCATTGGAAAACATATTGGTTTTTGTTAGGTAGATAGAGAGGTAGTGGAGGGGGGCTAGAGGGCCCATAGTGTAGGCCATTCAATGTAAGGTGGATTAGGTCCACTGTAGTATTAAATAAGTCCCAATATGGTAGTTAGATATAATAAATGTAAGAGGGCTTACTAGAAGGTTATATTGTTAAGAATCGAATATTTGAATAAAAAATACACCAGAATAGATCCAAGAAGGATATATGAAAACCACACTTTATTATAAGAAAACCCTTGAGGTAGGGAAATACCATACAACAAATCTTATTATGGAAAGTATCCTCTCATGTTCACTTGCCTCTTCGAGGGGGCCTCCTCCTATTAAGATACAGCTCCAAATACAATACCTCTCTTCATATCCCATTACATTGCTCGAACCCATTTATATAGTGCTACCAACCACCTAAGAACATTCTAGAAGAGAAACCTTATAAAAGTATAACCTTCTAGTAATTCCTCTTACATTTATTATATCTAACTACCATAGTGAGCCTTATTTAATACTATAGTGGACCTAATCCACCTTACATTGAATATCCTCCACTAATATCACTATGGGCCCTCTATGCACCCCACTACCTCTCTAGCTACCTAACATGAAATTTCATGGAACTTCCAATACACCCATCACAGATGTCATCCACCTACCCCACATAGTGAGCATTGAATGGGGCCAACATTGAAATTTCCTCAAATTGTTCTTGTATGTGTCACAATTTGACATGGTTACACTAGACACATGCCTTCATGGTATGGGAGGGTTTCAAGACTCAAGGATGTCTGATGTCTCCACATAATATTTGAGATCGTCGATGCTTACATCAATGTTCACCATGCACATCTCATTTTCATCATTTGTCATTTCAATGTATAGAAACTTTGCCGAAACTCTCTTGAAATGACATGGCACTTCCAATACACCCATCATAAATGTCATCCACCAACCCCGCACAATGTTCAGTGAATGGGACCAACAATGAAATTTCTTCAAATTGTGCATGTATGCATCGAAATTTGATGTAGTTAGACTAGACACATGCCTTGACATTATGGGAGGGTTTCAATACTCAAGGATTACTGATATCCCCACATAATATTTGAGATCATCCACGTTTGCATCAATGTTCATCATGGATGTATCATTATCATCATTCATCATTACAATTTGTATAATATTTGTCGGAACTCTCATGAAATGTCATGGAACTTCCAATACACCCATCACAAATGTCATCCACCAACCCCACACAGTGAGCATTGAATGGGGCCAACATTTAAATTTCTTCAAACTGTTCCTGTATGCGTCAAAATTTGATGTGGTTAGACTAGACACATGCCTTGATGGCATGGGAGGGTTTCAAGACTCAAGGATTCTCGATGCCCCCAAATAATCTTTCAGATCATCCAGTATGTTTTCATCAATGTTCATCATGGACATATCATTGTCATCATTCATCATTGTCATTTGTAGAATATTTGTGAGAAATCTCTTGAAATGTCATGAATCTTCCAATAAACCCATCACAAATGTTTTCCATCGACCCTGCATAGTGCGAAATCAATGGGGCCAACATAGAAATTTCTTCTGTTTGTGCATGTATGCATCGAAATTTGGCAGGGTTATACTATCTACACATGCCTTGATGATATGGGAGGGTTTCAAGAATCAAGTATGTTTGATGTCCCCACACAAACTTCGAGATTGTCCATGTTGGCACAGGGGAAGACCCAGAGTTCAATACTTCGACAAAGCACCAACAAAACCCTAACTACTGACCATTTCAGCAACACCTGCGAAGAATATGCAGTCTCACCCAAGGTAGAGGCAGGGGGGGTTACAGGACTCAGGTGTCTGTAACCAAGATGGAACAAAGATCTGTGATTACAATACTTCATAGAGTACTTAGGAACAACATTCAGTAATATATTAGCCTTATTCACATCACAGATCAACCCTAAGTACAGTTCGACGCAGTAATACCAAATATTAAGCACTCTAACCATCTAGCACATAGTATTGAATCAGATCTAGCATTCACCAATAAAGCACTAAGCATCCATGGATCTATCTAACATTCATAACATTCAATGTACTAAATAGATTCAAAGCATAACATCATAGAACAAAGAAACTCATCAACATAAGATTTACGTGGTTTACCCCAGTGTGGGGCTACATCCACCAACTACTACTTCTTCTATTATTCTACTTCAATCTCTTACATTCGTTTTCTCCTATGCACTAAGACACATAGTCAAACATCGCACTAGAATAGGTGATATGTGCATTGCGCACTAGATCCACCTTCCCCAAAATCAGGTCAAGGCACAAATCCAACTCCTCTATCAAGCATGGAGCCTTACATACATGTTTTGTTGCACAAAGAAATGTAGAACTACTTTTCTCTTGCACTTAGCTACATACTACTCACATACCTCTATCACATATGCCTCCTTGTACCTTACAATATCACTTATTTAAACATTTACAAAAAGACCTAATCATGGGTAAACCCATGGGCCGACATCCCATAACCCATTACATAAACCCTAAAAACCCCATGCTAGGTCCACAAATCCCACAAAACAAATGACCAGCCTGTCTAAGTCCAAAAAGTGGTCAAACACAACCAATGTTTCCTCAAAACTTGGTCAAGGGCCAACATGCCCCCAACACTCACCTGTGACATGTCTCGAGTCACTTAGATCTAGGCAACACTGCTTTGAAGGCCTCGAGCTTAGCTCGAGTTGCCTCAACCTGCTGCTTCACATGAGCCTCTTATTTAGAGAAATCTTGGATCATTTTCTTTGTAACAAGCCCTTCCAGCCATTGTTCCACTGTCACAACCACTTGGTCCAGTTGTGATCCTTGTCCTTTGATCACTTCATACACCAAGAAATCTTCCTCCTGCATCGGTTGTAGCCTCTGTGTGACTTCCATTACTCTACCCTCGATGGCAGTAATATGCTACTGGGCCATGTGTTATTCTTGTGATCTCTTCATTCTCTCGACTATAGTAAGTGACTTCATCCGCACTTGAAATGTCAGTGCCTGCTGCTGCGCCTCCGGAAGCTGTGCTTCCAACTTCCTAAGCTATGGGTCTTCTGTGAGGCATTCATAGGTCCACGCGCTTATGTTTCTTAGATTCTTACATTCTTAAGCGAGGAATCTGATCCTTTCCACAGCGCTCTTGGCGGCTTCCTCCCTCTGGTCACGCACTTCCTGCAGAGTGCTAGGAACTACTTGAATCTCCAACTCCATACCGTTGCATGAATTTTTTGGATGGCCTTAGTGAGCTTCGTCACTTGGACCTTAACTACTTCATGTTCCTCTTGTGCTGAGCCTAGCACAGAGAAAAGTGTTTTTCTCACCACTTCCTTGACTACAGTATTCTCTGCTAGAAGATGGTATTTTTCCTTCTGTATCTGTGCTTTGTCTCCTTCAAGCATCGCCCGTAACTCATCCTTATCATTTTCATAAGTGGTCACACAGTACCGTGCAACTCGTAGTTGCTCCTAGATCTCCTCTTTCTCTTTCTTCAAGGATTCTATAGCCTCCTATTTTGTCTCTTGGACTCCCTGAAATCGAGCCTTTGTTGAATCTACAAGTCTTCGAAGTTGGGCAGGTTCATCCCCCAAATCTGTAGTCTCTGACCAGGATGGCACAGTAAGGACTGCGCAGACTGAACGAATAAATTCATGTACTTCTCTCAACTCCCTTTCTATATTTCCATATAGTTCATCCTGCTTCGCTCCATATCTTTGCAGGATGTCCTCAGAAGCATCCTCCATCACTCCGTGGACTAGGATTATATCATCTTCTATGAGGGTGGACTCCATGTGGGTTTTACTGGTGCGGGTATTCTTTCTTGCCAAGGGTTTCTGCAGAGAACTCTTTCTCTTCTTATGTGTTTCTATCTTGGTGGGGGGGTCCTTTGGCAGCGTAACTTCACCTTCTCCTTGTTTTTCTCCTTCTTCCCCTCCTCCTTCTTGATTTACTTTGTCTCATCCTCCTCTTGTGGGTGAGCCATGCCACTTTCCTCTAAGGCGTTGTTCTCCTTGTCAGTCTCTATGTCTTGGAATTCCTCATTTTTCTTCTTCTTCTTCGCGCTACTCTATTCATCGTGCTTGACCCGGGTGACCAAGGAACTTCCTATAATATCAGGTTTAGAGAGTTTTGCATCATCAACCGATACAAGGAAGTCTATCAGTCATTCCTTGGTGATCTCCTCCATATCTTCGTCGGTCAACTTATAGTAGGACTGTAATTTATGTTTTCTCTCGTCCCTGCGCGCAGTGATATAAATGAAATGTCGATCTGCATGAAACTTGTCGAATTTCTTGTAATGGTGCAATGTTCACGGTGTCATGCAAGGAAAAGATTCTATGGAAACCTTTGGTTGCCACTACTACATATGGGCTGATTATTCCACGAAAATTTTCCATGTTTCCATTAGTTTCATCTTTTTTTTATATAGGGAGGGATTTTCGTCAACATTGCCACTAAAGTTCGTCTGAATATCGATGAATAGGTTAGTTTAACTTGGTCAGAATTTTCGTCGCTAATGTCACGAAAGTTCGTGGCAATAGCGGTGAAATTTTTTCCTATCTCAGTGGTTGGTGTTAACGGCTAGTTGACTACTTGATCTATATAAGCCTCACTTTAAGAGACTTTGTGACACAATTTCTATAGTTTTGACACTGTTCTTGGATTTTGTTTGAGCTATTTATTTTTTCCGTCACCCACCAGTTGAACAAATCCAATTCTCAAACTACATAGCTCGGATTTTGAACTTGCAAGGTTAGTATGTTTTTATTTATTGATGTACTCAATTAACTTCTAAATTTTTGTTCAAATGTCCAAATTTCATGTAGCTTGTTTTTTCCTTGATAATATATTATATGTGTAGTACCATATTTCATGTCTTAGGTGTTTGGATCTAGTTATTATATTCTATGGAAAAGGGTATATGGATTCCATGATATTCTAGGTTTATGGAATCCACATACCCTTTTCCCTTCAATTGTAGCTATAATGTCTCTCTCTTTTTATTGATAAAGATATGAAATTGCTCTTGAAACTCAACCCTGATCAGTGAAATGATAGTAATTGATTGTCATTTTCTTCTCTCTTTTATTTTTAAGAACTAACAAAGAAACACCAAAAAAGATTGATTGAAGCTTTGATACCACTTGTTACATCCCTAGTACCCAAATGGGATCACACTTGCATAAATTGAAAATAATATAATATTGACAATAATGGTTGGGATACTTGCACACCTAATGGTTGGATAGCACTTAGTAATTCAATTAAATGAAGGAAGAAATCTCCATGAATAAAATATTAAAGTTGATTGTTATATTAATAAATGATAAGTTATGGTATATATAAGATAGGGAAGAAACTCATGTTTATAACAATAAGATACATAAACACTAACCCTAAACTTATGTTAGGTATATATGTTGTTATTATATAAAGAAAACGTGTGTACACATATGACCTTATTATAAAGATGTTATGTATGTCGTGATTAGGCACATAACAATCACTTTTAACTAGCCACCTTCAACCATCTTAGCTTATGGTTAGCCACCTTTAACTTTCTTGTCTTATGACTAAGCACCTTTAACAAATGAACTTATGATTATATACCATAGTCTTCCAATATAAATAAAGTATATTTGTTTCAACTTTCTCAATAAAATCCACATACCCTTTTCTTATATGTGATGTTGTTTCTCTCAATTTTTTATAATCACACACAATTCTAGATGTAGTGATTAACTTTAGTTTGTAGTTGATATAACTTGTTTATACACTATTAATAAGGATCAGTATCTAAAATATAAAAAATTCATGACGAAATCTACGATAACATGATGAAATCTACTAGTCAGACAATGAAAAATGAGAACATGCCAAAGTGTCTTAGAGAATAAAATTGTGACCACTATAAGTAGCATAAAATTGTGACCATTTTATGTAGATGAAAATTAACACTTTGTAATTTAAACCAACCCAACCCATTTGTGGATGACAAGTGGTTGGCATTCTTTTTTTAGTGGTGAATTTCAAAGATTGACATTTTGTCTACAAAACAACTTAGAGGCTAGTGTATGGTGTCGAGTGATTCAAGTTTGAGAAATTTTGACCACTTTCGTTAAATGGTGTGTAATTATTTTCCATGGTTATTCATTACACAATACTCTATAGTACAAATTCAAGCATATATATCTTAATAGTTAATCGATAATAAAAAAGAAGGCATGTCAAAATGTCTTAGAAGAAATAATTGTGAGGATTGTAGGTCACTGTAAATAAACATATCATAATCGAAAGGAGTAGCTAAAATATAAAAAATTGACAACTTATTGTTTGGTATGGTGTAGGTAAGACAATTACCTTTCAAGACAAGGATTTGTCACTATGAATGAAAATGATAGGAAGCTTGCTCGGTTAAGAGCGACATTAGAGGTGAGGGGCAATGGAAAATTTTATTGCCCTTGCTATGATTGGAGAGGCTTGCGAAAAAAAAGACTTTTAATAACAACAACTCAAAGAAATTGTAGGGAGAAGGGGCATGCCGAAGGGGGTTATGAATATCGTCCCTTGGTAAGAGGATTCAATATTTAATGTATTCTCTATAATAATTAGTATGTCATGAATTTTAGTAATATTTCTTATCGAGATTTTAATATTTTATATACACACTAATGTTTCTACATTGTTTTTAAATGTATAGACGATGTCCCCAAAATGTCGACCTCCAGAGAGTTATTTGCCAAGTACTAGCATAAATACTACTTTACAGGGAGATGAACTTCGAGATCAGAATATTGAAGCTGTTGATCAAGTTATTAATGATGATATGGATGGATATAAGGTTAGTAATTCAAATCAGGAATATGAGATACACAGATTGATCCAAGACACATTTTCTCCAATGGATGAGGACAACCAGGATGATAGTCATGATGTTGATCCTCTACTCGAGAACTCGCGTCAACCTCTTTATGAAGGATCAACAACAAATATTTTATCTTCTATATTGTTGTTGGTGAACCTGAAGGTTTTGAATGGTTTATCAAACACATGTATCACACAGATACCAAGGTACTTAATTTGTTAATTATTTATTCCTGCATGTTCACAAATACTTAACAAGTTCAATTTTTTTCCTATATTGTTATTGTTTTCTAATTTGTAAATTAGTATATTGGATGAGATATTGATGATTAATATTGTTTACATTGACTTATTGTTTAAAATTTTTTAGATTGTTAGGTGAAGTTCTATTACCGACGTCAAATATTTGTCCACACACATATCGATAAATATCTGTGATTATGAAAGAAATTGGAATGGATTATCAGGATATTGATGCATGTCCTAATGATCATATCATATATTATGGATAATATGAATTAGAAAATGAATGCCCACAATGTCAAATAAATATATATCGAACCGATAAAGCGTCAAAGAAGGTGCCTCGCAAAGTTCTTTGTTATATTCCAATAATTCCACGTTTCCATCGGTTGTTCAGGTGCCAAAGTATAGCACAGTTTATGTATTTCCATGCAAAGAACAGAAGTCAAGACGATGTTATTCGAATGGTTGCAGATGGTTTTGAATTGAACTACATCGAAGAAAAGTGGCCAATTTTAAAGAAGAACCTTGTAATGTTAGACTTTCGTTGGCAGTTGATGGTGTCAATCCATTTGGAGAGCTTCGTTCTACTTACTTAGTGTGGCATGCTTTTTTTATAAAAAATAACCTTCCTCCTTAGATGTCGATCAACAGAGAGCACACAATGTTGGCAATGATTATTCCAGGTATTTAATTATCTTTTATTTTCTTTAAAGTATGACAAGATATTTCATTTCTTTGTTTCGTGCATGGTAATTATTTCTTTTATATATAATGACATCTAGATAAGTATAATTAATCATGCAGTATGTTGAACCAATTAGGTAGGTACCAGGTTAAATATATGAATGTATATATTGAGCCTCTCATTAATGAGTTGTTGAAGTTATGGGCTGGCATCACTATGTATGACATATCTAGACCAATAGGGAAAAAAATGATTTCAATTCCATGGAATACTGTCATGGACAATTCATGATGCCTGGGTTAGCACATTTTTGTGGTATATTGTTACTTTATTTTGTGATTTAATATTATATATATTTATTGAAAAAATCATGCATTATTTTAAATTGTAACTCTAATTTGATGCTACATTAATTCATATATCTTGTAGGTCTTCAAACAAAGGGTAAATTTGCATGCCCAGTTTGTGATCCGAGGATTAAATCTCGTCATTCAAGGATTTTAGCAAAGGAAGTGTTTGATGAGTATCGACACTTTCTGCCTAAGAACCATAGTTATCGAACTACAGACAGAGAAAATTTCAATGGTAAAGAAGAAAACAGAAAAAACCACGAAAAATGACACCTTGCCTATGGAAGTTGGAATATATTAGAAATCGTCAAGGTACACAAATTATTTATGTATGACATATTATATAAATCTTTTGTTAATTTCATTAGTATTAATTCATTTTGTCCCATTAATTAGTGTTAATTTCAATTTGTTGATGTTTTATGAATGTCATTAAGGCACGGATGGGCTTCCACGAGGAATGAATAGTTACTTGATGCAATTTAGCAGATTGCCATACTACGAGCACCTACAAATAGTTCATTGGTTTGATACAATGCATATCAGGAACAACATAACATAATTGTTATGGCGAATATTAGATGGAAGGATTGACAAAGAGAGAATTGGAAAGATTTGTAGTGACATACAGGAAGCTAATCATGCATTGCAAAGTGTTATTATTAATTCTAATGGTGATGGTCATGAACAAAATGCTAGTCTTCCTTGGTTATTGATGGAGCAACAAAGAAATATTGTAAAAGAGGTCATTTGAAAAATTAGGTTTCCGACGGGGTTTTCGTCGAACATACAAAATATCTTAACTAAAAAAGGTGATTTTGGTGGGGTTAAAACACATGACTGGAATACATTCATTAAGGTAATTAGTAGGTTATAATATATTCCCTTATTGGTATGCATTTTTTGGAAACAAATAATAACTATTTGTTTTTTGATACAATATGTTCTACCTTTATCTCTCCCAGATGAATTTGACAACAACATAAAACAAATTATTTATGTACTTGGAAAATACATGAGGTAAGTAATGTTTTATAAGGAAAATGTACTTCTTATGTGATTTGTAGCACAACATATTGACATATTATCTTTTATCTGCAAATTTGTGTATGCCTTGATATTATTTTATTGCATTGACATTTGTAGGTGGCTATCATCAAAAGAAATTCTTAAAGAAGATATAAGGTATTGGAAGAGAGAAATTCCCTGACTAATGTGTCAAATGCAACAGTATCTACCTCCAACATTTTTCAATGCATAAGAACACTACCTCATACACCAAGTTGAGGATATTGAATTATGTGGACTAGTACACACAAGGTCAATGTGGATGGTGGAGAGGCAGTTGAAGTCACTGAAGGCTTTTGTTAGACAAAGAGCACGTTCGGAGGGTTCTATGGTTGAGGGATAGATGGTATATCAATGCATGGTGTATATTAGTCAATATCTACCTAAATTAGCAGAAAATATGAATGTGCCTCGCATTTGGCATCTCAACTCCATCAACAAACTTGAAGGGGAGGTCCTATTGGGGAAAGGTAAAATGAGGACTGTGAAAGGTAATTATTAGATGTTGACGTAGATTTAATATATTACAAATTTATTAAATTATTCCTTTATTAAAAATAGCCAATTAATGATATTAAATTGTTATGCTATCATATAGTTGCTTGAGAGTGGGATTCCTTACATTTATACATTGCAAACAACCTTGATTGGATGGAGCATTGGATATAATATACTAAAGAATACTTCGGTAGGTTATCATGGGAAGGGGTGAGTAAGATGATGAAAACAATGCATCGTCATCAAGATAAATTTCCTAATCTTACATCAAGGGAAGTTGATCTAGCCTTTGGTTTAAAAGATAAACATGCAAGTTAAATTTTTTACCCACATTTTCCTAGTTTTTCCAAATTTTTCAATGTATTTGGTTTGTTTAATTATCGAAATATATATTTAGTAAGTCCTATATGAGGATTATTAATTGGCAATTTATTTTTTACTTGTTGTCCATGTTGCAGTTGAAACATCACAAGGCTATGTGGTGTAATGGTCGTAAATTTTGTATCAAAATGTTGGGTGATAAGATGAAAACCTCGGATTGTGGGATAACTGGAGTGTTTAAGGTCACCAACATTTCCTCTAGAAGTGACAGAAATCCAGAAGAAACTAAGAATAGGTACTATGGCCATTTGGAGGATATAATTGAGTGTGATTTTAATTCCTTTAAAATAGCTTTGTTTGAGGTTAAATGGTATAGGCTACGGATGCATGAACGTGATCTTGAAAGAACTGTTATTGAGCATGATAAAGGATTTACCATGGTTAATACAAGGGCATTTGAACCAAGTACATAGCCTTATGTTCTTCCAAGTCAATGTGAGCAAGTATTTTACTCAGAGGTACCTAGTAAAGAAGGTTGGTCATATCTTGTTAGATATGATCCAAGAGGAATACCAATAAAGTACAATCATGTAGTTGAAGATGAAGATAATAATGAGGAAGAAGATCATGATTATGCAGATCAGGAGCAGGTGGCTCATGTAGTCGATGTGTCAGATGAAGAAGTTGATCATCCAAATGTAGGAGATGATGATCTCATTGACGATATCGATAACCATAGTAGTGAAATTGACATTGATGATGATGTTGATAGGAATGAGCCTTTCACCAATATCGATTCTAAACCAGATCTTGATACAGATGTTGAGTTGGATGAAGAAAAAGACAACTGATATTTAATTGTTGAAAAGAAGAGGTATGTGTTTATATCTTTTATATGATCTTTATATGTTTTTATTTTGTATAATAGTATATGATACATGTTATTTAGAATTTCAAATTAGGTAATATGGGGAAATTGAGAGTGATGTGAGGGGGGGGGGGCATAACTAGAGCTTCCACCTCATGTGGTTGCCCATGTTTAGTGGAGAATGAAATATTATGGGAACCAATAGGATCTTTGCATGACTACGCCTAATCATACCAATGATGTAGGTATTTCCATCATCAATTCATCATGTAAACCATAAACCCTAATTTAGTAGTGGAGTCATCGAAAGTTGCCCCTAGTCTTAGTTGTCACCCTTCATGAGTGTTGTCACCCAACGATCATTATATCAGAAGGTTGGAGGCATGTGGACATTGAGATCATGAGGCTTTATAACCCTAATTTAGTGGATTCATTGATATATTCCCAGTGAATGGATGCGTTGTTGTTGACATGGAATGGGACAACACATGTACATGGGAGTGAAAATGCTAACAACCCAAAACTAAAAGGGATCAATACATTGACTATCAATGAGAGGTGATCTCGCCATGGTGTGTAGGAATAGGCATAGCACCTTCAAAATTATCATTCTCCAAATATATTATCCAAATTTTACAAGGAAATTGTACTAGGACTAGACACAGGCAACAATGACCTGTGAATGGGGCCAACGTTGAAATTTTTTCAAACTGTTTCTGAATGCATTGAAATTTGACATGGATAGACTATTCACATGCTTTAACGATATGGGAGGGTTTTTGGACTCAAATTTGACTCAAATTTTTTGACATGGAATGGGACAACACATGTACCTTCTTAATTTTATTCCTTCACTTGATGTGGGCCTGGTCATTCCTAGCCTTTAATTGAAAGTTACCCCTAGTCTTAGTCATCACCCTTCATGATAGTTGTCACCCAATGATCATTATATCAGAAGGTTGGAGGCATGTGGTCATTGGGATCATGAGGCTTTATAACCCTACAATAACGAGAGACATTAATTGAACTTTGACTAGATTGAAAGGTGCGTGCAATTGAAAATACTAACAACCCAAAACTAAAATGGATCAATACACTGACTGTCAATGAGAGGTGATCTCACTGCGGTGTGTAGGAATAGGCCTGGCACCTTCAAAATTATTATTCTCCAAATATCTTATACAAATTTATTTTAGATTGTACTTTCATATTTCTGTTACAATAGGCTTAGAATCAAAACCCTATATTGTTGGTTAGTCATTAGGAATCTCTTTTTACATAGTTCTTGGATGAAGAAAGAATACACTCTTGACCTCGCATTTTTCCTAGAGTTAGATTCGTGTGAGAAGCCATTGCCTTTATTTTTTGTCCTCTTTGACAACTATAGGTTAATTCTCTTTGTTGTTTTATATTTCCATTTATTTCATAATTGAAAAGTCTCTTGTTGAAAGAAAAGAGTTCCCTAGAACCCCTAGTATTTTACTTACCAATAAAGACCTAGGATTTTCTAAATGGTTTG
>JASDQU010104385.1:181411-192483 GCA_032191745.1 Picea mariana | reverse complement strand
GATAGATGCCAACGTAGCCTTCTCTCCAGCCGCACAGTCTAGTTCTGGAACCTCCTCTTCTGCTGCCTCTAATGTTTCGGCCTCCATGTTTTGTATCTGACCATACTCATCCTCTTCTTCGTCATCCGAAGTGACCTCAATGTAATGTACCTGTCCTCTTCCCATGCACTTGTGTGAGGGATTCCATGGATCCTTGCATGTGAAGCAAAGTTGCTTCCTTCTCAGTTCCCTCCTAGTGTTGTCTTCTATTCTGCCACGACCCTTGTCATAACCTTTAGGGTCACGTCCTCCCTGGTTTGTTGGAGGCCTTTGATCTCTTCCACCACTGTTAAGAGGTGGTCTGGGTATGAATTTTGGTTTAGCAGCTGGACCCAGATCCCTCGTCTTCCAAATGTCTTCTTGTAGGCTGGTAGGCTTGAAGGCCTTAACCCAACCCTTCAAGGGTTCCATCAATCCTTTTGTAAAGAGCATCATGAGCCTGGTTGGGGACATATCTTGCACCATCATTGCCAACCTTTGGAACTCATCAATGTATGCCTTAGCCGTACCTGTTTGCTTGAGTTGGGTGAGCTCTCGGAAATGTAACTCAGGATCTCCTAGATCAGATTTGTCAATGAGCCTCTGAGTGAATTATGTATAGAATACAATCTGGTTGTGGCCGAGTGTGGTGAGCCCATGGTACCACCAGTCGTGGGCCTTGCCATCCAAGTACATAGTGGCAAACTTGATGGCCTCCATCTCTCTCATGGGGTTAAGCTACAGGTAAGTATCCAGCTTCTACACCCATGCTTGTGCTGTCATCTTAGCCATACCATCAAAGTATGGAATCTCTATCTTCCCTGCCCTTCGCTCAAACTCAAAGCTACCCCTGTGGTTCGTCCTAGGCTAGTTTCTGAACTTGAGTTGACAATACTGGTCTAGGGCCATTTGTCTTTGAACTTTCATATCCAAGCTGTAGTTTTCCCTGGTACTCCTGGCTAATTGTGCCACAAAATCTTCAACCTGTTCATGTTGCTCTTGCTCATCTGTAAATGTGGGCATGTATGGTCTGGGGTTAGCTCTGCTACCTGAGTGTTGGCCTAGCGGTTCATCTATGAACACTGGCACGTATGGCCTATGATTGGTCCTGCTACCCATCTGCCCATGGAACATGCCACCTCCAAGACTTCCTTCGTATCCTGGTGCTTTCTACGGGTTATATCTGACTTCCTCATGGGTTCCACCGGACCCTCCAGCCTCCTTATTCCCATACGTATTAGGATCTTTGCCTCGATGGGTTACTTGCATCATAAGTTCAGTTATCCTAGTTTGGTTCTCGTTCATTTTCTGTAGATTCTCATCAACTTTCTTCAAGGTTTCAGAGATTTCAGCCTGTCCCCTTCTGTTGGTTTCCTGATACTCATCCAACCGTCGGACCAATGTGCTTTCTGTGCAGTTCATGTTTTGTTGGAACTTACCAAATTCAGTTACTAAGAGAGCCAAGCCCTGAGGCTCATGGTCTTCTCTTGACCCTTCTATTTCTACCTCTGTTTCAATGTTGTTTATCTTCCTTTGACCCATAACAATTCCCCTGTACTTTTGCATGCACCGATCTCTCCACATGTTTGGAGGATCGAGGCTCTGATACCACTGTAATGATCCCAAGCCAAATTCTTTCTTGGAATCACTAACTACTACTAATTTATTGATTTATTAAGTGCATACAAGATTCATCAACACATGGAGATCAAAATATATTCAAGATGTAGAAGCACAAGCAAAGATCTGACCTTTTTATTATGAGCAATGTAAGATCAATACAATAGATGGCCGATCTGGCATAAACCTCAGATGGCCGTACAAGCAATAGATATGAGCTTCTACAAAATGCTCCCGACAATACAAAATAAGCCTCCAAAGGCTGGATATACAATGAAGACTGAATCAAGCGGATCTGATCCATACTAATGCTCAACCTGCAAGCTGGAAAGTGCCACATCCTGCTAGAATGCTGAAGCCCTCAATAATTCTGCCCTTCTACCAAAAGTGTCCAATCATCCTGAGAAATATGCCAAATGATAGGTCGGGCAACTGTAAGGACAACCCAGATGTCTGAATCTCCAAGATCCCTCTCAATCTCTGTAGATCTGAATTTCCCACTGAATGAGGTGCCCCACTGGATGATTGAAACCCTAGCTGGTTCAGCCCTGATGAAGGAGGCCTCCAAATGCTTTGAAACTCTCCAAGAATATAGATTGGGCTATGAGAATCCCGTGGGAGAAGTTTCGGACTCAGATCTCAAGAAGATCTCCCTAGATCTGAGTTTTATTGAATTACAAGACGTCCCCTATGGCTCCAAGACATCCCAATCTGCAGACAAATGTAGAATGATGATAAACCTCCAGAAAATCCCTCAAACTGATGGTCCTGCCCCTGCAAACAAAACCCAACTGTCAGAATGGCCCCAGGCCCTTAGGATAAGCTGGATCGAACCTCCCTCTAGATGATGGTGTGCCCTTGCTGGAAACACAAGAACAATATGACTTGCTACCTTCTGAAGTGCTAGATGGAGATGGGCTGAGACTAGAATGGTGTGGAGGAGTCTTTCATCCATGAGACCAAGCTGTGGAACAAGGTGAGTGGATATTTCACCACTGAGTTACTCACGAGGGTTTGTACAACAAAACCCCCAAACTGAATGCTCAAGAGCAATAGCAAATGCTAATCCAAAACCAGAATGAGTAATAGGTGCACCCCAGCCTCTTACTTATACTTTTCCTTCTAATTCTCTGTTGAGTTAGGTTAACTCCCAGGGTTAATCTTCTATTCTTCTGTTGAGTTATCTTTTACTCCTTTATCCTTTTCCTTTCTTAAGTCAACTTAAAAATATAACTTTTAACTTCTTGACTTTCCCCCCTTCAGTGTGAGACTATGAACTAGTGGGGGTGCCCAGGCCACTGAGTCTCCTCATCACCTCTCTAAGAGGTGGGGGACATTACATCAGTAGTAGGTAAATTTATAAAAAAACTTTTTTATTGAGAGCACATTGAGGGGGCAAGAGGACCACTAAAGAAGATCAACATCACTAAGGAGTGGGAAGAACCTAAATATTTATAAATTTCCAATTTTTGGGATGATATAACATTGAATGGGACCATCATAACACGTTTCAATAGTTAACTTATGCCTTTCCAGACAATTAACATGGTTTGAAGGGGATGGAGAATTGTAAATTAAGCCCCAATTGGATGCTAGATTAGTGTGACAAAGGATGAACCTAAAATATAAGGCTAAGGTATAGGAGGAGACTCAAAATATGTTGGATGTCAATATTATTTAATTTATAGAAGAAAATGATTGAGTTTCACCAATAGTGGTGTGTGGTGGGTAAGACGAATACTAGGAAGCTCAAATTTAACTATTAAAGACCTTTTTCATGCACCTTTTACCAAAGATATTTTAGGAAGAGTCATAGGAAGGGAATTTTATTCCTTCCTCAATGAATATTTAGGTTATAACTAGGTGCCAATTTTATAAAAGGATTCATTACTTAGGACATTTGTGACTAAATGGGGGTTTATGCCTACTGGAGAAAGGCATTTAATATACTAAATGCATAGACATGTTTCTCCTAGACTATAGTCAAGATATTTAATGATTTTATTAATAATTCACAAGAAGTGTGCTTGGAGGACCAATGATTGTTTGGATCCTTGAACAATCCCATATCTAACCTATAAATTATGTTGAACATGTATAGGGAAACTAGAGTATCTCTCTGTTATCCCTAAAGTCTACACCAGACTGTTATGGCACAAAGCTAGGGCACCTCAGTTATTACAATGGTTGATTGGTTTGGATTATGGATCAAGTAGTTTGTATAAGTTGGATGGGTATGGGTCTGTTTAGAATATTTCAATTAAGTTTGAATAATCAACAATATTTCATTTAGCTCATGGAATTCAAACTAATAGATCAAATAAAAATAACATTTGGATGTAGATGAAAAATAAAAGAAGACATAAACACAAGTTAACAATATGTTTATTTATGTGCATAATATATCCAAGCTTAAAATATCATTTCAAACCCGAAACAAAATATTCAAATGCAAATCCTAGAAACCTATAATTCAACATTGGATCAATAGGAAATCAATGCTTTGCAGAAATTTCAATTTGCATTCAAATAAGATAAGAAAAAAGAGACACTTAAGAAGACAATATGACCATTAGGGTGTTTGATTCCTTGAGTATTAAATTTTGCATGCTTTAAGCTTCTTTACATAGTACAAACCATTTCCCTTCTCTTCCTCTCCAAAAATATTGAACCCAATGTCCCTCCAAGACCTCCCCCTCTTTACATTCTCATTTCTCAAATATATAGAGATTATTACAAATCTGAGATCCAAAAATAATGGATCTAAAACCAACTCATATTATCTTAATGTATGGATATCATAATAACTCACTCAACCTTCACGTGTTGGCTTCAATGACCAAGGACATGTCGAATTGATGAGGTGGATCCTCAACCATTGATTAGGAATTTTTTTAGGAAATATAAATTCATGAAAATTTGGAAATATCTCCTTCAAAAATCCATTTCTAAGTCCTAAATACTTTCTTTTTTTAGGAAATGATCCCCGCGTCAGCTAAATGAGACCATTTTGTAATTGGGTTTTTGATGGATTTTCCAAATTCCTCACAATTTGCTTGGAAAATGAGCGTGAAGTTGACTACAAAAACAATCACCTACAAGTTTTTTTGCAACACATTTAACCATTTTCAAAACATGGGTGTTGTAAAAACCACTGCCTTTCTATACCATGAGTCAAAACTGATAAAACCTACACTTATTAACAAGATCACCATCCTGATAAGAAAAGGTCTAATTTTGAAGCTTAGGAATGATTGTAGAAAGTACCAAGTTGCACAATACACCTATATGATTGAAATGTGTTGTCAAAATATTTGGATTTTTGTAGCGCACTTTTAGCAATAATTCCACTTTTGCACTACAAAAACTCCACTCTTTTTTGAAGCGAACATTTTTTATCCTTTAAAATTTAAGAAAGCCTCTCAATTGAGAAATTTAAATCAATGCATCCATGATGTGACAAATTAAAACCTATGCAATCATTTTTGAACATATCTTATGAAGAAAACAATGAAATCAAATCAAAGCAAATACAATCAAACTGGAAGAGAACAAATCAATTAAGGTATAAATCAGATAGGAATGATATAATTGAAAAAGTATTATGGATTAGTGAGCTAGGATTAGGGGTAGAGGATCAATCATGCATGTAGGTTTATATACTAGCATTGGCTCCATCTGGGGATGGTGTTCTCCTTGTGAGATATCAAGAACTACAGACCCTGTGCATTCACTTATTCTGTCTTTTCACTATATTTTTTAAATTTTTCTTGTACTGCACCTATCTTATTCATACTACTGAAATGAACCACACATAAACACTATCAAATCAATTGATAAATACTAAGATCATGCATAATCTGAAATCCAATCACACTTGATCAAAGTTCCTTCCATTGGGCCATGGAGTCTTATTCTTTCTACCTATATCACACTGATATGAAAAATAACATGTACAATTTTAAATCCATCTATGGCTTAGTAATTGAAAAACAAATGCTTGAGAAAACACCCATTGTCTGGGTCTCCAACTAACTCATAATCATCCAAATTTTGTAAAATAAAGGTGTTGTTGTTCAACACTCTAGCCAATTGGAACGAACCAACCCACAAATGATCAATCTTTCCATGCTAAAAACAAACCACTCTGCAAGCTAAAAATAAAACTACTTTGTTAGTTCCTTTTATCCATTGGGATATGGAGTCTTATTCAACCTATTGCACACCATTTCTTGGAATCATGATTATTTGTATACACTCCTACTCTAACTAAATCATCTACTTGATTGAGGTATAGGAAAATTTCCACTGTAACCATTCAAATATTTCATTAACTGACTGAAACTTGCTTCCCAATTTGAGTACACATATGACTGAAGAAAATGAAAAGTATGAAAGGAAAATATCTAGTAGTCCATACCTACATCTATGGAGCTTTGTTTTTATGAAGTAAAAGATTCAAAAATCATGATCCCATTTTGATTCCATATAACTTGCCGCATGATCATAAAAATCACAATAGGAAATAATTTGATAGAAGATGAATAACTCATTTTCTGGTTTATTAATAGACTGTCCCTATGTAATCTCTACTCCATGGATAATATCAAGTTTGTGTTCTTGAAATGATGAAATTGAATAAGAAGAAAACTAAAAATTACCCCCCTCATTGATGAAATCTTCAATTGTTCTAACCACATTTTGTTTAGTGTATCCTTGAGATTCCGATTCAGGAATGTCAACTGTGCGCTCACTAATTTCTTGAGTCTAATGTTCAACAACTGGTGAAGAACAAGGTTTTGTGAAATTCTATTGTAACTCTTCGTTATATCTTTCATTTCCTTCCAATGGTTCTAATTCATAGTTGTCATATGTAACAACCCTTCGTTATGCCTAAGAAAAGCGAAGCACAAAAGGTAATATTTTTTAAGCATTAGAAATTTGTGTCAACACATAATTCAACAACGCATATTCAACACCATCATAATTAAAGGAATTACAAGTGTCTCATTGTCATAATAAAATAACGTTGCAACCGATGCATCAACATATTTAGTAACGATATATAATCAACACATCATCATATTTGAATAACGACGCAAAATCAAAAGTATCATGAATGGTGATGTGTAACACCCTGTTTCCCCTAGATTGTAAATATAACTGAACTGGCCAAGGACTATGGCAAAACTCATAAGTATGAATATGTGCTGTAAATGGACCTGTAGGAAGAGGTCAATGAATGTAAATGATAGTTTGAATTTATTGCAGAGCTGCTGAGAGGGGATGTGCGGAAAAGAGACCACGATGGTGGTGGAAGGCACCTGAAAAAGGGGCGTTAACTTCCACCAAGAATTAAATACCGTATTTGGACTCCACTGGCCCGGAGAACCAAAAGCGGCTCGCTAGCCCTGAAATTAATGCCTTGCAGGCCGGTAGGTTGATGGCTTTATGAGGGATGGGGAGGTGAACCGCCTATCCGTAGAGCCATCATAAATGACCAGTGCAAGGGTAATCGTGCCACATGCAACCTCGGGAGAGGATAAGGCGTATGGCTGAAATGATTGGAAGGGGGAAGATGCGAGGGGAACTCTGGAATTTTCTACGCAGAGTGAGTGATCGCAAGAGGAAGGATTGAAACCTTCGCTCCTGGGCACTGGCAGACAGAGAGACGCAGGTCTCAGGACATCGTGGTCTCAGCTCGGGGGTGGCTAGTGGTAAATCCATTAGGAGTCACTACGCCTACGGTTGGGTGGAAACAAGAACCCCTCTCAGCAATTGCTTCCATTGCTGAAGTATTTCTGATAAGTGTTTTGCTCATATTGCATTTGAAATTTACATGCTGTCACATATGTTCATGGACTTGTGGAATTGTAAATGTCTCCTGTGAAAGAATTGTCTGTACAATAATTGTTAATATGAAGTAGATGTTAGCTCATAGAACCATGAATTTGTCAATGATGTCAGTATGAGAATGTCCGTGTAGTGATTGATACGAATGAGTTGATATATGCTTAACACGGAGGAAACCGTGCTCGACTTATGTTGATAGATGAATCTAATCATGCCCAGCCGTTCTCGGGAAGCTGTCTTCCTTTAACTGCTTTCGGGAATGCCCCGGTAGGAATCTCTTCACAGAGATTTCCCCTTGGAAAGGTTCGCTAAGAACCCAGAACAAGGATTCGAACGCATAGGCCTTATTAATCCTGCACGAGGAGGAACTATTCTAATAAGGTTCCAAGATAGTAGTGTTGTGAGGAGTGATAAGTCGACGGATGATATTTTTTCGGGTGAACCATAGTCATTCACGACCATTAGATTGACGAAAGTAATGCAGGCGTTACATGCTTTGCCCTCTCCCATCGTGAGCAACGAGAAATTGGGATCGTAAATCCCAAGACCCAAAAGAACGAATCTGGACCGTTAGATCTCGGTTCACATTACCCGTCAGCCGTTGGATCCGGAGAAGCTGCGCAAGGGTAGACGCGCGAGGAAGTGATTTGAGCCATTAGATCTGGAGTAGAAATCCCATAAACCGTTGGATCGGGAAGAGTTGCACCGAAGATAAACTCTAGTGTGCAGAGGAAGAGTCCTAGCCGTTGATCTCGGCAGGACTCGTGTCGGCGTTCTGGGAGGCATTGGGATTTCACTCATCGGAGATTTTAGGAGTGTAGAACCGTTGCACAATGAAATCGCGATACGCGATTTCCTGATCGAATCTGGACCGTCCATTATGCGTGACGCGTGTCAGGAGATCCGGAGGGGGATCGGGATGTTTGCCATTGGGAAATCGACATCCTCGTGGAAAAGTGCTCGGGGAAATCCAAGTGAAAACCTCGACAAGATCTAAGCTGTCCACACATTAGGGACACGTGGCAGAGGATCCCGGAGAGTCGGGAATCGGGGAATCGGAGATCCTGAGAGCAAGGAAAACAGGACTTCGAAAGCCTCGAAACCCCGAGAGAAAATCTAAGCCGTCCTGTTGGAGAGGGACACGTGTCACGAGATCGTCCGTCTCGAAGATCCGGGATACCAGGCATCGGGGCTACTCAAGTCTCGAAACAACGATAAGATCTGGACCGTCCGTCGGAGGGATAGGTGTTAGAGATCAAACGCCATCGACATTTGACACATCGGGAAATCAGAATCTCCAAGGACAAGAGACACGGTACAGGATAAGTCACGAAATCCCGAGAAAAGGATCTCAACCGTTGATCTTGGTAGGACGCGTGGCAGGAGGTTTGGACGAGTCGGCATTTGGAGCATCGGGTTTTCCGAAGGCAAGAAACTCTTGCATATAGGAATCGCGATCCGCGATTTCCCAACGCGATCATAAACGTTAACCTGAGGGACGCATGTCCAAGGATCCTGAGGAGATCGGGGTTCGGCATTTCGGGATTCTTGGGGACGAGAAACTCACGACAGGAGGAGTCGCGAAATCCCGAAACGTGCGGACATATGGTAGCAGGTCCTATGGATTCGGGAGCTGAACCAAGAGAGCTAATGCGTAGGGAGCGCGTCAGAATTTGGGGAATCGCTAGTCTTGGGGGTGAATGAATCTTGACACTAGAAACCTCGAATCCCGATATTGAACCAAGGATTGGCATTTCGCGAATGCAGGTTTCTAGAGATTTCTCATTTGTGGGAGATTAATTCAAAAAGAAATTTTAAAGTACGATAGTGGGTGTGTTACAAAGTGGTATCAGAGCATGGTTACAACACTCGGCCTGACTAGGCTCATGCACCAGTCACGCATAAACCTCGTACGAAACACTCCTATGAGGAGTACCCCTGACTTAACTATCTTATCCAGGATTAAAAAACCTGGAATATGAACACCCGACTGTGTATGCATGTTAAAGAATTGTGGAATTATGCACAAATTATGGAATATATATTTAATTCTTGACTAATATCCAGTGTTTGTCTTCACATTCAAGCAGACGATCAACCGCAGGAGTCTACAAACGCAGAGTATGGTGACTCACCAAGAGGTGGGAGAAGGCTCCCACAACAGAGACAAAGAGTCTGACGAAAGAAGAGCAGTAGGAACCGCTACAGACTTAGCTGAGACTGTGAGGAGTCTCATGGTCGAATTGCAAAGCTGCAAGGCCGATAATGAAAGGATGATGAAAGAACAAGAAAAGCAAACTGAAATTAATGCAGTTCTACTACAGAGCCTATCTGATCTACAACGACAAATGCAGCATGAACCTGAGATGCAAAATCATGGTCGTGTCAGTGGCCACACTGAGAGAAGCACATCCAGAAAGGTCCACCCCAGAGGTAAAGGACCAATGCCAGATGATTCCACTGAGAAGGAAGCCGGTGATTCAGAAGGTTCTTCTAGCAGCAGGACCAGTTCCTATTCTCGCAGAAAACAGAAGAAGCAAAAGACTTCTAAGAGTCACAAATTTGAGGAATTTAGAAAGGCCAAACCTCCCTCCTTCGACGGTGAGATAAAGAAGGGAGAGGAAGATGAGGCGTGGCTACTTGGGCTGAAGAAATATTTCAGAGTCCATGACTTTTCAGAGAACTTGAAGGCCCGAGTGGCCACTTTCAATCTGAACGGAAAGGTTTCCATCTGGTGGGAAGACCTTAAGAATATAAAAGGGGTCCGCGAGGAGGACCTATCTTGGAAACAGTTTGAGAAGTACTTCCGGAAGAAGTATTTTTCGGAAAGGTATTTCGACGAGAAGGCTAAAGAGTTTTATGAACTCAAACTAGGCCAACTTACCATGGATGGATATGTCAACAAATTCCTTGACTTACTAAGGTATGTACCCTACATCAAAGCCGAGAAGGCGAAGGTACAACGCTTCATCAACGGGCTTCCCAAAGAATACCGAAACCGAATCGAGTTTGACGAACCAAAGACCTTAGAAGGTACTATACGAAAGGTAACATATTGTCATGAGCAATATGGACATCGGACAGAGTCCCGTGGAGACTGGAAACAAAAGAATGGTTCAAAGTTTCAGAAGAAAGGGAGCAAATTCTTGGGATTTAAAAAATACCAGAAGAAACACAGAATGAACTTTCCAACCCGGAGTGTACTCCAACAGAACTTTTCCTCGGTGGATGGAAATAAAACTTCTAGACCAATACCAGTAAAGACTGATAACCCAAAGAGAAAACCTTTGGAATGCTGGGATTGCAGAGGAGATCATCTCCGGAGAGACTGTCCACTCCGACAACAGAACAGTCTGAAGATTTATAACATGAAGGAAGCTACCACAGTCAACGATGTGGCCAGGAGCGTGCCACAGATTTATGCAGCCTTGGACAATAACCAGGCTGACCACCAAGCTTCAGTGGTGGAAATAGAAGGTATGATCTTCAACCATCTGATATCTGTTTTGATTGACCCTGGTTCAAATTTGAGTTATATATCCCCTAGAACCGTTGATAAGTGTAAGCTACAGCCACAAAGG
>JASDQU010104385.1:89161-159527 GCA_032191745.1 Picea mariana | reverse complement strand
CATTGAATCCTAGTACTAGCTATCACCCTCAGACGGATGGTCAGACTGAGATAGTCAACAAATGGGTGGAAGGTTACCTCAGAAACTATGTAGCAGGACAACAGAAAGCATGGGTCAGATGGTTACATTTGGGAGAATATTGCTACAACACCACCCAACATATGTCCATTGGCATATCACCCTTCAGAGCTTTATATAGCTATGATCCTTTATCATTTGTGGAAATTTCATTTGGTGACAACAAAGCTTCGAAGGTACAGGATTGGATACAGCAGAGCCAAGACATTCTCGTGGAATTGAAGGATCATTTACAGAGGGCGCAAAACCAGCAAAAGGTCCAAGAAGACAAGCACAGAGTTGATCGTACCTTTGAGGTTGGTGATTTAGTCTATTTGAGGTTGCAACCATACAGGCAGGCCTCCATTAAAAGAAGCGAAGCGGAGAAACTACAGCCACATTTCTTTGGACCTTACAGAGTCAGTAGGAGGATAGGGGCAATAGCTTATGAGCTGGAGCTTCCACAGGGTAGCAAAATCCACAACGTCTTCCATGTCTCGTGCCTTAAGAAAGCCCTTGGTCAACATGTCAGGCCTATTGAGGCATTACCTCCCATGGATGAGGAGGGACAACTTGTTTTGATTCCAGAGGAGGTGTTGGAAGTCCGAGAGAAGAGGCTCTGAAACCGAAGCATCAAGGAGTATCTGATCAGGTGGAAGGATTTACCCATTGAGGATGCCACTTGGGAGCAGGAGCACGTGGTTAGAGAAGCAGGTTTGGAATTGCTTGAGGAAAAGCAATTTCAAGTAGGGGAGACTGTAATGTCCCCCACCTCTTAGAGAGGTGATGAGGAGACTTAGTGGCCTGGGCACCCCCACTAGGTCATAGTCTCACACTGAAGGGGGGAAAGTCAAGAAGTTAAAAGTTATATTTTTAAGTTGACTTAAGAAAGGAAAAGGATAAAAGAGTAAAAGATAACTCAATAGAAGAATAGAAGATTAACCTGGGAGTTAACCTAACTCAATAGAGAATTAGAAGGAAAAGTATAAGTAAGAGGCTGGGGTGCACCTATTACTCATTCTGGTTTTGGATTAGCATTTTCTATTTCTCTTGAGCATTCAGTTTGGGGGTTTTGTTGTACAAACCCTTGTGAGAAACTCAGTGGTGAAATATCCACTCACCTTGTTCCACAGCTTGGTCTTGGGGATGAAAGACTCCTCCACACCATTCTAGTCTCAGCCCATCTCCATCTAGTGCTTCAGAAGGTAGCAAGTCATATTCTTCTTGTGTTTCCAGCAAGGGCACACCATCATCTAGAGGGAGATTCGGTCCAGCTTATCCTGAGGGCCTGGGGCCATTCCGACAGTTGGGTTTTGTTTGCAGGGGCAGGACCATCAGTTTGAGGGATTTTCTGGAGGGTTATCATCATTCTACATTTGTTTGCAAATTGGGACATATTGGAGCCATAGGGGACGTCCTGTAATTCAGTAAAACTCATATCTAGGGAGACCTGCTTGAGATCTGAGTTCGAAACTTCTCCCACGGGATTCTCATATCCTGATCTATATTCTTGGAGAGTTTCAGAGAATTTGGAGGTCTCCTTCATCAGGGCCAAACCAGCTAGGGTTTCAGTCATCTAGTAGGACACCCCATTCAGTGGGAAATTCAGATCTACAGAGATTGAGAGGGATCTTGGAGATTCAGACATCTGGGTTGTCCTTACAGTTGCTCGGTCTATCATTTGGCATATTTCTTGGGATGATTGGACACTTTTGTTAGAAGGGCAGAATTATTGAGGGCTTCAGATTCTAGCAAGACGTGGCACTTTCCAGCTTGGAGGTTGAGCATTAGTACGGCTCAGATATGCTTGATTCAGTCTTCATTGTATATCCAACCTTTGGAGGCTTATTTTGTATTGTCATGAGCATTTTGTAGCAGCTCATATCTATTGCTTGTACGGCCATCTGAGGTTTATGCCAGATCGGCCATCTATTGTATTGATCTTACATTGCTCATAATAAAAAGGTCAGATCTTTGCTTGTGCTTCTACATCTTGAATATATTGTGATCTCCATGTGTTGATGAATCTTGTATGCACTTAATAACTCAATAAATTAGTAGTAGTTAGTAATTCCAAGAAAGAATTTGGCTTGGGATCATTACAACTGACCTATTCCTTAGTGTAGTTATCAGGAATAGGCTCTACATACATGGGTGTTGATAATTTAAAATACCATATTTTAATTACTATCATAAATATGAATCAAAATCAATGCATCTTCATCATTTTTTCTACTAGCATTATCATTATCAGGACCTTAAATTGGATTGGCAACAAATTGTTTCCAAACTGTTTTTGATGTTTTTGAATTTCTTTTTTCTCTAAGTTTTTCTTTATAGTAGTACCACTAATAAGAAAAACCATTAATTAAGTGATTCAGACTAGGATGATGTATATTATTGTCTCTTTAGAGATTTAAATGTGCTTTAACTAATATTGTTTCATTTACAATAATATTTACAAATGTTGAAGTTTTTTTACATCATATTACTTGTTGCTACTCAAAATAACATCCATCCAAATTTTATAAAATGAAAGTCAATTATATAATAATCCCGAAATATTATTGTTTCATTTACAATAATATTCACAAATGTTGAAGTTTTTTTTCATCATACTACTTGTTGCTAATCAAAATAACACCCATCCAAATTTTATAAAATTAAGTTCAAATGGATATTTTTTTTTTTTTGTTAATTTGTGTGGGACCTGTTGGCTACGCGATTAACCTGTGGCTTGAGAAACCGCGACTCAGGGGCATCTAAGCCGTCAAAATCACCCGGGGATCGCACCTGGCCTAAGCCACACCAACCCTTAACATGGTTGGATTTTTTTGTCCCCGCAGGTTTCGAACCGGTGACTTTAACATCACGGAGTGTCTTAACAACACACTCCGTCATCGACTGTCCTACACCTCGAGGACTTATAAAGTTGAAGGACATGGGGGTGGGCTTTGATCCACTTGTGTGTGCACGGGTCACGATACCATTTATTATAGTATCTCTGGGTGCAACCACATGTTCGACCACTACCTCAAGGTGTCCCCATGGCTCCAGGTAAAGCCCTCACGAGAATTGAACCTTGCCCAACGATGAAAAACTCCTCGCTTTCCACCATTGGATCCAACCCCTTTGGACAGTTCAAATAGATATTAATCCTGAAATGTTATTCAATTTGGTCCAAGGAGTCAAAGGTTTTTCTTCTCTAATATTTTCAAGATTAAGAAGTACCCATGTTAATTTTTACTATGAAGTAATATTATTATTTTCTATAAAGTTATGAATATATGTATATTCTCAATAAAGTTGGTCCAAAATTCTTGGGAAGGGCTAATTTGTAAGTTCATATGGATGGTGAGATTAAAGGTAAGCCAATGGTCATGATCTGGATGGAACGATTCAATATCTTTGACTAAAATCCACTCCTGGATTTCCTAGGTATGTTTAGGATTAAAAAGGAAATGGACAACTTTAATTGGTGTGTAATTAACTTGGGGATGTTTTGTACATGTCTCTAAAACTACTCCTCCAAGTTCCTAAGAACAACAAATATTAAAAGTGATCAATGACTTGGGTTTCATCCTAAGCTCATTAAATATTATTTCCTAGTGATTCTTTTGAGAATAACAAAGAATGAAATGAAATTGGCACATGTGTCCTTTATCACTGGCAAAGGATAACATAATTAGTGCCAAACATCTCATCCATCCCATAATATATAATTCTGGGAAGTTAAAAAATCTAGAGATTAATTTGAGTATAGTGTTGAATATTTTGTTTAGGCAAAGGACGCATGAGCCAACACAAATGTCATAAAGAGAGAAATAAATTCAAGAGGAGCAGTGGTTGAAACATCCTTTATTAATATATATGGATTGGCCAAACTCTAACTAGAAAATGTTAGAATAAAGGATATAAAATGTTAGAAATAAATGATAGAATATGGCTATAAAAGATATAAAATCAGGAAAAAAAAATGTCTTTAGAAATTACTTAAGAAAACTTTGAATTGAAGGACTTTAAAAAAGTCAAAATTTTCATTGTGAAAATAACAACTTTATGTCATTATGATTTGCCTTCCTTTTGGTATGAGGAATTATTTTAATTATTGAAGATTTTTATTTGAGTGAATTTTTCAAAATATTAAAAAATGTATATGACATTTTATAATGTAAAGTTATTTTGATATGAATTTTATTTGGAGAATATATAGGGTTAAATGTATATGGAATGGAGTAAATATCTATGTAATAGAGGTTGTTTTAATAAAAAGTCAACATATTAAATGAGTGAGAATAAGTATATATAGAGGTCAATATAGTCATTGTTGTTATATGAACATATGATTTTTTTATGTCATTGTACTTAAGTTATTTGGAGGTTCTCCTATGCTATAAGGAGTTATTGTATATATAATCTATATTATCTCTTTTGAAGATGTACTCCACAATCACATTGTGTGTAGTTTTTTTATTATGATATTTTAAGGATTTGGTACATAAGATTTGGTAGCAAAGCATATGGTCATTGGTTTAGCTCCTTTAAACGATCCATCTTACCATCTTCACTCTCACATTTTTCTGAGGAATTTTAGGGAGACAAATTTGTGTGGTACAAAGAGGATACAGTAAAGAACATTGAGTAAAAATAATAAATTTTGATTCGCTACACTTTTAGGTTTACAAGCTATGGAAGTTTAGGGTCACAACTAATTTTTAACTAATCTCAAACATGTGTTTTTGGTAAAACAATCATATATGAAGCTAGACAACAACAAATCAAGTGTCACCAGTAGAATTTAATATGAAGTATAGTGTTTTAGGTCCAAATTTTTGAATTCTAAATAAACAAATTAGACACATGACTCACACTAGTAGTTCACTCTCTTGAAAGGTTATGAAATCAACAAGTTTGTGAAACATATCATAACTTTTATTAAAGCATTAGAATTTAATGAAACCTATAGAATTGTAGAGAAGATATATCAAGATATTACAGGCCAAAATTTTAGACTTGTAGCTATATAAATTTTAGAGTTACATCAAGTGAAAGGTCAATATGTAGGATAACTCCCAAATGACATTTTTAAATGTAGGTTAATTTAAAATTAGCGTAAATTTTTATTGGAAGTTCTGATTATGGTGATTCAAAATCCCTTGGAAGGTGGAAAGACCATAGAAAATATAGGGAAAATGATCATAACTATTTTGTATCATTATTGTTAAATATTGAGGATGGAAATTGAGGGTTTTTGTTTGACACCCAAGAAATAACTAATGAAAATACATCATTGTAGAAGAGATTATTGTAAACTTAATCCTATGGAATGTTTGAATATTTCATAGGAAATGCAACTCCTTCATGAAAAATTGATTAAGGAGCTTATGAATTTAGGACCAGAAAATGATGAGTCGATAGAATAATTAAAAAAAAAAAGATGAAGAAATATAAAGGTTGCACAAGCATAATCAAAAACATATTAATGATGTTAAGAATATGAAAAACCATCTACAAGGGTATAAATCAAAGAATAAGAATAAATATACTACCAAAATAGTTGAAGAGAATAATATTTAAAATTCTTAAAGAGAAAATTTGCAAGAAAGTTGAAGAAGCCTTAAATACTAATGAGGTAAAATAAAAAAATGTACTTTAGAATTGAAAAAGGATGTAAGAATTTGATAGATTCCATCATAATAGAGATTCAAAAAGAGAAAGAAGACATGATTCAATAAGGCCACTAGAAAATATGTGAAGAAGTTGAGCTCCATCTTGAGGATGTACGTGTCAAATATGATGGAATTATCTGAAAGGCCATAGTAATCAAATACCAAGCATAGAGGATAGAGGATACCATAATCTCTGGGAAAAACACTAATGATATGGGTTTTTAAAATGAAGGAAAATCATCAAAGGTGAAACCATATCAACACCTTCATAACCAAGAAAGTTTCCAAGAAAGACAAGAATATTGGCATTAGCATTACCAAGGAAGAATATGGAATAATAAATAATATTCATGGAACATGACATCACAAAACCATTATTTGATAAGATATTATCAAATACTAGAAACTACAACAACTTGAAGAAGTTACAAAAATAATGCATGGAATTAGCGGAAAGAATTATGCGACAACCAATTGTCAAAGATTAAGGTCGAAAAGAATTGAATTTGGATAGATGGATCATCATTAGTGGCAACAAGAGAGATGAGTATGAGGAAATTTTATTACTTTGTTTCATCATATGTAAAACCCTTAACTACAAATATTCAAGGAAAAAGATGTTTGAAGGAGGGTGATCTGATATGACCCCTAGATGGGATATATGTGGTTAAATGTATATGTAATAGACATCATCCTAATAAAGAGACCACATGTGCATTTATCCAAAATAGGTATATATGGAGGTAAATATAGTCATTATTGACATATGAACATATAATTTGGACATGTGGTTATACTTGATTTATTTGGAGTTCTTTCTATTATATAAGGATTTATTACGTAACTTATCTATATTATCTTTTTAGGAGTTGTACCCTATCTTCTTATCGTGTGTACATTGTGTGTACTCCATTTTGTTAATATCTTCTAAGGATTTGGTACATAATAAGTGTTGTTTACCAAATACTTAAAACAACATAATGAAATAGAGTGCACACAATGTACACAAGATGTGAACATGGAGCATAACTCCAAAAAAGATAATAGAGATTTGTTACATAATAAATCCTTATATAATAGGAGAACCTTGCCCAAATAACCTAAGCACAACCACATAACCAAATCAAATGTCCATATATCCATAATGATTACATTAACCTCTATATATACCTATTCTCACACATTGCACATGTCAGCCCTTTATTATCTTGACCCCTATTACATGTACATTTACCCCATTATATATATAGTTAATATATCAGTAATCAATATAATTACCTCTATATATACCTATTATCACTCATTGTACATGTGGACCATTTTTTAAGATAACCCCAATTACATTTATTTACCCCATTACATATGTATATGTAATAGGGGTCAACTTAATCACATAATTTTTGGCACACTTTTTTGTGATGCATGCCACCCTTACAACACGACTGATTCTTTGTAACAGATTATTCTTTGATTCCTTGGGATTATAGGCATGTGCCTCAATATTTTATGAGGAGGATCATGTACCTTTACCTTTTAATATTGATACCTATCATGCCCACATTTTGGACAAATATATTTATCCATGTATTTTCCTATGTAAAGAATAGAATCTTTCAGACAAGTGTGATATCATATGTACTCAACATCCAAGTTTTTCAGCATTTTATTTTCCTCTTCACTGTTATTATGGATGATATTATCATTTGGAAGCACCATGTATTTGAATAACCTAACTTAGTGAGTAATATAAATGTACAATTTTACTAGGCACACATAAAATTCCTTTTCATTCTAAATTTGGTGATAAGATTTGTTAAAATACATAGGACTTAATGGTTAGTTACCTCATTAATGTTGAGAAACATGCATCTGACATACCATATATTAATTTCAATTTGTATGGTAACATTTGTATCCTTTATTTGGTAGAAATTGACCCATGTCCAAAGAGATGGGTGGTTGAATCATATTCCAAGATTTTGAAGAAGGTATTAGTGAGATGAGCATCATCCCTTATCTCATCTTGGTAGATTGCATTTAAAACATTCCCTCCGAGGCATGGGTATCTTGTAAGAAATCATCCATACCAATATTTATATCATTATTTTCATCCCCAACATGTGAATAAAATGTTATTTTATATGTAATGAATTGGTCACTCAGGGCATAGTGGGAATTGAATAGGTGGTTGATTCAACTATGCTTGGTATGCTTCCTCTCCAAGTTTCACTCATTTAGCAACTTTCTCTCGAGTTAAAATCATAGTGTGTTGCAATGATAGATGATAGACATGTTTCTCGTTATCCAAACCCTTATTGTAAAAATATTTAACATTAAATCAATTATATTATTAAATGTAATGCATTTAGTTTGTTCAAACATCAGACTAGTCATCTATTGGAAACATGGTTTTTTTTTTCCAATAGACATGTAACCAACCACTTTATAAAGAAAATGTTGCATTAAACAATAAAATAATATTAATTCCATCAAAATCCCAAAATACAATTACTCAATGATCTTTTTATTGCACCCCAAGGGTATTCCTAAAGGTAGTCCCAATGCAAGCTACCTTTGATAAAAAAAAATTGTTGTATATTAAAGTTATAGTTTATTAATGGCTTGTCACAAGGATACATACTACATACTACATGCACAAAAAACAAGTTTGGATGTCTTCATTTTCATAAAGAACTCTTTGTCATTGGAGTGTTCCTCAAATGAAAATTTTTCCATTGAACAATGGGCACCTACGTAAAATCATGAAGGTGGGTAACACTTTTGTGAAAATCGGGTCTCCAAAATTCCTAATGACATTTTTTCGGCTGAACTACTAATTATTTCGGCCAAAAGACACGTCTTTTTGGTCGAAAACGTTTTCGACCAAACCTTTAGACATCAAATCAAATGGTACCATGACGACGACCTTGACTGTCATCTACCATATTTTACGGATGGATTATTTTTTTTGGTAACATTGTTTTGGCCAAAAAAAGTCGGATGGATTTTTTCCCGGTGACATAGTTTCGGCCGAAAAAGGGTTTCCTCTTAAAACACCTTTCGGTCGAAAACTGTTTTATATATCCCTTGCACATCGTTCATTTTACACTTTTCCAAAATCTTGGTTTGTGGTTGTTTTTGGCTGGTGGTTTCTTCTGGCAATGGTTGTTTCATGTTGTTGTTTCTTGCTATTGTTGGTTTTTTTTTATTGTTTATGTTCGTTGTTGCTACTTCAAGTTCCAGGTAAATCTTCTCCCTATTCCTAAATTAATTAAATTTTCATTTATTTAGATGTTTTGTATTAGGAGGTGGATAGGGTTGAATTTGGCCCCATTCATGTGTAGGGATAGGCCTCAGTTTAGGCTTGTCCCTATACATGGACAGGGTCGAATTCGGGCCTTTCCCTATACATGGACAGGGCCAAATTCAGGCCTATACCTATACATGGATAGGATTAAATTTGGCCCTATCCTTGTACAAGGACAAACCCTAATCTGGCCATATCCCTGTACATGGACAGGGGCAAATTTGGGTCTGTCCCTATTCTACTCCAGGTAATTCTACTCCTTATTCCTAAATTAATTAAAATTTGTTTCTTTAGATGTTTTTTGTTATGAGGTGGACAGGGCCGAATTAGTCCATGTCCATGTACATGGATAGGCCTGAATTTGGACTTGTCCTTGTACATGGACATGGCCAAATTTGGGCATGTCCCTGTACATGGAGAGGTTTGAATTCGGGCATGTCATTGTATAGGGACAGGCCCGAATTCATCCATGTCCATGTACAAGCACATGCCCGAATTCAGGCCTGACCATATATAGGGACAAGCCTAAATTTGGGCCTGTCTATGTACATGGACATGACTGAATTATCTAAATGAAAAATTAATAATTTATTTGTTAAAGGTTACTTCCCAACTTATTTCTTTTTACCGTTTCCCTCTTACTTTTGTTTAATTTTTGTTTATCTAACCATATACTAGAGTTTATTAGAAATGCTAATAGCATCTATAATTTTAGAAATGTTATTTACATTAATTATTTTTGTTATTAAATAGAACCCACATGAATTGGATATATGTCTTGAATCAAAGAGTCATGTTAATGCATCATCTTCGCCTTCCTTAAAGATTTCAACTATATGTTAAGTTTAATGGGAAATAATTTATCTCCTGATCTTCAATGTCTTTGCTACACATTGTTGGAGACAAAACAAATTCGAGCATGTTTGTGTACATGGACAAGGCCAAATTTGGCCCTATCCATGTACAGGGGCATACCGGAATTCAGCCTTGTCCATGTATAGGGACATGCTTGAATCCAAATCAGATTCTTCTATTTGTAAGAAGAAACTACCTCCAATTAAATTGGGATATAAAGAAATGTTTCCACCTGTAAATTTGTACACAAAGATGATGTCAATGAAAGGCCAGATTAGGGAGAATTCAAATATAATCTAGAAAACATTCTACTAATTTTTTTCCATTTCTTGACTTCATTATTAGTTTTCCTTAGAGATGATATTTCTATTATCTATTCCATCTTCCTGAGCCTTCAACAATATAGAAATATTTTATTATAACATTGTTATACTTGTAAGAAGGAATTACAATGAATCAGGTTGGAATTCAACAAAATGTTTCCACTTTCAACATCGTAGTTAAATGTGAGTGCCACTTTCAACAATGTAGTTAAATGTGATTGCATTTAATGAAAGGGCATGTCCCTATACATGGATAGGGCCAAATTGGCCCTGTCCATGTATAGGGACGGGCTCGTAAGAACTGCCAATCCTTCTATGTAGGCCTATAATATCACACTAAGCTAATCATATATATTACAAAGGTGTCATGGTGTTGTTTTTCGATATTGTTCAGTTTGTATCTTCAAGTTGGAGAATAAATATTTGATGTTCTGTTTGTTGTTGTTGATGAGTGCTCTAAAATGATAGTGTCTCTTTAGTTGGGAAACAAGAAACAATAGATGGTTTTATAAACAAATACAAACTAAAAAAAAAGCAAGCAACCACTATCCAAAGCTATTAAAAATAAGTAGAAGGTCATATTGCCAATTTTCAATGGTGTAATTTTTACTTCAAATAACATAATGGATCAATGATTCTTTATTCCATATTAAAAAATGGATTTGAGTAAAGTTTTGTATTTTTATATTATAAATTTGTTCAAAGAATTATTCTCATTATATTCAAGGAAGTATTATGTGAGGCTTGGACATATGATTTAGGTTTGTTCCTTGGGTAATATAAAGGCTTAATCCTATTCTTGAGGATTTAGACTTATGGATAGGCCAATTTGGGCTTGTCCATGTACACGGATAGGGACAAATTCAGACATGTCCCTGTACATGGATAGGGTTGAATTGGTCACGTCCATGTACATGGACACGAATGAATTTGGGCATGTCCCTATACATGGACAGGGCCGAATTCAGCCCTATCCATGTACAAGAGGGACAAGGATGAATTACATGTTAGTTTACACAGAATTTGGCCATGTCCTTATACATAAACATGGTTGAATTCGACCATGTCCTTGTACATGGGCATGGTTGAATTACATGTTAGTTTACACATCTTGCAACATGTTAGCTATTGACTAGGTTAGATATTGCCATCACGATTAACACAAGGTTCATTGGTTGTTGTTGGTTATGTTGCTTCAGGTTGAAGGTAAATCTAAACTATTGATTTTAAATTAATTTGATTTTAGAATTAGCGGAAAATGAAATTTGAGTCCAATCCACTTAGTCCCATTTCTCCTTGAAGAATCTATGTAAAAATGAGTTCTAATTAGGGCCATATAAAAGAGAGGGTAACCCATTGGATGTTTATGTTTTCTTCTTTTATTTTTTTACTTGGTTAAGTACCAAACCAAGATAATGTGTGACCCTATTCTCTCCTGGGATGGTCCATGAGACCTAGGAGGAGTTAAGAAGAAGGGCATGATCACATCATTGATATTCTTTGTATGCTGGGATGATAAAATATTATAAGTTATATCATGAGACTCATGTGGACATTCTTCCATTAAAGAAGAACTTACCTTGTTGACTTTATCTTGAAACCCCCCTTAATTTTTGTGTGGGTTTTTGGTTTGGTTCTTTGCTTCTTCCTAAAGAAAGCTAGCCACCTTGACTTTTGATCCCATCTCCTTGACTTGTTTTTTTTTCTTTTTGACTTTTATGATTTAACAATTAATATTTTATGTTATAAAATATTATTTGTTTAAATTATTTAATTATTAGGTTTTAAACCTAACCTTAAAGTTAGGACTAATATGCTAGCCCTAAACTACCTACCAAAACTATAAAAAAAACCTATCCTCACTCTTTACACACACACTCTCCTCTAAGCCGAGTTCTGATATGAGGTTTTTTGTGGATCCTTCTTGTTCAAATTGTTGGGTTGTTGCGGCCCCTTTAGGACAATTCTTCTTGGTGTATTAAGCCATTGTGGGCTTACCTCTGCAACCTCTTGTTGTCGTTGACCCCTAAGGGTATTTTCCATCTTGTCACATGTCTCTTCTTGGTTGTTTTTTGGGGTTTATGGTTCTCTTTGTTGGTTTCATCCTCCTCTTCTCCTTATTGGCATTTCCCTCCTCATCTCCTTATTGATGCCACCCTATGTATGTTGACGTTATCCTCTTCTATTGTCGGTGCCACTTGTGTATGTTGTTGGTTAGTCTTTTGATATTTTACCCTAAAATTTATTCTTGGCAATTTGTTCTAAGTGTCATGATGAGATCTGCCTTGAGGGTTTGATCAATGATCCCTTAAATATTTTTCTGAGCATATATATAAGAGGATAACAACAACATATCAGGTAATATTGTTTCTTGTTTCAGCTAAGTAAATGTTCTATCAGTTATTTTTTTTATGCTACCATATTATGGATTAGAAGTTTTAATGTCTTTCTGATTGTAACATACAAGTAACCAATGTTTAGAAATTAAAATAAATATTTATGTTTTAGCTAGCTATATTTTTTCCCTTAAATTTTAACATGTTACACATAGATTATCTTAATAATTACCTTCTACAATTTACACAGATATAGATTATCCTTTGTACATGTTACATTTTTTTTATATTTAAATATTTTCATGTTCATTATATAGTATCATAGTAAAAAATATAGTTGTTAGTTTTTTCAATATATGTCTTTGATTCTTTGAAGTTGTTATCAATGCTTAAATTCCTTCAAGTTGTTTTATAAATTATATTTCCATTTTATGTTTCTATAACTTATGAAATTTCATATGTTGGATTACTGAGTGGGGGGGTGAATCAATAATAGAGCATTGTAATCATTTTTAACCCTATAATGCAAGTGTTATATTAGTGTAGCATTATCATCCAATAACTGCACAGTAAATAAACAATGAACAAATGGGAAATCATACACATACACAATACACCAATGTTTTTACGTGGAAACTCAAAGCGAGAGAAAACCACAAAATGATTTTTCTTATATGTCTTGAAGAATTACATTCGTTGGAAGCACCAACTTCCTTTGTTTTCTAGATGCAACTGGAAGGATGCTCTAACCCCCTAGTTTCTCAGGATACAACCTGGGGGAAGATCCAACTCCCCAATTCTCTGTCTACAACCAGAAGGAGGCTACAACCCCCTAAGTTCTCCGGCTACAACTGAAAGGTGGCTACAACCACATGTCCTTGCCCCATCCAACCACCCTGAAATATAAATGCCAAATGTAGACAACTTGTCAGTGTCATTGAATCAAACACTGTCACTGTCAACCTGTACCAATAGCCTGTAACAACTTGTACCAATCAACCTGCACCAAACAACCTATACCAATAACCTGAACCAACATGTACCATGCATCAACCATGCATCAACCTTGACTCATTAAGATGTACCAACATCATCAACTATACGCCTCATGTATGTGCCAACTCATCAACTATACACCTCACGTATGTGACAACTCATCAACTACTTGTCTCAACTATGTACCCAACATGTACCTCAACTATATACAAAATACATACATCAATATAACCATCAAAATTTATCTAACAATTCATCACTCTATCCATAAACCAAATGCCATAAACCCTTACATCAAACCATGTGCCACAACCTCACTGTTATATAGCCTCAAGCTAAACCAACAACTTCAGCAACACATCACAACCAAAAGACTAATACCCATATGCCAAATACCAAAAACAAAATACCAACTGTATCCCTCAACAAATATAATATATACAACAATATTAAACATCCAATACCATATCAAGAGCTAAACACTAGCCCACAAAAAATACCTAAAACAAGATGTTCCATACCTCTCATAAATAGACCCCAACCATGTTGCTGCCATGATTTTTCTGCCGCACTTTTTCTGTTGCAATTTTTCTACCGCACTTTTTCTACCGCGATTTTTCTGCTGTGAATTTTCTTCCACAATTTTTTTGCTGCACTTTTTCTTCCGCACTTTTTTTGTCGCACTTTTCCTGTCACACTTTTTTTGCTGCAAAGTTTCTCTATCAGTAATACCTGCCCAAATAACCTTTCACAAAAATAGATATTCAATTATATTCAAGTGTAATTAAATGAGAGAGCTTTACCTCTTATTTATACTTTCCTTATTTTAGGGAGTTCTCCATTTACTTTATTATTTAAATAATTTCTTTTGCAAACACTTGACTTTTGGGGGCTTCTATATGAATCATGAGGTTTCTTCAACTTCATATGGCCATAACTCTCTAACCGCGAGGAGTTATGTGACGTTCCACATACCACCGGAAATGGCATGATAAGCATTATCCATCTAGGATAGTTTCAATGACAAATTCACTGACCTTCATCTCATTATTCCACAATTAAGCATGGGTTCTCTAACCATACTTCTAGGATAACTCAATCCTCAAAGCATCTTCCTGTGAGGGCTTTCACCATAAGGCGACCACTTTGGAGGTAATCCATTTTTACTTCTTATCAATGATGACAAGACAATAATGAGTCATATTTACATCAAACAAAATTGGTTCCATTACCCAAACCTTTGTGCTACCAGTATTTATTCAAGGGTTGACATCAATGACAACCAACCTTAATCAACAATCTCCCCCTCTGGCATTGATGGCAACACTTTGATGCAATACTGAAATCATATCACACATGCTCCCCCTGGAACCATGCCTCTGTCCTCTGCATATATGTGACCATTTCTCCCCCTAGAACCATGCCTTTGTCCTTTGCATCTGATAAATCTCTCCCCCTTTATCATCAATGGAAAAGGTATCTTTCCATCCGGGGTTGCTACCCCTGACTCAATTGTCCTCTTTATGGTGATTCCTCGTGTACATCTAAGACATATAAGATAAGCATTCAAAATAATTCATTTTGGAGTGGAAATAACTCTGAGTCTCTGGCGAAGATACTCAAAGGCTTCCCATGGAAGTGGTTTTGTAAATATGTCTTCCACTTGTTCTCTTGTGCCTACATACTAAACTCTGTTGTTCTTTTATGCAACTTGTTCCTGTAGAAAGTGATACTTGATTGGAATGTGATTTTTCTTGGAGTGCATCACTGGGTTCTTTAAGATACAAATGGTGCTTGTATTATCAAAATAGATTGGAATGGGCTCATCATACTCAACCTATATATCTGTAAGAGTTTGTTTCATCCAAAGAACCCATGTACAACATGTTGTTTCTGCAATATACTATGCCTCGGTTGTAGATAAAGATACTAATGATTGTTTCTTGCTTAGCCATGATACTAAACACTCACCTAAGTAGAATACTTCTCCACTGGTGCTTCGTCAGCCATCAATACAACCTGCCCAATCTGCATCTGTGTAGGCAATAAGTGATAGATCCTTTCCTTTTGGATACCTTAATCCAAACTCTTATGTTCCTTTGAGATATGTGAAAATCCTCTTCACTGCTAATACATGTGATTCCTTTAGTGCTGCTTGAAATCATGCCACTTGTCCAACTGCCTACATTACATCTGGTCTAGATGCTTTAACATATAGTAGGATACCAATCATTGACATGTGTTGTCTCTAATCTGTAGACTTTGAATCATCATCTTTTCTTAACTTGCAACTATTTTGCATGGGAGTGATAACTGGTTTGCAATATTCCATTCTGAACCTCTTTATAATTTCTCTGATATACTTGGTTTGAGAAATAAAAATTCCTTGGTGGCTTTGATGTATCTGAAGTCCAAGAAAGAAGGATAGTTCTCCAAGTAATGACATTTCAAATTCATTATGCATATCCTTTGCAAATTTATGGCTTAACCTGTCATCATCACTACCAAAAATAATATCAACATAAACTTCAATTAATAAAATACTATCTTGACTTGCCTTGATGTAGAGGTTGTTGTTTGCACTTCCTTTTCTGAACCCTGTCTATTGTAGATATTTATCCAGTCTAGAGTACCATGCTCTAGGAGATCGTTTTAGACCATACAAGGCCTTCTTTAATTTACACACATAATCTATGTTCTATGACAAATGAAATCCTTCTGGTTGTTCAATGTAGACTTCTTCTTCAAGTTTCCCATTCAGAAAAGCCAATTTTACGTCCATCTGATACACTTTAATATTTTTGGAGCATGCATAAGCTAAAAGGAATCAGATTGCTTCCATTCTGGTAACTGGGAAAAATGTCTCTTCAAAGTTGATTCCTTCAACCTGTGCATATCCTTTACATACCAATCTAGATCTGTTCCTTGTAACATGTCCAACTTCATTCAATTTATTCCTGTATACCCACTTTGTGCCGATCACATTCTTATCCTTTAGTCTTGGAACCAATTTCCAATAATCGTTTTTTTCTATTTGATCCAATTCTTCATCCATGGCCTTATTCCAAAATTCATCCTTGTTGGCCTCTTCAAAATAGGTTGATTCAATCGTAGATGAGAGTGCTAGGTGCATTTGTTTTGGTGAACGGATTATTCTTTTCGTCTCAACTCCTACATATGTGTTTCTGATAATCTGATATGAAGGATGATTCTTCTGTACTTGTCTGCTAGGCGTCTTTGGATTCACTTGCTTAAATTTCTCTTATGCCTCTATCGGATATTCTTCATCTTCCCCTTATACTTCCTTTTAATCTTGTGCTTCTTCTTCGTAAATTTTTTCCATTGATTCATTTTCTTCTTCTTTTAATTATTGTCTACCTATTTCATCAATTGTTACATTGATGCTTTCCACAAATTTGTCCAATCTCAGGTTGTAACACTTGTATGCTTTTCTTGTACTTGATTAACCAACAAGTACTCCTTTGCCCACAAAATATTCAAACTTTCTCATTATGCCATCTTCTCTTTTGATGTAGCATTTTCTCCCAAAAACTCTGAAGTGTTTCACATTTGTTGGTCTTCCTTTCCATAGCTCTTAGGGAGTTTTGTCAGTGTTGTATCTCAGCATTACTCTGTTTTGAATGTGAAATGATGTATGCACTTCATGTGTCCAAAAAATATCTTTCAATTTGGAATCCATTAGCATTGTTCAAGCCATTTCTTGTATTGTCGTGCTCTTTCTTTCAACAACTCCATTTTGTTGAGGTGTCCTAGCAGTGAAGAATTTCGTTTTTATTCCATAACTGTTGCAGTAGTCCATAAATTCCTTTAAAGTGAACTCTCCTCCATTATCATATCTCAAGCATTTGATTTTTAAATCCATTTCATTTTCAACCATTTCCTTGTAGATCTTGAAGTTTTCAAAAGCTTCTGACTTATTCTTGAGAAAGAAAACTACAGTGATTATTGTATAATCATCAACTAATAACATAAAGTATTTCTCACCTTTTAAACCCTTTGTTATATTTGGTCCAACTATATCAGTATGCACAATTTCCATTGGTCTTGTCGTTGAATATTCCTTTGATTTGAATTTGGTCTTTGTTTTCTTTCCTTGTTGATAATGTGTTCATAAAGTGTTGGTTGGTTTCGTGATCTGGGGAATTTCTCTTACTGCTTCTCTTTTGTTGACTTTGAAAAGGTTATCAAAATGTATGTAACCCATTCTTCTCTGCCATAGCCAAATTTCATCTTCCTTTCCTAGACAACATTTTTCATTTCCAATTTCACCTAACACATATATGTTGCTTGAAGTTCTCGTAGTTGTAGCAATCGATTTTCCTGAACCTTATTTTCTTATCTCTCACTTTTGTGAATCGAAAGTAAGTTTATGACTTTGGTCACACATTTGAATCACACTTAGAAGATTATGTTTCATATCTTCTACTAGTAGAACATTTTCTGTCTTTGTATTCTTGTTCCCAATTTTGACTGTGCCTTTTCCAATGATTTTAGTTGAATCATCATTTCCGAAGGAGACATATCCATCTCTTTCCTTTCTTAAAGTAAGAAACCTATCTCTATCACCTATCATGTGTTTTGAACAACCATTGTCAACATAACAACCACGTTTATTCTACTTAGCTTGTAGAGCGAGTGTGCATTCTTCATTGCTATATTGATTCTTCTTTCTTATCCATGTCCTTTTCTGAGGTTCGTGTCTGTGACTGTTCTTATTCTGTTGTTGTTCTCTAGGAGGGACTTCCATTCTATAATCTTTGGCCATGTGTCCAAAGTTGTTACATTTGTAACATTCCACTTCAATTCTCAAGGATTCAAACCTGTTGTAACTTCTTCTCTGTGTTTCACTAGGCCTTCTTGGATAGCCCTTTTGTGTACAAATTTCAAAGTTGATTGTGCTCCTATTGTTAGCTCTACAATTCACAGCTTTATGTCCAAAATTATTGCATGCATAATATAAACCAAAAAAGATAGTTTGATGCCCCCGGGGGGGCAGCTCAATTGGCAAGTGTCATGAAAATGAAGTTCCATGAGGTTTCGAGTTCAATTCTCCCCGACTTACCTTGTGTGCCGCGTAAGGGGCATCATGGGCACACCTGGAGGTTATAGTGGTAGCGGTTGGATAACACGGCCACGTGTAACGCGATCACGTGCCCAACTAGTTGTTGATTCCTCCAAACACAAAAAAAAAAAAAAAAGATAGTTTGATACCTGGGAGTTGAATATCTTTTGAAAGGAGTTACTCTTATGAATTTTTCTTCTTCCTAATTCCTATCTATCAATTGGTGATTCTGAAATATGAATATTCTCAGTGGAGGAGTGTCCTTGTAATATTCTTTGTAGATCTTCCTATCCCCTTTGATTGTTTCTGCATAGCTTTTTGGATATGTTTCTTGCTCTATTGTTTTGGAGTTTGATCCATTTTCTGTCTGATTGTATCCAAGTCTGGACTTGTCATGATGAGGTTTTGACTATTGATAATGTCATCCAAAAATTTTGAGTTGTTCTGCATATTTTTATTTCGAAGATCCTTTCTTAATGTGACAATCTCTTCTTCCAAATTTCCAATGATCCTGTATTTTTCTTCTAGTTGTTCTTTGAGTGTTTATTCAATTCTTTTATCTTCTTCTATTTGAACCTTCAAATTTGTGATCATTTGTTCTAGTTCTTGAGTCTCTTCTTTCTTGTCTAGTTCCGCTTGTAGTTTCTTGTTTTTCTTCTTTTCTCTTATGATTACTTCTATGGTACACATCAATTCTTCTCGGTAGTCAACTTATGCCTCTTCATATTCTTCTTCAACTTCTTCATATTCTTCTTCAGAGTCTTCTTTATCAGAGTCTTCTACTGCCATGAATAGAACTCTTTTTGTCTCATTTTCACTGACTTCATCTTCATCTGATGATGAGATGTCTTCTTTGGTGCATAATCTTTTCTTGAAAACTTTTTTTGTGGTTACTTTTTCCTTTATATGTTTGTTTTCTATTTGAGTAACCTTCATCATTTATCTTTTTCTTATGAGGAAATTTGTTATCAAAATGACTAATACCATCAAAATTAAAACAAATCAAAGGAATCTTACCTCTATACATGTCGTTGGTTCCCTTTTTCAATATTTTGACAAAGTTGGCCACTTATTCATCATCTTCCGAGACGTCATTGTTGCTGCTAAGTTATTTTTCTTTTTGCTTTGACTTTTTGGATTCTTTGAAGGCTGCTTATTTTGTATCTAGATTTTCTTGTTCAGTTCTCATTTCATATGCTGTGAAGATTCCATGTAATTCATCCATGATTATTGAGTTCAGATCTTCTCTTTGTTCTAGTGATGATATCTTAGGGTCAAATCTCATAGGAAGAGATCTTAGTACCTTTTGAACAATTACAGATTCTTCGATTTCTTCTCCCAATCCTATGATTGCATTTACTATTTCATCAACTCGTAAAAAGTAAGCTCCAATATTCTCATCTTCCTTCATCTTAAGTTGTTCGAACTAACCTCTGTAAGTTTGAAACTTTGTTGCTTTGACTTTTGAATCTCCTTCACAAAAATTTCGAAGTTTGTCCCAAATATTTTTAGCGGATTTACAATGTGCAACTTTGGTGAATACCATTTCACTAAGACCATCCAGAAGTGCATTTGTGGCTTTGGAATTATTCTAACCGAGTTTCACTACTTTGTCATTTGGTGGTGGAACTGTTGGTACTGTGTATCCATCTACAATTGATTGTCAAATTTCAAATCCCTGTGCCTGTATATATGTCTTCATCCTTATGCTCCAAAATGCATACTTTTTTCCATCAAAATATGGTATTTCATTTTTATACAAGTTGTTTCTCTCCATGATCTTCCTTTCAATGGTTAAACCAATTTCTGGAGGAACTCGCTCTGATACCAATTGTTGGATTACTGAGAAGGGGGGTGAATCAGTAATAGAGAAATCTAATCCTTTTTAACCATATAATGCAAGTGTTATATCAGTGTAGCATTATCATCCAATAATTGTAGAGTAAATAAACAATGAACAAATGAGCAATCATACACATACATAGTACACCAGTGTTTTTATGTGGAAACCCAAAGCATGAGAAAACCAAAGAATGTATTTTCTTATATGTCTTGAAGAATTACATTCATTGGAATCACAAACTTTCTTTTTTTTCTAGCTGCAACTGAAAGGAGGCTCCTACCCCCTAGTTTCTCAGGCTACAACCTAAGGGAAGCTCCAACTCCCCAATTCTTTGGCTACAACCAGAAGGAGACTACAAGCCCCTAAGTTCTTTGGCTACAATCACATGTCCTTGCCTCGTCCAACCATCCTAAAATATAAATGCCAAATGTAGAAAACTTGTCATTGTCATTGAATCAACCACTACCACTATCAACATGTCACTATCAACATGTACCAATAACTTGTAACAACCTGTACCAATCAACTTGCACCAAACAACCTGTACTAATAACATGAACCAACATGTACCATGCATCAACCATGCATCAACCTTGACTCATAAATATGTACCAACATAATCAAATATACACCTCATGTATGTGCCAACTCATCAACTATACACCTCATGTATGTGCCAACTCATCAACTACTTGTCTCAACCATGTACCCAACATATACCTCAACGATATACCAAAGACATACACCAATATAACCATCAAAATTCAATTCATCACTCTATCCATAAACCAATTACCATAAACCCTTACATCAAACCATGTGCCACAACCTCACTATTATGTAGCCTCAAGATAAACCAACAACTTCAGCAACACATAACAACCAAAAGACCAATACCTATATGCCAAATACCAACAATAAAATACCAATTGTATCCCTCAACAAATCTGATATATGCAGCAATATTGAACATCCAATACCATCTCAAGAGCTAAACTCTATCCCACAAAACATACCTCAAACAAGATGTGTCATATCTCTGATAAATAGCCCCCAACCATGTTGTTGCCGCAATTTTTCTGCCGCGATTTTTTTGTCGTACTTTTTCTATCATGATTTTCTGCAGCGATTTTTCTGCTGCACTTTTTCTGCTGCGATTTTTCTGCCACACTTTTTATGATGCAATTTTTTTGCCGCACTTTTCCTGCCACACTTTTTTTGCTGCAAATTTTCTCTATCAATAATACCTGCCCAAATAACCTTTCACAAAAATAGATATTCAATGATATTCAAGTGTAATTAAATGAGAGAAAATTGCCTCTTATTTATACTTTCATGTAGCATTACACTTTCCTTATTTTAGGGAGTTCTCCATTTACTTTATTATTTAAATAATTTATTTTGCAAACACTTGACTTTTGGGAGTGTCTATATGACTCATGAGGGTTCTTCAACTTCATATGACCATAACTCTCTAACCATGAGGAGTTATGTGACGTTCCACATGCCACTGGAAATGACATGAAAAGCATTATCCATATAGGATAGTTTCACTGAAAAATTCACTTACCTTCATCTCATTATTCCACAATTAATCATGGGTTCTCTAACCATACTTCTAGGATAACTCAATCCGCAAAGCGTCTTCCCATGAGGGATTTTAACATAAGGGCACCACTTTGGAGTTCATCCATTTGTACTTCTTATCAACAATGACAAGACAATAATGAGTCATCTTTACATCAAACAAACTTGGGTTCATTACCCAAACCTTTGTGCTACCGCGCTTTATTCAAGGGTTGACATCAATGACAACCAACCTTAATCAAAATCATATTCATGGATTTTCAAAGGATATCTATCAAGGCAAGATGTCGAGACAAGAGTCTTCAAAATTGTCTCACAAATGCTTTAGGCTATCCAATGGAGGAAGAGGAACCCCTTCTTTGACTGAGACTCTGAGGACGTCAAAGACCCATATCTTAGCAAGGCAGGGAAGCTTTGGAAGGGAAACCAGTGACCAAAGGAAATCTAGTTAGAGGAGGAGATTATCAAAGGAATCTATGAATAGATCATCCATAGAATGTGCTCAAAATAGTGTTATGGATGCAGATTTCTTAGATAGGTTGCACATTAATACTCCAACACCGAAGAATGTAGGGAATACATTACAACAAGAAAATATGTTTGGCATTTTTTATTTTTTTTGTATTTTTGTTTATTTATGTTTGTGTGTGTGTGTGTGTGTTGTAATTACTTTTAAATGTGTATGTGTAGAGGATGAGTTTAATGTGTGAGAAAATAATGAAAAAGAGAGTGGTTATCATGAAAATTTCAATGTTGGTGAAGAGGGTGAAGGTGGATTCATGGGGCGTTATCAAGAAACAAAAGATTGCACGCCTACGTCCACCTATCCATCAAATGTTGGTGATAAACTTCCTTGGGAAGGGTATATTGAAGAAATGACCCTCGAATGATGCTGAGATGTTAAAAGCAGGGTGAAAAATTATTTGAGGTGTTTGGATCTCCCTCAAGAGAGTAAGCAAATCTTGGAAATTGTTTTGCATTCATTGCAAAACTTTATGGATGCATATCAAAAGATGGGGCCAATCAATGATAGTTTTATCAATTTGATGAGGAGACAAAAGTCAGAGGTGATGGGCCCTGATAAATGGGAAGTAGTAAAAAGTAGAGTTTCAAAAGAAGATGTAATTTTTGTGTTCAATTTCAAAGAGGGGCCAAAGCGAGAGATGTTGAAGTTGCAATATTTTAACCACCCCAATATAGCAGGACATAATATTGGGGTTGTTAAAATACAACATATGGGAAGTTGTCGTGGAATATTTATACTATATTTTTGGAAGCATATGGGAATTGTTCGTGGAATGATGATATTCCACATTACTTTTTTAGAATCTTTTATGCAAAGTTTTTCATGGGCATGCACCTTGATTATACCATCCTATCGTCTAGTTATTATGGGGCTAGTAAAGGACGAACATATGATCGAAAATTGGCATGTCAAAATGAAGCATTGCATAGGCCTCCATGAACTTTGGTATCTCATCCAACAAAGGAATTTTCCTCACATTTAGAGATGTGAGCTACATCAAATGTTGGCAAGGAGGCTAGGAATGCAATCGAAGAAAATTTAGAATCAAATTTTTATGGTGTTGATGTTGGTTTGAACCGTTAGAGAGCTTATGCCAATTCTCGAGCCATTTTTTTTTACAAAACACATGAGGAGATAGATTCCATGTCAGTAGAAGATATATAGGAGTATGCAAAAAAAACTCGTAATGGTTGGAAGGTGTTAATTCAGAATGATGAACTGAACATCAGATTCGTATGTGTTATAGTTAGTAAATTTTTCATGCATTTGAGGATAGTTTTCTTGTAGTTCTAGATCTAGATACATAATATTGTATCTTTAGAAATAATTGAGTTTTTATCGTCATTAATTGCAATTTGGTCATATGTTAAATGAATCTCCAATAAATAGGGAACTTAATTCAATGAGTTTAAATTTGGATGGGTTGAATCAGGTATAATCAACATACATGACATTTATGTTTTTTGTATTAATGTGAACACATTGAACCCTAGATTTAATTCTTAGTTGTGTTGTTCACAGACCCCTATTCCATCTCCCATTACTTGGAAAGGTTTGTCCCAATTATCATTGGGAGAGTTTGCAGAGAGTGGGAGTTCACAGTTATCATTGCATGTTGAAAACAAATTTAGTTATATATGAAAATTGGAATGTCATTTAAATTATTGATTTAAAAGGAAAATTTCTTAAACAATATATAATTTATTGAATCTTAAGGTATGGTGGGTAAGACCATGACTCAACCAACCATGGGAATTCCATCCTCTTGTGTGGTTGATGATATTCAAGTTGGCACATCACATGTATTACATGTTTCAAAATTTAAAACTACAATTTAGTGTGTTAAAATCATTTAAATTTAATTTTCAAATGTACAAATTTGAAATGTGTTATAGGGCAATGTGGAGAAGAGATTGCATGAGAGTGTGCTATTATAGAAATATTTGTCTCACCCCATGCAACTTGCTCAGAAGGACTTTTCCATTTCCCTATGTAGACTTGAAGTCCCTTCTTGCAATTCCCAAAGCTAAAAATTATATTTTGCCACATATACACGCCCTAATAGCTATAGGACATGTGTATACGCAAGTTACACCATTACATCTCACGTGCATCAGGTTTTTTACCCAAAATTAAAAAATGGTGTCAGTTTTCCATGTCACATCACGAGATCCATGATACTTGACCTTCCATATATTAGAAATGTTTTGAATCATCCCTTCAAGTCAATTTTAAGGCTATAAATGGGCCATATCCAATCAATGGAGAGGGGAGAAGAATTCAACTTTGAAAGGAAAGTTTCTCTGGAGAAATTATTCACTTCATATTGAGTCTGCATCCCTTAGTCCTTTTAAGTTTGAACACATTGTTCAACCCCCAAGATCTTCCCTCTTTTATGGAGAACCTCACTGTCTCTCTTATATGAGATTTCCTTTGGTGGAGAATTGAAGTGGTGGAGGCTCAACCGAAAGGGACTTAGTTTCTCGGTTCCAAGAAGTGTCGACATGGAATTTTGTCATTTATACACTTTTGTTGATCATATTTTAATAGAAATACTCTTTTCTTGTCCAATTAATGTCTTGCAAATATTTGAATCGTTATTTCATGGGCATATTTGTTATGAATATTGATGGATTATGCTATTATATGTGCTAACTTTATATATTATCACCATATGCTTGCGTATCGTGGTTGTTGAGGAAAATTTGCAGGTGTATAGCTTTGAGTTGAGTGCTCAACGATGGTCTTCTTCAAACGTCTGAATGAGGTAGGATATTTATCTTGTCTTGTTAGAATTTTTGTTTATATAGCATACTTGAGACTAGAGTTGATTTTTGCAATCATTCCATTTGTTGTGGTTTACCCCATGTCATAAAGTGATTTTCCTCATAACAGAATTGGTGACCATGTTGGGATAGAATCTTATTTTCATGGTTTGGATTGTTTTTCTCCTTTGATTTCTCTTGGTTAGCTTGAGTTTTATTATCGTCTGATTGTTTGACAACCTATTTTCATTTTGAATATGAGTTTCTTGGCCTTATCCTTAACCTGGAAGTGTTTTAATATATATGCGTAGTTTTCCCCTTCACATACACATACGTACGCTAGTTTTCATTCTATAGGGAGCGTACATACACATTTTTTTATTAAATAATCACATACACCATCCTTGTTTGCTTGATTGTTGAGTTTGGAGTTTGTTGGGTAAGTTTTGATGGTTGTTGAGTCTTCTTGGATCTCTATCATAACTGTTAAGTGCACGTAGAGTGATAGGAAACCTTTCTTTGGTTGAATTTTCGAGCGGTTTTTCTTTCTCATCATCTTCTTCATTAGTTCTCCTTGCATCTTGGGTTGGGTGTTTGTTGCTTGATATCCTTCTTGTTTTGTATCTTTTTTCTTACAATAGGATTTATATATCAAGTTGTTGTTCAGTCCTTGCATTTTCGTTTATTTATATTGAAAATAAAAAAATATACATTTTGCATGTTGGAATTTGATCTTTTGGGTTCTTATCATTGATCTTAATACATGTATGGAAAGATTGCATCTTATTTGAAATTGCAGCATTGAATTGAAAGTTGCATTTTTGAAAAGCTTATCATTTATTGAGAATTGAAGTTAGGAATTTGCATTATATTCATATTAATTTCTTTTACTTGTTGAGTCATAACATCATCAATTTCATGATTGCATCTTTTGAGTAAACAAAGCCACTAAAAGTAACACTTATAAATTTAAAATTCATTAGAAATGATTTTATTTTTCAGGGTGCACACACTAGATTAAGATATAGAGCCTTGGAATAGGATTTTGTGAGTAAACTTCTCCAATGCTATTAAACTCAACATATGTGTCTAGATAAGGGAGTGGTGAAATCCATTTTATAATTGGTGGTGTCAGGAGGCTCCGCTCACACCGAAGTTAAGCATGAGTTCGCACGAAGTTGGTTGCAAAGATATCCCTCTAATACTTTTTTAGCGTCGGTAATATTTCTTGGGATCTATTCGTATATGGGAGTCTTGCTAGTACCTTTACCTCTGTGAGAGGAAGTGATTTTGAGATTTTGGGATTTGTTATCCTGCCCATACGGTGGACCTGACTTATGACTATTCGTCTGGGCATTGATTATATCGTGGTGTATTTAGTTGCTTGACATAGGTAGACGCATAGGTTACTTGCAGGGGTTATTCTACAGGTACCCTAAGTCAAATAAGGTTCAAACAACACACAACCTTTATGGATGATTACCTCTCTAGGAGGATCTGGCTAACTTTGATATTAAGCTCACAAGGGCCCTTGTAATTGATTTTGATACCTTTGATCTTTTGAAGGGATTCTCAGGCCCCTCTTAGGCGAGGAATACCTACTTTAGGGAGGGAGGCCCCTTTCAACCACTTTATCCTGTTTGTGTGCATATTGGCCTTTTTGTTTATTTTGGTGTGCTCTTTGATTGTTAGTTGGCCTTAGGATTTGTTTTTATATCTCAAGTCTTGAGTCATTGTAGAGCTAGACTAGCTTCCTCGCAGGTCTCGTCATTTGTTGAAGTTACCACCGCATCTTGAGTCTTTTCCTTCTAAAAGGCATAAAGTTATCAAACATGGTACACACACCTCCGCCTACCAGACTTGTGATCATACAAGTATGATTACTGAGTCGAGTCAGAAAGATATTGGGAGTCCTTTGACTCTCATACCTACCACAGTTAATGGAACCCCTTATATGCCTTCAACCACTACAGTTCTAGTGCCATAGGTTCCCATCATCACTCTTGTCTGGTCTGTAGTTAATACTCAACCCATAGTAATGAACCCTTTTGGGTCTCTTTTTAGTTCATCAGGCTACAATACTCAGTCCATCCCTTCGGCCTCTAGCCATTTCTCTTATGGTATGCTGAATTTCACATTGCAATTTTCATCCTCCATTCTAGCATCTAATCTAAATCCTAGTATTGGACTTGGGGGCATGGCTCCTCCACATATTCCACTCTCATTTGGTGGTGCTCATATTATGCAAATGACTCCCATGGTTGGAATCCAACCTCCTTTTCACCCCGGGTCTAATCCTAGTCTTAATATTCCTATTATCACGCAATTTGTAATTTTCCTAAAGGGAAAGGCTAAACGAGGGAAAATTGGCATAAAAGGAGGTTGTCTTATCATTGTCACCTTAATAAGACACCCCTTTCTATTTAGGGATGATAGCCCAAGGGAGACATCCCCGGTGACTTGGAGGTTTGAGAAGGAAAAGGTTAAAGTATCGAGAAAAGATATCCCCTCTCACAAGTCACACTGACCAAAAAGTCCTAAATTTTTAGAAAATGAAGCAGTGCTTGAGTGTACCTACCCAAAACAAAACAACAAGAAAACACTATCTTTTTCAAGTACAATTTTATGTTAGTGCTTCATAAAACCTTGGACTTGTTGATAAAACAAATAAGTTGATGCAAGATGAAGCAAACAGAAATTATATAACAACAATGTATACAAGATGATTTCTTCACAATCAATGCCTTAAATAAGCTTCGTAATGACCAAAAATGATAATCCAATAATATTAATATACTAGCACATATTAGAAGCTAATGAGGCAATGTAAAAATCAACTTTTGCAATTGCTTTTAAGAGCTTTTACTTCTGTAATAATTGGTTGTAGCTTACTTTTGTAACAACAACAATAAGGTTAGTGAATTAGTCTAATCTAGGGTTAGGAAAGGTTAGTAAATAGCTTGAGGTAAAAATTTTAAGTGTTATTTCATCAATCAATCAGTTGTAAGGTCTAGATCAGTGTTTTTAGGGCTAATGGAGTCACTTTTTCCAGCATGAATCTTGAAGAAATACAATGATAATGTATGAGCTAAGGACAAAGAAGGATGATGGTTGAAGTGTTGGTAACCCAACGCCTCAATCAACAAGCCTCATGAGGAAAACGACTACTAGGAAGTAGGTAACCCTAGGCCCTAACAATTTTCCTTCTTCTTTAGCTCAAGCTTGAATTAAATAATGGCTTGATGAAGCAAATGATGCTAGAGTGCTACAATGGTAGGGATCTAGCACAATTCTTCAAGAGGTAGGGTTTCTAGCACAATCTATTAGGCAAAAAGCTATTACGACAAGGGCAATAACATGTGCTTGATCTCCTAGGGTTTTAAGCTAGAAATTCATAATATTGGAAAAAATGCAAAGTAAATGTACTATAACCATTCAAAGTAAAGAAGAATTTCATAAATTCACTTACATTCACCAAGAATAATCTAGCAAAAAGCCTAGTTGAACACTTTCCACCAAGAAAAATGTCAAAAACACCAATATAAGCCTCCTCCAAGAGTTGTGCACCACTTAATTTCAGCCAAAGAGCCTTAAATGAGATGAATTTCATACCTCACTTAGTCAGTGAATGCATGATCATAAAATACAAGGGGAAAATCCCCTATTTATACAATGAAAATGACCTTTAATTACAAAATAAGGTAAAAAAGGCCGACATGGCCAATTTACATGAGAAAATCCAATTTTACATATTTTTTTCAAATAAAACCCTAACTTGAGATTTTTTAGGTTGACATCATGCCCCTCCTAGGGTGACATTAGCCTTCCTACTGGAACGTTGGCCCTCCAAGTGGAACACTGGGGCTCAAAACCCCTCTGGAACTACCACACGTGCCAACCAATGTCGTCCTCATGTTGGGGGCCTCAACTGGGTGATGTCAAGGCTTTGAATCATGACATCAAGGTCCTTCAAGGGCCAACATCATGGTGGGAGGGCAAGACCCACTAGGTCTAGGCACGCAAGTCCATCTCTGGTGGAACACCCTCCTCTCTCTCTAGTGAAAGCCTCTGGTATATGGTTGCCCCTGGTTGGGGTCTCAACATCCATCTGGTGGGAGTTTATCCCTATGGAGGTCCAAGCTAATCATCTCCCCATGTGTAACTATTCGTCGGATTGGTCCTCCAGCAACAACAAGTACACCCTTAATGGGCTCATAAGTCACAGGGATCATAGAAATCCCAATCACATCTAATAATCAAGTCATCTAAACATGTGCATAAAACCCCCCTTTCCCAGACAAGTGCTCAAAGATGTTATGCTATTCTACAATCCAGGTTTGAAGATAGTTTCAGGACATCCTATTGGGATAATTCTCCTCAGATGTGGGATGTTTCCAAGTGAATACCAATCTAGGTCATGTAACTAGATGAGATGGTGTGGGGATGTTTGGGAAATGGTTGCAGTGATGATAGGGAAATGTATGGATTGCATGTGGGTGCCTCTGAAGAGGCTGAGATACACCTTGTCATGGATGCAATTGTTTCCAATCCCATTCAATGCATTTTTACCTTTTTTTATCTTATTTGTTTTTCTTTCAATAGAATAGTTGGGGGACACTGCCCTGGCATGGTGACCAGTGTGACAATGTTACCCATAAGAATTTCATGGAGATGAGAAGGTTGGCTCGTGATGAGACCCCATTTTCTCCTGGATATGCTACCAAGAGCCACTACCTTGGCGTGGTGACTAGTTGAATGGTATTTTCATACTGCTACATGCCCATGGACCTTATAGGTTGGCTCGTGATGAGACCCCCTATCCTCCAACTAGGTCTTGAGTTTATTTATTTTATGGGTCCCTCCTTTTTCTTACTGAGAAGCCTTTTACTTCTTTCTCAGGGATCCTTGGGTGAAGCATCTGAAGGTTTTTTTATTTTGTCTCTTATATTTTTCTAGCTACTTTTACCCTCTGGGCCTTTAGTGTTGGACACACTAACTACACTGAGAGGGGGGGGTGAACAGTGTAGGGATCTTTTTCCCAAAACTCTTTAGTTAACAATCACCATTAACTCATTACTCATTGTTGTCATTTATAACTAGTTAAATGTCAACAAATATTAGCAACATATATCAACAATATATCATCAACAATTCATCACCACAAGGAACACAAAGAGCACAAGATGTATGTACAATTTTCTTTTTATTACGTACTACAATCCTTGGGGTTTTTCAGCAAAAAATGAATAGAGTACAACTCTACAAGAGAACTAGATCCATAATGAAAGACTCATCTTACACCCTCAACATCAACTAAGATGAGGCAATAATCCTCAACAGATATCAATCTATACCATAAACAAGTGCATCAACCATGCACCAACCTGTGCCAAACAACCTGTAATCAACCTGTACCATAAACAAGTGCATAAAACTATGTACCAAGTATATACCAATCATGTTTCAACTAATCATAAACAATGACTCATCAATATGTACCAACATCATCAACTATACACCTCATTTATGTGTCAACTCATCAACTACTTGTCTCAACCATGGCTAGTTTTGGATTAGTCAACAACCCTAACTTGAAATAATCATAAATTTGTACCTGTAATGAATAAATATATGAACCTGATACACAATTCTCTTCATTTTGTTTTATGCAATTCCTCCAGGTGTCACTACTTGGAACCTCTCAAAAAAGGAGTTATAGCAAAAATGGCATACCTTGCTGAATTATGGATTATTCTAGAGAGTGACCTTGTAGAGCATGCCCTGCACGGAATATTTGTTGAATCAATCTAAAACTATTACACAGAATACTAAAGAATGTAATATAACCAACACAATTGGTCTCACTGAATTGAATCTTTTATGAAGAAGTTATGACATTTTTACTCGAAATACATGTTTTAGACTAGTTTCAGGACTAGCCATAAACCCTATTTTCCACGGAGTGTATCTCCAAAAATAAAACGAACTAGAAGCTGAATTTTTTACCATAGATACTTGGATATGTTTTCTCAATGTCATATAAATCTCATGATTAGATTCATTATATAAAAAAAGTTATTACGAAAATGGTGAGATGACCTGTAAATAACATACCTTAGAAAGCATCATGAAAATAATTTATCCTCCCTTGAATTCCTACCCTCTTTTCTTCACCTTCCCTCTGAAATTCATCTTAGATATCCTTTGGTTACCTCAGTCACCTATATATCTTCAATATGCTCAAGTGTTCCACACCAAAAATGCTCAAGAAGCTCTCCATCAATACTCCAAAAGATATTCTCACAAGAAGCTCTCCATTGATCCACAAAAAGGATGATCTACAAGTGACCATTGCTATATTATTTATACTTTCATCCTCTAGGTCACTTGAACCATTTTTAGGTCACTTAACCTATTTCTAGGTCACTTAACCCATTTCTAGGTCACTTAACCTATTTTCCTTATTTTAGAGTTAACCACTTTCCATAAATAGAAAGTTCTCCAATACTTTATCATTTAAATTTTCATTCTTGATTTTGTCTTACTTTATCATTTCTTTATTTTGTCACTTCTCTTTATTATTTAAATAATCCACCTTGACTTTGTCACTTTACTTTATCATTTAAGTAATGATTTCTTCTTTTAGTTCACTTTGAATTCTTTGACCTTTTGGGCTTCAAGCCTTCATATGGGGGTCCTTCAACTTCGTAAGGCAATAACTCTCAAACCATGAGGAGTTATGTGACATTCAACATACCAACGAAAATGGAATGGCAAGAACTATCCATCTAGAATAGTTTCACCAACAATTTCCTTGATATTCATCTCATTATTCCACATACAATCATGGGTCCTCCAACCATTCTTCTAGAATAACTCAATCCACAAAGCGTCTTCCCATGAGGACTTTCACCATAAGGGGACCACTTTGGAGTTCATCCATTTTTGCACCTTATCAATAATGATAAGACAATAATGAGAGCATGGGTCCTCCAACCATTCTTCTAGGATAACTCAATCTGCAAATTGTCTTCCTGTGAGGGCTTTCACCATAAGGGGACCACTTTGGAGTTCATCCATTTGTGCACCTTATCAATCATGATAAGACAATAATGAGTCATCTATACATTTTTCCAACAATGCATCATATACCAATGAAACCACATAGATCCATCTTCATCATGTATCAATGAAAACTCATTGATCCATCTTCATCATATCAATGACAACTCATTGATCCATATTCATCGATGCATTCTCATCAAGGACAATACATATTACATTACATCAATAATCAATCAATTAATCCTTTGGCATCAATCAATCACTTGAAATCAATCATGACATCAATAAATCAAACAATTGGAATCAATGACAACATGATCGAACATTTATCCCCTTCTTCCCACAAGGAAAGGTACAACCATTTACTATCTTGGAAAACCCAATGCTCGAACCAATGCAAGGGATGGATGAGAGGGGAGATGATGAAAAGTGATAAGTATGGTGGGAATGGATGATGGCCTTTCATGAACCCACCCAGTGGAAACTCACTCCTAAGGGAACCAACTTGTTAGGGCATTTTTTTATCCCCTCCAGGTATGGAAAATTCAAAAAGGCATAAAGTAAAAGCACACGTCATGAAGAAAAAAGATTGAATGCACATATTTAAATGTTTTGAGAATCAGAGTGACACAAACCATGATACACTGACTCATTACCTCATGGATAAAGACCCATTGTTGTTGAAGGAACAAGCCGATGGGATGGATGATGTTGTTGTTGACATGATGGATGTGCTAAAGAAAAAGGATGGGCCCTCTACGGATACTCCGGCTAGGGGAAATATTTACAACCCTCATCATAACATTCCTATTGGAATGGTGCCCAACCAACCCCTTATGAATCGATTTAGAGGGGGGTTTTAAAATCCTGGACAAGGCCATGGTGCATACCAAAACCCTGGATGGGCTGTGATTCCCCAACAACAATCATTTCAGGGAGCTTGGGGCCATATGTTGCAACCCTGACTCCATTTTCTGGGCATGTTCAATTTTCTAGACTTGTTGATATTATTGAATGACCCATTGCATCATGACCCGACATGACCCCCTGTCCCCACTAAGCTTCCTTCAAATATTCCAAAATTTGAAGGCAAGACTGGTGAGGATCTTGGTGATCATGTCACTACTTTTCATCTTTGGTTCTCTTCTAATTCCCTTAATGATGATTCTATTCTTTTAATATTGTTTCAACGCACCCTCATGGGGGTTGCAGTGAAATGGTACATATATATATTGGGGGGGACGTACGATAATTTTAATCAGATGGTTTTATTCTTCCTCAACCACTTCCAATTGTCGGTTCATTACAATGCCGACATAGAACTTTTGTTGGCCCTTCACGAGGAAAAAGACACCCATATCTCGGATCACATCTAAGAGTGGCATAGATGGAAGAGGTTGATCAATGCCTACATTCCTCCAATGTTCTTGTTGGAATGGTTTATTAAGTCTTTATTGCCTTATATTTTGAAGGATGTTTCTACATCTGGGGTAACATCTGAAGAGGAAGTGATTTTTAAAACCTAGCATTTAGATCTCATATATGTTCAGTATGGGATGTTATACGAAATTTTTCCTGATGCACCGAGGTCAAACTACGACCCTAAACAAAATCATGAGCCTCATGTTGATGGAATTATAGGCTCTGTAAATGTTAAATATACTAACTTGGTGAAAATCCATTTGAAAGAGTTGTCTCTAAGCCAGTATGTAAGAGGACAAGCTTTGTCTTTGTCCTCCACTCCCACTCAGTCAATGGATGTGCATTCTATATAGTTGTTGACCAACCCGAATGGTAACCAACAACTAGGAAGGAATAAAAGGAAAGGACATGGTAACAATCGTAAGGGTGGGAGGAATAATAATAATAAACACAAGGATAATTTTAACAATGATAAATCAAATAATAATGTTGGCGAGGGTAAGAAAGAAAGGAAAAAGGTGAAGTTTCCTTGCAAGATTTGTACTGATGATCACCTTACCCACTTGTGCCCCAAACTTGAGGAAGTTGCAAGGCTCTTATCTATACAGCCCACTGTGATGACTAATCCTTTTACTCATAATCAACACATGGCCTCAAGCTCCTCTAATGCCGTAAATGTGACGAGTGGAAGTCAAAACCCATTGATGCGTGAAGGTGATCGTCTATGCATAAATATGGTCAACTCTTATATTAATGTAGCCACTCAGTCTCACGATTATAGTTATTCATAGGATGTTCTAGGTCTAGATTCTCCACTTCCTCCAGAGACACATTTACAGATAGAAAATCCTGAGCCTCTACCTCATATTTTGAAAGGAGTACTCAAATGGTGTACCCACATCCCTAATTCTAGAGCTGCCTAGAACTACTCTATTGTCAAAGATATGGGTCAAACCTCTTACGCGATGTCATCTTTGGAGGTACTCTAGATGTGTCCTTCATAGAGGAATACCTTGTTATCTATGATAGGAGATCTAGACCCCTATCGCTCTAAGGTTATCAATTTTAACATTAAGGATGTTTAGCCTTGCTTCCCTTACCATGTGTCCTTACAAATCCATGTGGATTACTCAAAGTATACCATCAAACGTAATGTTATTGATGAAGGTGTTGCAATGTGCATGATGTCCCTAACCTATTAGAAAGCCATTGGCTCTCCAACCCTCTCTCAATCTCCGACTATGTTGATCGCATTTGATGGTCGTTCTTTCTTTTCCCACAATATTCTTCCTACCTTTCCAATCCAATTAGGTGGAAAGATAGTGGAGGTGGATGTCAAGGTGGTTGATGTTCCCCTTGACTATAACTTATTACTAGGTCACATATGGACCTATACTATGATTGCAGTCATATCATCCGTTTTTTGTAGTTTATGTTTTCCTCACGATGGGAAATCATGATGATTCCTTTGTGCATGCTATCCCCAATGCATTGGTTGGACCTTCAATCCTCGTGATTGACAATTCTCAATCGACAACTGAGGATATTGGTTTCGGAATGTATTCTTCCCTCATGGGTACCTTTGATTTTGTGGCACTAGTTCATCATATCTACACCATTTCCAGTAGATCTTCTTCATCAGTGAGGTTTGTTACTTTCCACACTTTGTATTTTAATGATCTTTGGACCCTACCTTCCCCAACTATGTCTTTTGAAGTTTGGTCACATATTGGAATGGCAATGCCACTTTCTGCAACAGAGATAGCATATCAGGTTTTTCTTGACTCTATCGTCGACCCAAATCCTATCTCCTTGCAGATGGATGAGGAGGATCCCATTCTCCAGCCCATATGGGACACTTCATCATTTTTCTCACACTATTTACTCAATGATAATTTAACTTTGGATGAAGCAATCTTATAGGCCATGAATGGTGTTGATATGCCATGGGATTGTATGCATCGTCGCTTTTACTTCCTCCTAGATCTTGTTAGGATCAAGCAAGATGATTTTAGATGTACCTTGGGTCAGATAGTTAGTCACGTCATAGATCCACTAGATACGCATGAGATTTATGCCGAATGAAACATGGCTAGTATCTCTCATATCGTCACGATTAACATCTCTCACATTCCTGGTAAAGTTGAAAATGTATATATCAATGTGGATTGTTCGCTGAAGAAATCCATCTCTACACCGATCTCTTCAAATAATATTAGATGTATTCACTTGGTCATATGAAGAGATGCCAGGAATCAACCCTCGCATTGTCTTACATGAGATTAAAACCTACTTGGATGCTAAACATGTTCGGAAATGACTTAGAGTTGTTAATCCTAAGAAGGCTTGTGTTATTAAGGCAAAGGTGGATAAACTTCTTAATGCAGGCTTTATCTACCCGACTCACTTGACTGAATGGGTATCCAATCATGTTCCCATGAATAAGAAGAAAAGAACCATCCATGTGTGTATGGATTTTTGAGACCTTAATAAGTCCTATCCTAAAGAAAACTTCCTAACATATTTCATTGATCATTTCCTCGATTACTGTGTGGGAAGTGAGGTTTTTTCTTTTGTGGATGGATTTTCAGGATACAATCAAATTCAGATTAAACCCGAGGATCAACATAATATGGCATTTATTTTTCCTTGGGGTACTTTCGCATACCGAAAAATGCCTTTCAGCCTTAAAATGCCAGATAAACCTTCCAATGAGCCATTACCTTTTCTTTTCACGATCTCAAGCATATAGTCGAAGCTTACCTCGATGATCTCACTGCTCACTCTCGCAAGAGAGTGGATCACCCTACCCACCTTTGGTTGGTTTTTGAGAGATGATGGTATCTGTTTAAACCCTCACAAGTGCATCTTTTATGTTAGGTCGGGTTGTATTTTAGGATTCTTAGTTTCTGAGACTGGGATCATGGTGGATCCTTTAAAGGTTGAGGAAATACTTCAATTTCCTCCCTTGCACAAAATTTGTAAGCTTCAAGGTTTACAGAGGAAATTTAACTTCTTACATCGATTTATAGTAAAATATTCCAATATTACTAAGGGTTTCATGAGTCTCTTGAAGAAGGACACTATGTTTATATGAGATGAGTGAGCCCACGAAACCTTCAATTCTCTTAAGAAATCCTTAGTATCGATGTCATTGTTGAAGCCTCCAGACTACAATAGAGATTACTTTCTTTACATCGTCACGTCTGAAGGGACGATTGGTATGGTTTTAGTTCAGGAGGATGGTGAGATCCATGATCACGTTGTTTACTACCTTAGTCAAAACTTAGTCATCCCTGAACTCAAATACTCTCATGTTGAAAAGCTATATTTGGCTTCCATACATGCGGTTCAAATATTACGACACTATATATTTCTTTGCAAAACTACAGTAGTTGTTGATGTCAACGCATTTCAATACATCCTTACTAGGCATATCATAGGGGGGAAATATAATAAATGGATTTTCATCTTGCAAGAGTTTGATCTCGATTTTGCTTTGGTGAAATCCAAAAAATCACTATTTTTTGTCAAGTTAATATTCAACTTCCATCAGTTATATGAGGACATGTTGGCATAGGGGAAGACCCAGGGTTCAACGCTCAAGAGCACACCAACAAAACCCTAACTACCATCCCTTTCAGAAACACCTACGAAGCAGATGAACTCTCACCTAAGGTAGAGGTAGGGGTGGTTGCAGGACTCAGGTGTCTACAACCTTAGCTGGGACACAGATCTGTGATTATCTTTCTTACAACGCACTTAGCATAAGTTATTCTTTAATATACATTCATTAATACACTTCACAGAAAGCACAGAGAACTGTAGTAATTACTCAGATCTAGCACTTAGCAATGATAAACAGGTTATACTTAATAGATTAAGCACTTAGCATCTTATGTATCATATCTAGCATGCATTCATATCTCATAAGAACAAAGTATCAATAAATCTATCTAAACATATCAGAGCACTTAGCAAGAGAGAGACAAACACAGCAGCATAATACACAGAGTTACTGTGGTTCACCCCCACCCTGGGGCTATGTCCACAAATTCTTCTTCTATTATTATCTTTTGTAAACCAAGTTACAGCACAAGGCCTTCAAGATCCTACCCCGCCTAGGACAAGAGATCTGCACAGCTCGCTAGATCCTCTTTCCCCGAGTAGATCCAAGCACTAAGTCCTCCCCTAACCCATGCACTCAGCACTTACAATACTTATAGTAGGTAGAGGGCTCTTACAGTCACATAGTTGTCTAATCACATAGATCTACTTTATGCACTAAGCCATTCACTTTACATCACACACACCCTCTCTATACGCATCTCCTACCCTTCTATTTATGCATACAAAAGGCCTAAATAAGGGTTGATATCCCTTTCCCATTACAATATTCCCAAAAAGTACCAAAAGCCCAAAAATCCCTAAAAAGGGGCGAAAATCCTGTGATCTCCTCTTCACAATGCACTCCTTCTCTGATTGGATGTTGGAGTACTGAAAACAGTCAAATATGACCAAGTATTCCTCAAAACTTGGTCAAGGGCCAACATGACGTTATTTATGTCAAATCATAGGACCTCTAGTATGGAGACATATTGATCTATCTTCAAACCTTGAAGTTCTCTCATCATCTTTCTAGAGATGATCGACGATGCATACGATATCAAGCTAAGAACTACCTTGTCATCGGTGACACTTTGTATAATCGAAGCTAGATAATATATTGCATCATTTATAGAATCACGAGGAGGTTGAGTCTATTCTTAATGACAGTCATAGTGGGGCTTGTGGTCGTCACCTATCTGGGCTTGTGATAGCCCATAAGATATTGCGAGACATTTATTTTTGGTCGTCTATTTTTAAAGATTGTCTCGAAGTGGTCAAGAAGTGTCACCCTTTCCAATTGTTCACTTGGAATATGCGCTCGCATCCAGCCCCTCTTCACCTAGTCATAACCATTGGTCCGTTCACCAAGTGGTGGGTGGATTTTGAGGATTGCAACCCAACTTTAGTTGGGGGGCATAAGAATATTATCATGTCCATAAACTACTTACTAAGTGGGATGAGGCCATGCCTACAATTAAATCTGATGGTAATAGTACAACATTTTTCGTGTTCAATCAAATTATATCCCAGTTAGGAATCCTGAGTGAGATTGTCACTGATCATGGCAGTCGCTTTCAGAAGGAAATGATGAAATAATTAGCATCAAAACTGGGGTTTAAACATGGTCATTATTCCTCTTAATATCCCCAAGAAAATGGACAAGTAGTGGCCATGAACAAGTCTCTCAAGACCATTTTGCAGAATATTGTTATCCAAAGAAAGTCTGATTGGCATCTCATGCTTTACCCTACGCTTTGGGCATACCGAAAATGGGTTAATACTTCCACTATTGTTTCTCCTTTTCAGTTAGTACATGGTGTAGAGTCGATCCTTCCTATTGAATGTGAAATATCTTCACTTAGACTCGCAGTTAAGCTCCTACCTAACACTTATGATATCGAAGAATGCCTCGTACACCTAGAGATCCTAGATGAGCAACGTCGAGATGCCTCTACGACTATCAAAGGGAATAAACGATGTGTCAAGGTCCAATATGATAAGTTTGTCTATCCTCAGTAGTACGTTGAGGGTGACTTGGTCCTCTTGTATGACCAAAACAAAGAACCATTGAGGGAAGGAAATTTCAACCCCATGTGGCATGGTCCTTATATCATGTGGTGTGTCTTAGAAAAAGGATCCTATGAATTAGAATATTATGAAGGGAATATGTTAGTTGAGCCCAAAAATGGGCTCTACTTGAAAAGATATTACGCCTGAGCCCCAAGGTTGGGAGTAACTCTCTGTATACTAGTGTATCTTAATGTATATATATTTTCCCTTTTGTCATCAGCTTTCTTATTAAGTTTTCCCTTGGTTGCAGATTGCAATGGAGTCTTCAATTTACTTAGGATTCACAGATGGTGCTAGTCGTCATACATGGAACTTGGCTTTTGTCGCTTGGGTTGTTTACTCACCCAATGGTCAACTGGTATATTCATGTGGAGTTTGTCTAGGGCCATCAATGAATAATGTGGTTGAGTATAGCACTGTTATAGATATTTTATGTGATTCCATTTCACATCGTATTCATTCTTTAGAATTTTGCTTGGAATCCTAGTTAGTAGTATGTCAGTTGGATGACATTTATCATGTGCGATACCCTACTCTACTTTGACGATTCCTACGAGTACGAATTTTGGAATGACATTTTGTTTTTATTATTTATAATCACATACCTAGAAGTTCTAATTATGTATCTAATGCATATGCTAATTATGTTTTATATTGGCATTTTTCACATAACTAAAGTAAAGAAAACACATTCACCAATATACACATTATAATATAAGTAAAGTCGAAGACCAATGTTTTTTATATTTCATTTCTCCAAAAAATATGGTGTCATGATACAAAATTGGGGCTTACACCCTCAAAATACATATACAGCTAATCGATACAATAACCATGACATATATGCCTGCAGCATTGGATGTCAGCATTGGATGTATGTCATGGTAGCAGACTATGGAATTTGTGAGATTCCATAAGAGTTGCACCCACACGTGGGGCACACCCACCACCTGTCACTGTATCACCTCTGGCAGATCCTCTACTTGAACCGTGGGTATTATGTGTGTCAAATGAGACATGTTTCCCTACACATTTTGAATCAGTCTCTCTACATCTCCTCTCACTAGCTCATCTCTCTGGTTCCTCCACGAGTGTCATTGGAATCCATCCAGTCATTGCAGACCTACGTCTGCAAAACAAAGCATGTTTGTTAAAATACTTGACACCATCCAAAAACATTTGCATTTGTTTTATTCTCTTTAAAAAACACAAAAAAAAATGAAATATATTTGAAAATTGTTTCCTACCTATGTCTTCATAGGTGAAACATGGTGGAAATGGCATGTCTAGATCTCATCTAAAGTCGATCCCTGCATAATGGTATTAATCCAAGGCTATCACCTATCGATGCCACCAGAAAAGGAACTCATTGTTGCAGGGGGGTTGGTACCCTACCACCTCCCAACCTCCTCATCACCTTGGTCCACCGTGACATGGTTGGATCGAGCGGTCTATGTGGAGCAGACTCGACTCTAGGGCTCAATCCTGGAACCCACTCGAATGAAAAACTACACAAGATAGATGTGAACCAAAAGTTTCTTTTCCTACCCTATTTGCAGTCTTTCAACTAGATCTTCATGGCAGCCATTAGTGAGGTGCACCAATCATATAATATGGGTCATAAGCACTCCACAGAGTAGAAAATCAGTGGCCTTGATGCCTGGTTCAATGAGTCCGACCCCATGATTTGTGTAAGCACGAGAACGACAATATTTAAAATCAGGTTGTTGATCTCCCTAATAGGGAGTTGGCTCCCTACCTTTTTTGTGCCTGCAACATAGTGAGTGGCAATGTAGTCCTCTATGTTCATGCCACTCCCAACTCCCCTGGCTTTGAGGTCCACCACCTCATCCCAATGCGACAACCCTATAAGAAAGTAGATATCCTCGACTTCAATTCTCAATGGTTTCCCATCGAGGTTGAAGGCCTCTATATTTGAATCCAAAAAGTTCACCAGCATTTGGAGCAGCCTCACTTGAGCCCTCATCCCTTTGAGAGCCCAAAAATTATAAAGCCCACATATTTTTAATCTTAATTGGGCCCCTAGATCTCTTTCCACTGGAGCATCAACTTCCTCATGCTCTCTTTTTTATCCATTCAAGTACCATCCTGCAAGAAAAATCTAATTTTTGAGTCAAACCTCTTTTAAAAAACCAAGTTACAGACTTGTACGTGAGCTGCAATATACACAGTTGTGTATATGGATGCATATACGTGATTTTTTTTATAACAATTGCATATAGGCCTACGTATACATGAACTGATAATCTACAGCCCGCGTACACCCTAATCCCTAATTTGCACATTAAAAAACTCAAATAATGAAACCTAATATAAAATTATAATCCAGTATAAATGAAGAGGAGGGAAATACTACTTACTTGGTCCAGACGGTTGTCAATTTTGTCGCTCGTAGCTCCCGCAATTGACACTTGAAGGTTGCGGAAAATTTGGTCCAAAATGCACTATTTGGGTGAAAATGTGAAATGGTATGGTAAAATTGGTTATTTTTACTATTTGTAGAAAAAATTTACCCACTTTACATAGTTTTTGCTAATATTTTTTCAGTGTGGACTAATAGTGCAGTGGAAGGAATTGGTTTTGGTGGTTTTATCCATGGATTCTTCCAATTTCTAGCATCATTTCTCTCATTCATGACTTTGGGAGGTATAATTTATTTGACCAACATATAGGATAGGTTGTCACTTCATTTCACACACTTGCATATCCTTTTACTGCGATTCATATGACTTAGGTACAAATCCATTTGTTAGTGACACAAAACCTCCTTACTGCTACTGGAAGTGTCGTTAGTGAATGGTAGAGGCTTACCAAACATGGGTGCCCTAGTTAGAACCTCTATGTCATCTGGTGCCCATGCAGAGATTATTCCACAAATATCAGGTGTCCTTTATAGTTCCAATATGAATATGAATTTGCATTCGAGCCTCATATTCTTACTCATAAGCATGTTGAACTATACCTATGGGACTCCCACAAGTATTTTTTAAGCTCTTTTTTTACTCTCTCAAAAAGAGAAAATATTATTGAGTGAACTTGTCTCTTTCACACTTGTAAATTGGATTTGAAAGGATGTCTATTTGGTGTAAGTTTTCCCTTTTTTGGACCAAGTAGATTAATTTCAGAAAAGGAACACTCTAGTCACTAGTGACTAGAAGAGTTCTCTTGGGTATTGTTTTATACTTTTTCGGGCCTAGGGGACTAAATTTGTGAAAAAGGTAATTCTTTTGAGTTAAGTTGTGATTGCATATCATTCTTTTGCTTACAGTATTGAGCCTATTTCTGGTTCTCGCTTTCGTATTATAAGCCTATTATCTTATCATTTCTCATCATCAGCCAAGAAAAGCCTTATTTATATCCTTTGTAGCTTGACACCCTGTACCCTATGAGGAAACATTCCCCTGAGTGTCCATATTCTTCATGCACCCCCTTGAATTGAGCATAGGTATGTTCCATTGTTGGAACTAGTTGCTTATTTGCGACACTTGTTTCCTCCTCTATATCACAACACTCATTGGTCTATGAAAAAATTAAAAAAAATATGGGCGGGAAAATAATATTATCTCATATTGGCAACACTTGTGTCACCTTTGAATAGAGCACAAACTTTTGAAGTTCACTTGTCATCCAAATTTTGGGTTTAGCATGACCTTAGGAAGTTGAGATCGTTACTTAGAGTTTACTCCTTCGATGAGTTACTCTTCCAGTCCCTATGGAGAGTTTGATTGATGCCTCCTACATCACAAAGTTTCATCATTGAGTCTATGCTGCCAAAGTTCTCCATATGTCTCATGCCCTTGTTCAAAGGATGTCTATGAGCTTGTGTTGTCCATTTCTTAGAAATCTTGACTTTACATGTCATCCATACCCTTAGTGTGTCTCATAGTAACATGAAGTTGTAGTCCTACCATGCACCATGGTCCTACTTTCATTATGGGTAGGTATCCTTGAACCCAACAACTAACATCTCCTCATTAGTCATTGACTAGGGGATTTCCCTTGTGTGCGATGAAAATAAATCTATTCACACATTGGAATTCGTGCATTTTCTTGGATGCCATTATCCTTATTGGTGGTTTCCTCACCTTTGTCGGCATTTTTCATTATTAGATGTTATTCAGAGGATCTTTTTCATGCACTACTTGCATCTGGTTCATGCGAAAGACGCACAAGGTCATTGGTTCATGAATAGGTTCTTCATTTGAGTTCCTCCAAATCATCAATCTACTTCTTTGTATATCATTCTGACTGATGAGAGATTCTTTAATTCTCTCCTTTTAGTGGGTCTCCTTCCATCAACTTCAACTGATCTATTCTGGAAATGAGTCCTAGAGTCCTATGAGTACCTAGAGGCTTGCAGTCATCAGTGCCAGGTTCTCTCTCCATCGACAATTGGGAATACATCAATGTATCCTGGTCGATGGATTATTCAAGTGTTCAACCTCAACACCTTTATTCACATTTGTAAGAATGTACTCGGTTCCTTGATACCTACTTTCGTTATCGGTAGGTTGTCTCGCGTTTGTTAATGGTATACCTTAATGACCGATAATCAAACAAAGTCTCATTGTGTTCAACCTCAACTTGTTTATTCACATGATGTAGACTTGCACCTTTGGCGGATCTTGTAGAAGACTTGAAGACATCAGTTCATAGTCACATCTTTCCTAAGTTGTTGCTATCATTCATTGGACTAGTACCTATATGACTTTAGTGATCATGGGACATTAGATTGTACTCAATTGTATATAGATATCTTCAGATTGATTTTGAGACTCTTTTTCACTAGGCCTTTTCCATGACTATGACATCCTATGGCATGTATCTACCTTTTTATTTCCTATTCATGGCCATGAATAGTTGTTTGGTTTATTTCCACATGGATATGTAGTGTAATTCAAGTTGGCAGCCATGTGCACAAAGTCATTATGGATTATAATATTCTTATGAGAAACTAGTTCGTCCAGTTCGGTCTCCATTACTCCACTTATGGGAATTATAATGTATTTTGACCATCACAGATACTCCTATGACCTCACACATTAGGGGGCATCTGTCATAGAGAGATTTACCTCACCCCATGCAACTATCTCATAAGGCCTTTTCCATTTCCCTATGCAAACTTGAAGTTTCTTTTTGCAATTCCTAGAGCTAAAAATTATATTTTTCCATATATACACGCCCTAACAGGTATACAACATGCATATATGCAGGTTTCACCATTATAGTTTGTGTACATCGGGTTTTGTGCCCAAAATTAAAAATTGTGTCGGCTTTCCATGTCATGTCACAAGATCCATGATCCTTGACCTTCCATATACTTGAAATGTTCCGAATCGACCCTTCAGTTCCATTTGAATGTATAAATGGGCCATATCCAAGCAGTGGAGAGGGGAGAATAATTCAAATTTGAGAAGTTACTCTAGAGAAATTATTCACTTCATATTGAGTCTGTATCCCTTTATCCTTTAAAGTATGAACACATTGTTCAACACCCAAGATCTTCCCTCTTTGATGGAGAACCTCATTGTGTCTCTTATATGAGATTGCCTTTGGTGGAGGATTGAAGTGGTAGAGACCCGACTACGAGGAACTTAGTTTATCGTTTCCGAGAAGTGCCAACACAGAATTTTGTCATTCATACACTTCTATTGATCATATTTTAACATAAATACTCTTTTCTCATCCAATTAATGTATTGAAAATATTTGAATTGTTATTTTGTGGGCATATTTGTTATGAATATTGATGGATTATGCTATTATATGTGTTAACTGTATATATTATTACCATATGCTTGTGTATATTGGTTTTTGAGAACAAGTTGCAAATGTATAGCTTTGAGTCGAGTGCTCAATGATGGTCTTCTTCGAATGTCTGGATGAGGTAGGATCTTTATCTTGTCTTGTTAGCATCTTTGTTTTGTAGCATACTTGAGACTAGAGTTGATTTCTACAGTCATTTCGTCTGTTGTGGTTTACCCCATTCCATAGAGTGTTTTTCCTCATAACATGTGCTTGAAAAAAATGTGGAGAAGAGAGTAAAAGAGATTGGGATTGAGGAGGATGCATCCATACCTGAGAAGGATGTGTCTATTCATGATGATTCTTAAATGTATGTACATTTCACATTAGTTAGTTTTAGTTTGTTTTTATGATGGGTCTTTTATATATAAGTGTTCAAGGTTATTTTTGTTGAATATGCTTATTTTTTTTTACTTTTTAAAAATTTGTGTTTGATCAAGTTAATTTTTAATCAAGCCTTTCCTATTCATAGAAGGGTTACTCAACTAGTGTCTATATAACTTTTCAACACTTTGATCAATCATTTTTAAATATATAGAACTCCTATATAAGCTTATCGTCATCTAAAATGGTACATTCAATCTTATTTATGTTTAGATCATGATGAAGACCTAATTTTGAACTTGAGCATTTGATTATTTGATAATAGACTCTATCCCACATCAGAAAAGGGGAATTTTCTAAATTTTCTTCGATTGCATTCTTTGCCTTCTTGTCCAAGAATGGCATAATATGGAGATTTTTTTTTTCTGCATAGAACGAAGTGAATTCCTTGTTGGGGTATTGTCAAACTCTTAACTAATTTCTTACTAACCACAAAAACCAACATTTGTAGATTTACAAATAAGCTATGTGCGTGCATGATCTTATTTATGTTTAGATCATGATGAACACATATTTCAAAGAGAATTTGATTATATGTAATATGAATACATCCCATGTAGAAATATGAAAGATTTAAATGGATTTTGAAGAATGACTTAATATATGTGAAGATTTGTGTTTTATGCATGTACATGAAAGATTATATGAGAACATCTATTCCACCGTAGAAAGAGTAGATAAGTATTTTCTTGGAAGAATGGATTTTAATATGGAGATTTGTGAAATTTCATAGATATAAGTATTTTCTTGGAAGAATGGCTTAATATGGAGATTTGTGAGTCTTTTACTTTCAAAGGGCATTTGATTATATGAGAACAATTGTTCCACTGCAGAAGAGGAGATAACTATTTTACTGGAAAAATGGATTAATATGGAGATTTGTGAACTTTATGCATACACAAGTGAATTTATTTTTAGGGTATTATCTAACTATGAACACTAAAATTGGTTACCAAGCACACAATTTTTGTCTTTAAAAATTTGCTAGATATGATCTTACATCGTTTAGATCATGTAGGCAATGTTGAAAGAGGATTTGGTTATAAAATTAAATTAAATATTTATGCAAAGAATGGCTTAATATGAAGAGTAACTATTTTGGAAGTTTAGGAACTTCATGATGTAAGTTTGGTTTAAAAAAAATGCCAAAAAAGTATAATAAAAAGAGAGTAATAATATTAGATCTGTGGAACTCCGGTTGGGTATGTTATTCTTTCTTATTGCTTATTTAATATCTAGTTAAATATCTTTAAAATATTTTCTAATGAAGTATATATGCTAATATGTGTTATTGGTTTTTCCTTTTATTGTTACAGATGTTTACATTATTTGGTGGAAAAGGAGCACATGGATGTTGGAAGATGAAACTTAACACTTATGGTATGTATGTCAATTTTGCTTTAATCACAATTTGTTTTATTTATCTAAAATGGTATGACTACATTTTATTTTAAATTTTTTAATTTTAAATTTGAGAAATGTTTTCTTTTGCAGGTATGAAGAGATCTATCTTAGTGATGCCTTAGAGTCAATAATTTTGGAGTTAAATGTTTTAATTGCCTCTTATTTTTTTTGTTATTAGCCTAAAATGATTGTGGAACCTATGTATTTAGCGGTGTAACTATGATAACTTTCATTATATATATATATATGGAACTCAAAATATCAATTTATTGTTTGATCTTCGATTTCTCTTATATTGCTTATGATGGTGAAACCTTTTACATTCTATGATAGTGTGGTGAAATTAAAAATGTTTTATTTCATTTCATTTATAAACACCAAAACAACATTATATAGTCAAGTAGCTTATAATTTCAATTTTGTTTGATTTGCAAATATGGTTGAATAGTCAAACATATCATCACTATAGTTTTCGTTATATTTGTAGATATTTTTATAAGTTGGAGAGTTCATAGTGTCATCATAGGGTTTATAGGGTTGAAGGGTTGTAGATATAAATATTTGACAGTTGTGAGCATTGACAGTTTCCAAGTTTTCATTGGGTGATATAGATTCTATTTCCTTTCATTCAAGTGATAATAAAAGTGATAATCAATTGAATTTAACAATGATTTTGTAAATTTAATCATATTGATCATCGCATCAATCTACGCCCCTCCCTTATTTTGACAGTGCGTAGAATCCTATCCATCCAAAACTTAGTAAAATCCATGTTCAAAATTGAAAATTCACAATGAAATTTGCATTTGTAGATTTATAAATAAGTTATGTACGTGCATGATCTTACTTATGTTTATATCATGATGAATGCATATTTCAAAGATCATTTGATTATATATAATATGAATACATCCCATGTAGAAATATGAAATATTTAAATGGTTTTTGAAGAATGACTTAATATATGTGAAGATTTGTGTTTTCTACATGTACATGAAAGATTATATGAGAACATATATTCCACCGTATAAAGAGAAGATAAGTATTTTCTTGGAAGAATGAATTTTAATATGGAGATTTGTAAAATTTCATAGATATAAGTATTTTCTTGGAAGAATGGCTTAATATGCAGATTTGTCAGTCCTTTAATTTCAAAGGGAATTTGATTATATGAGAACATATATTCCACTGCAGAAGAGGAGATAAGTATTTTACTGGAAGAATGGATTAATATGGAGATTTGTGAACTTTATGCATACACAAGTGAATTTATTTTTAGGGTATTATCTAACTATGAACACTAAAATTGGTTACCAAGCACACAATTTTTGTCTTTAAAAATTTGCTAGATATGATCTTACATCATTTACATCATGTAGGAAATGTTGAAAGAGGATTTGGTTATAAAAGAAAATTAAATATTTATGAAAAGAATGGCTTAATATGGAGAGTAAATATTTTGGAAGTTTAGGAACTTCATGATGTAAGTTTGGTTTTAAAAAAATGCCAAAAAAGTATAATAAAAAGAGAGCAATAATATTAGATCTGTGGAACTCCGGTTGGGTATGCTATTCTTTCTTATTGCTTATTTAATATTTAGTTAAATATCTTTAAAATATTTTCTAATGAAGTATATATGATAATATGTGTTATTGGTTTTTCTTTTTATTGTTAAAGATGTTTACATTATTTGGTGGAAAAGGAGCACATGGATGTTGGAAGATGAAACTTAACACTTATGGTATGTATGTCAATTTTTCTTTAATCACGATTTGTTTTATTTATCTAAAATGGTATGTGTACATTTTATTTTAAATTTGTAGATATATTTTATTTTAAATTTTTAAATTTTAAATTTGAGAAATGTTTTCTTTTGCAGGTATGAAGAGATCCATCCTAGTGATGGATTAGAGTCAATAATTTTTGAGTTAAATTTTTTAATTGCCTCTTAGTTTTTTTTTATTAGCCTAAAATGGTTGTGGAATCTATGTATTTGGCGGTATAACTATGAGAACTTTCATTATATATATATATATATATATATATATATATATATAGATATATAGATATGGAACTCAAAATGCCAATTTATTGTTTGATCTTCAATTTCTCTTATATTGTTTATGATGGTGAAACCTAGAAATTTACATTCTATGATAGTGTGGTGAAATTAAAAATGTATTATTTCATTTCATTTATAAACACCAAAACAACATTGTATAGTCAAGTAGCTTATAATTTCAATTTTGTTTGATTTGCAAATATGGTTGAATAGTCAAGTGTATCATCATTATAGTTTTTGTTCAATTTGTAAATATTTTTACAAGTTGAAGGGTTCATAGTGTCATCATAGGGTTTATAGGGTTGAAGAGTTGTAGATATAAATATTTGACAATTGTGAGCATTAACAATTGCCAAATTTTCATTGGGTGATATGGATTTTATTCCGTTCCATTCAAGTGATAATCAATTGAATTTAACAATGCTTTTGTAAATTTAATCATATTGATCATCGTGTCAATCTAGGCCCCTCCCTTATTTTAACAGGGCGTAGAATCCTATCCATCCAAAACTTAGAAAAATCCATGTTCAAAATTGAAAATTCACAATGAAATTTACATTTGTAGATTTACAAATAAGCTATGTACATGCATGATCTTACTTATGTTTAGATCATGATGAACACATATTTCAAAGATCATTTGATTATATGTAATATGAATGCATCCGATGTATAAATATGAAATATTTAAATGGTTTTTGAAGAATGACTTAATATATGTGAAGATTTGTGTTTTTTGCATGTACATGAAAGATTATATGAGAACATCTATTCCACCATAGAAAGAGGAGATACGTATTTTCTTGGAAGAATGGATTTTGATATGGACATTTGTGAAATTTCATAGATATAAATATTTTCTTGGAAGAATGGCTTAATATGGAGAATTGTGAGTCCTTTATTTTCAAAGGGAATTTGATTATATGAGAACATCTATTCCACTGCAGAAGAGGAGATAAGTATTTTACTGGAAGAATGGATTAATATGGAGATTTGTGAACTTTATGCATACACAAGTGAATTTATTTTTAGGTTATTATCTTAAACTATGAACACTAAAATTGGTTACCAAGCACACAATTGTTGTCTTTAAAAATTTGATAGATATGATCTTACAACGTTTAGATCATGTAGGCAATGTTGAAAGATGATTTGGTTATAAAAAAAAATTAAATATCTATGAAAAGAATGACTTAATATGAAGAGTAACTATTTTGGGATTTTAGGAACTTCGTGATGTAAGTTTGGTTTTAAAAAAATGCCAAAAAAATATAATAACAAGAGAGCAATAATATTAGATCTATGGAACTCTGGTTGGGTATGTTATTCTTTCTTATTTTTTATTTAATATTTACTTAAATATCTTTAAAATATTTGCTAATGAAGTATATATGCTAATATGTGTTATTTCTTTTTATTTTCACTGTTACAAACGTTTACATTATTTGGTGGAAAAGGAGCACACAGATGTTAGAATATGAAACTTAACACTTATGGTATGTATGTCAATTTTGCTTTAATCACAATTTTTTTTATTTATCTAAAATGGTATGTGTACATTTTATTTTAAATTTGTAGATATATTTTATTTTAAATTTTTTAATTTTAAATTTGAGAAATGTTTTCTTTTACAGGTATGAAGACATCTCTCTTAGTGATGGCTTGGAGTCAATAATTTTGGAGTTAAATGTTTTAATTGCCTCTTAGTTTTTTGTTATTAGCCTAAAATGGTTGTGGAACCTATGTATTTGGCAATGTAACTATGGGAACTTTCATTATATATATATATATATATATATAATTTACATTCTATGATAGTGTGGTGAAATTAAAAATGTTTTATTTCATTTCATTTATAAACATCAAAACAACATTGTATTGTCAAGTAGCTTATAATTTCAATTTTGTTTGATTTGCAAATATGGTTGAATAGTCAAACATATCATCATTATAGTTTTCATTCTATTTGTAGATATTTTTATAAGTTGAAGGGTTTGTAGTGTTATCATAGGGTTTATAGGGTTGAAGGGTTGTAGATATAAATATTTTAAAGTTGTGAGCATTGACAGTTGCCAAGTTTTCATTGGATGATATGGATTTTATTTTGTTCCATTCAAGTGATAATCAATTGAATTTAACAATGATTTTGTAAATTTAATCATATTCATCATCGCATCAATCTAGGCCCCTCCCTTATTTTGACAGGGCGTAGACTCCTATCCATCCAAAACTTAGTAAAATACATCTTCAAAATTTAAAATTCACAATGAAATGACAGTCCAACACTAAACCGGTTATGTACATCCTTAGTTTCTTTTCAAACTTTCAATATATTCATTCAAGAAAATGTGAAATAAATACTAGTTTTCATAATAATAACAACAACAACAACAACATCTAAACTTTTTTAATGTAATATTAAAATATACTTTAATATAAGTAAGTGATTTTCATTAAAATTTATATTAACATAAATAGCTTATGTACCAAAAAGGGGTGATGGATTATAAATCTTCTGCACATTGGAAGTATTCACTAGTGCCATTAATATGAAACTTATGAGTGTTGTTCAATATCACAGAATAACTTTCTATTCAAAAATTTGTAGGGATAGCAACGCACCATCCACAATACAAGGTCAACATTGAGTAAACTCCCAACTTTGTTATCAGGTCACAAAATCACATTTTTTTTCAACTTAAGTTTTTTCAGTTAAACTTAATGAAAAATCTGTTTAATGTGTAGAATATAAGTAGTGTTAGGTTCATCATACAAAATTTTAAAGTAGCTCATAATTTCAATTTTATTTTATTTTCTTCAAGATATTGAAATCTTACGACCCCCTTCGTTACGACTACATGTTACGGCCCCTTACAACCCTCGTCGTTACAACTACATGTGATGCAAAGCAAGTGCAATTTTTTTTTTGTTTTAAGGAGGAAGGAAAGCGTGCAGAAAGTGCAATTTTTTTTGTGAGAATTCTAACAATGGTGAGAAAGCACGAACCAACATTTATTGTTCTTCGATGGGATTTTGAAGGGTAATTTAGAAGTGGAAAGCATGAGGGGATTCAATTTTATATTGGAGGACATCATGTAAGTGAATTTTGTTGGGGTCTACACAATACTACTAATAATAAAGCAAAATCATTAGCAATGTAAGGGTTGTGAAGGAAGTGTGCTTGCAAAACCTAGATAACAATTGTGGTTAGAGACTCCTCCATACTCATTAGGTTCCTCCTTGAGCTCTATTTTCCTTATATACTGGCTTAAATCATTTGGTCCAAGAGAATATCAGACGTGGCTCATTAATTTGACTCTATATGTTTTTTCCATGCTTTTTGAGTCCACGGTAGAGAAGTGAATATACCCATTAATTTAGGAACTCAATAGATGGAGGGAAATTTGAGTGTTAAAATGTGGGACCCAATTTCCTACTGAAAAAAATCTAGGAGCACTTGCGAACAGGGATCACTGTGGAGTTGCGTTGTGTGAGGAGGTCAACAAAAGGACTAGCGGACATAATAGAAAACGAAGGGGTCGAGAACGAAGGTCCAGAACTGGACACAATCTGGCGCAACATCTCGCAAGGTCAATTCCAGACAGATTGCACCCAACTTAATGTAAAAGACTGGAACAACAGAAGTAGTACGGAAGATCATGGCAAGAATGGAGGCGCAACAGACACAGAAGGACACGTAGGTCCCAAACAGAAGCTGATGGCCCACCAATCAATAAGGTTATAAATGCAGACACAGATCACACATCAGGTGAAGGTACGGTACCATAGTCTCGTTAATAAAAAGAAGTACAGAAGTTGCCCATTGGAAAGCAGAAGAGATAACTCACAGGCAACAAAGGATGAAGGACGACAGGTCACACCAGGGCCAAGTAGGAGAACACCTCACCTAAGTATTGAGATGGGACGGGGAAAGGGATGGCATACAACGAGTAGGGCAAAGCATCGACCCAGGGATAACAACAAGGTCATCAAGCGCACACGCTCTGGAACAGAGGATACTAACAGGTAGTACCACCTTGAAGAGAAGGCCATGATTGCAAGGACGGGACCACAAATGGGTTGGCTCCATAAAGGTCGGGACACCAAAACTTACCACAGAACGAGGCATTGCAATTACAGTGGCCACCTTACTTACCAGAAGGAGGTGAAGAGGAACAGGGAGAGAACCCAACGTAAGAACCACTACCTGCAAGAGAAGATGGTACGCATGAAGAAAACCAATAGCAAGAGAGGCCCCCAGGAGAAGGAACCTCCACAGAGCGCCTGGGGGATGACAAGAATTGAACAGGCGACCCGGGAAGCAAAGAGCACATTCCTTACGAAGATAGACACCAAGGGGAAGAATATCATTAAAAGATGGGAGGGTGAAATCAACAATGCCTACAGGGGCAAAGCCTGGTCAACACTAACCCAGGAAGCAGGGGGGATACGAGATCCCAGAGCCACACAACCGAGGTTAACCCTCTACCACAGGACAGTGGAGGAAGCTTGGAGAACTAAAATGCTGATAGGAAATATGTGTGCGGACCGAGGGAAGACCAACTGGACGAAAACCAAGGAACGGAAGAAAGAGCGCACAGGAATTCTCAACCACCTCAGTAACCTGGAGGTAGGGGTAAAAAGGCTGGTGAAGGACCAAAAAAGACAATAGAAGAAACATGAAAGGATGGCAGGGCAATTTCATCTCTATCTACGCTACGTCCACCATATAGATATCACTCTAGTCGACAGAAATGGAACCCCAACATGCATAAGAAAGCTACGTCTGGTGGAACAAAGGGAGGAGGACACGACACAACAGGAAGGGGATGAAGAGCACCCCATCAACCTAGACTAGCACAAGACCTGCCCAGATGATGTCTCTCAGAGTAGGAGCTAATCCCACTATGTTTAGACTTTTTGATTTCTTTTGATGAAGTTTTTAGAATGGATTATGGTAGCCTGGGTTGGTTTCCCGTGGTGGTGACCCAGGCACTTTTACTGTCATTCTCAGATACTGCATTTCAGCGACCCCGGATCTGGTTTTCGTTCAGGAAGATCCTGGGAGCCCATGCATCAGTTTTGTACTATAACCTTATAACGTAATATAGATTCACACACTCATTTACAAAAAAAAAAAACCGGGTGCTATGAATACTACGATGACACTGAAATTGAAGCAATGGAATTTCATTTGTAGTAAAATGTCTACTATTTTTGAACAATCAGAAGAAGACAGTAATACAATAAATAAAATGTTTTGATAGTAATAAAGGTGATAATAGGTTTCTAAATACAACAAATATGCTGAAGGAGGTATAGAATTTTGTGTAGATGATGGTAGTAGGCATGTAGAGGTTGTTTTGAACATATCTAATATGTATATTTCTATGAATATAAAAAAAAATTTTCTTTGGAAAACAACAACAACAATGGACAACATTTTATTAGGAAAGGCCACAACTTAACCATCCCATCGTGTAATATAAACACAAAGAGAAAGGCCATAGCCGACTTCGAAAATGTCCAAGTCTATACTCTAAGAAAGATTCTAAAGTATATATCCAAATTCTGTAAACATTAGCATGACAAGAATACATCCAAACAACTATCTCAAAAGCAACTAAAACTTGCAATACATATTAACTTGAAGCAAAAATTAGAATGCAAGCCCATGAAGCATCCCTTTTAAAACATGAAAATCACCAGTAGAAGATCCAAGAAGCTTGGCCTATCAAGATAATTTGGTTGACACAATGTTGTTGATTCAAGAACAACATTCTTTCCACTTTAATACACATAACTCTATACCAAATTACTCCTCTAGACAGACCACTAAGAGGAGCAAACTTACCTTGGGAACTCGTTGACATAGAAAAAAGAGATTGTGACATATTTTCTACCTTAGAATTTACTAAACTAGTTTACTTTTCTAGGGTCATTTACATATTCCCTTGAGATCGCACATAAGCTCTTATGCATTGCACCATCTCCTTCATTTCTTTACTTTGAACTTTGAGCTAAAATAATTGTCTATCACACTCCCTCATCTCCACAAGCATGTTCCCCTTCCACATTTTGTGTCATTTACTCCACTAAGGGGATGCTTTAACCACCTCATGTTGGGCTTCAACTATACCCCATTCATGCCCCCTTATATGCCTCTTGATATCCGCAAGATCACATAATAAACACCAATAATTTATGCATTGTGTCAATGAAGCAAACACTAGAGAAAGATAAGGATTACACTTCTAGAGTGTGAATTTTTCCCACCAAAACACTCTTCCCTTAGCCTCACAACCACAAACTACTAGAAGAAGCCATAGATTATGTCGCAAGTCCACCGAGAGAAAACAATATCGAGTCAAAAAAACAAGGGATAGTCCACACTACACCAAGTAATCCCACACTAAACACCATATAACCAACCTCACGATCAAGATGATGAAAAACAATGAGGGTGAAGAAAGTGGCTATAATGGCATGTCCTTTTTCCTATGCAAGGAAGTCCACTTGGGTGTCACTTCCATTGAGATATTAATGCCAAATAATGATGGGAGGGGCATGGAAATTGGGTCCCACCTTTTAACACTCAAATTTCCCTCCATCTGTTGAGTTCCTAAATTAATGAGTATATTCACTTCTCTACCGTGGACTCAAAAAGCATGGAAAAAACATATAGAGTCAAATTAATGAGCCACGTCTGATATTCTCTTGGACCAAATGATTTAAGCTAGTATATAAGGAAAAGAGAGCTCAAGGAGGAACCTAATGAGTATAGAGGAGTCTCTAACCACAATTGTTATCTAGGTTTTGCAAGCACACTTCCTTCACAACCCTTACATTGCTAATGATTTTTCTTTATTATTGGTAGTATTGTGTAGACCCCAACAAAATTCACTTACATGATGTCCTCCAATATAAAATTGAATCCCCTCATGCTTTCCACTTCTAAATTACCCTTCAAAATCCCATCGAAGAACAATAAATGTTGGTTCGTGCTTTCTCACCATTGTTAGTACTTGAGTACATTGCGAACTATCCTAGTGACTTAGCAACGCAAAGATTCAAAATTGATTTGACAGCTAAACAGATAAAGGGTGACAAAGGAATATTTTTTGTACCACATGGAGGTGTGACATGTCAAGGTAAAAATGTAAAAATCAAATGTGTGACTCATTTGACCCCTACAATTCTATGTGCTAACATCTAGCTCCACAGGGGATGGCATGCTTCATGTGAGATTCCAAGAACATGTAGTTCCAATGCCTTATCCATTCCATCTTTGTAATCTATACTCTATCTATGCCTTGAGAACACCTCTGGTCATTTATTGAAAACTGAAAAACACTCACTGCAAACCAAATGCTTGCATATCAAGCTTATTTATATACATTTCTACACTAATCTATCCAGTTGAGCTTCTTTTCTTGATTGAAGTCATACTTCCAATGCAGCCAGGTGAGTATCGAACTGATGAAAATAACTCCTTCCATGCAACTTTTCGAAATAATTTTCAAGTGATATGAATCTTGCAACAAGAGGTTAATAAGCAATGGATACTTACAACTATGATCTGAAATCCTACCAACAATTGTGTCATTAGAAACCTTTGAAAAATACAACTCTATGTAAAAATCCACAGGATCATGAAACTTATGACAAGACAATTCTAGTTAGTTAAGAAAACCATCTTGCTCCTCTATGAAGAATGATTCATCAATAAAATGATGGTACTCATATACTTCACAGCTACTCATATATTGTTTGATGTCTTTTGCAAGTGTAGGTACAGAAATGATAGATATTTCCTCGCTAATCCTTGGATTTTTTTGCTCATCAATAGGTGATAAAGAGAATTCCAACTGCTACTGCAATTCTACTTTATCTTCTTCACTATCATATACTAGTTGGCTACTAATAAGCTTTGTATATGCTTTAGTAAAGATTTGCTCTTCATCATCAGAATATTCGTCAAGGATAGGTTGATCTTTGTCAACATTTGGGAGAACAATCTCATCAGAGGAATGATTTTTATAGACATTTGTTACAAGGACAGATGCATCTACTACATTGCTTCCATTTTCTTCATCATAAGAGCAGTCAATAAAATCTACTTTCAACAATGGAAAACTATGGGAGGAAAGATATGAGCTTGCCTTTATTTCTTCAACATAAACATCTATTTCAGCCTTATAATATGAGGAAACACTTATTGTATGTTGAATATCCTTCTCAAACTCCTCACAACAATTATCAAGTAGAAATTCATCTAAAAATAACCTTTTACAGTGCTCATTGAATGCAGCATGGAAATCTCTCAAGGACATTATGCTGGAAGCAGGAAGAGAAAAGTACCATTCTCGTGCATGACCTTTTAATGAATGCATGAACATTTTCATCAATACATCCTCATGTTGTAGATCCAACTGATCCATGCATTGATAAAACTTACTGAGATGATGTGCAGGATTATCCTCCTTCCTTTCTCTAAATATAGGAAGAAAATCTCCCCATTTTGACATATGAGGTACTAGATGTGGGAAACTAGAAACTGTAGAAAAGTTAAGAGGTGCAAACCTTCGAGCCAAAACAGCAGCAAATTCCTCTGACATTCTGAAATTGTGGAGTCGCCACTAGATTTTTCTTTCATGGAGTCGCCAGGTGAAAAGTGCAGTCAATATTATGTCAGCAACCTCTATTCACCATCAAAGACTGGAGCTAAGCTTTGTCGTTCTCCGCGGGGAAAATCTTCAACAACGACGCCAAAATGTTAGCACTAAGAGTCACCCTCAAACTGCTAGAGGATAAGACTAGTACCCATTTGATTTAAATGATTAAAACATGTTATACTTGGTGGATCAACAAGAGAAGAGTAAAAGGGAGGACATCAGATTGCTTGTAAATACATTCTATTGGGCATGGAGTTATAACATTCTGCAGATCACAAGCAATCAGGTTTCCTACCAGACAAAAGGCTTATGCAAATATGGGTAGAAGAATAGAAGGTAAACAAAAATAAGAATACCCACATAACATAGATCCTTTCTGTAGAATAGATTAAAGAGTGCTTGAATAATAATCAATGATTAACAAGCAATTACCACAAATCCTTTACAGCTCATGAATCCATTAACCAAAGGCATCTTTTGATCTTCAAAATCTGTAAATATTACTCAAGAAAGATGAAAATAAATAATGGAAACAAGATAAAAACAATCTGTTATCACAACTTTCATGAATCTCTAATGGTAGAAATGCCTACAACACGTGCCCTTAGGCTTACAAATGAGCAACTCAACTGCTCCTCTAGCTCTCTCCTCTCTTGGATCATGAATCAACCCCTTTTCTTATCAAAAACTCTTTCATATATAGTGAATGATCTCTATCTACCCTAAGGAGGTCGAAACCAAGGAGTTACATAGGATCCTCCTCCATTTAGGAGTCTTGTTACAAAAGATTCCAACAAAAACCTAACAAATTCTTATTTGTCCGGATCTTGCCTATTGTGATAAATTCCTTTTGAAACAGGTCATTCTACTTGATATGGATATGGAATACATGTCCAACTAACTCCTGGGAGACCATTCAAACCTTCCCTGACAGTTGGCAACCCTCCCATAGCTCGAATTTGTCAGACTGTTAGAGTTCGTAACACCTGTGACAGCATGTGCTGCAAACTTTCCTATAGGTGATGTTTTTATCTTTTCTCCAAAACTACGAAGTGGGTCAGGATAAAAAAAAATTAGCAAGTCAAAAACACCATGTTTTTCCTTCACACCAAATTTCAGAGGAACCCAGATGGGAATTCAAAAGTTATAAGCAAAACAATCCTCTATTGTGTGTTAATTTCTTACAAATTGTCATAAATTACTAGTTCGTAGCGTCGACTCTGCAAACTTTCCTGTAGAAGTCTTTTTCACTTTACCAAGGTTTTATCATCTCAAAATTATATCAGGTGTCCAGTTATGCTGCAAAGATTCATTGTATTGATATATGACTTAGAGGAAAACACCACAACTGATACTCATGGCTTACAACTCATAGCCATCACCCAAAAATGTTGTAAAATGCATAAAAAAAGGTTAACAACATTAACAGCATTTGCAACTTTAAGCTTGCTTCATAAAATGATCAACCACAGATTGTAAATTGGATAGGGGTAGGAATTCACTCATTTAAGGTTGAAATTGAAAGGATGCAAAAGATGAAAGTTTCAACAGTCTTAGAATAGAGGGTTTGCGGCACAGTTCGCAACGCTCTATCTACCAGTTCACAGCACAGTTCACAACGCTCTGTCTACCAGTTCGCAGTGCCTGTTCGAAACCAAATTTTCTTACTTCTAGGAGGATATTAGGATATCCAATGACATGATCCCTGAAAATTTGTTAAAAATAGGCTATGAAAACAATAAAATCCCTTGGCATGATCCAAAATGTAATGATGGCAATGAATGCATGGAGTACTTGAGTATGCCGCGAACTCTCCTAGTAAGTTAGCAACACATATAGATTCAGAATTGATTTGACAGCTAAGTGGATAAAAGGTGACAAAGGAGGATTTTCTGTACCACATGGAGGTGTGACATGTCAAGGTAAAAATCAAAGGTGTGACTCATTTGACCCCTACAATTCTATGTGTTAACAGAACTCATATACCTTTTTGTTATATATGATTTTGGTCACCTATGACCTGAAATCCTAATAGAGACTTCTTAATCTTCTAAATATATAAGTTTGAGTCTTTATAGGCATTTTTTAGATAGTCCTTCCTTGTACTTGTGCATTTCCTTGATATATATATATATATATATATATATATATATATATATATATATATATAATGCACAAAAAAGTATGAGCTTTGAGTGGGATAAATGGAATGTGTACACTTATACATCCTATATCTCAACCTTCAACCACCAGGACTAACTTTTCTCCATATAAATAAGAGGTTCAATGATGGATTGGGATTAGTTTTTCTAGCTCATAAGTCATTAGGAGAATTGATTTAGTCCCAATTCCTCACCTTAGGAATAAACCCTTATTTTCTACAAGTCTGACATAAGGTCTCTTAGGGTATTACAGAGCTACCTTTGGCTCCTCGATTGATTGGAGATCCTTTTCCTTATTATGTGAGATAGTTTTAAAGGAGGTTAATATTAGAGGGACCTAGGTTGGGTGAGGAGGTTATCAACAACAAATGCAAGTACATATTTTTTTTGTAAAACCTCTTAATTGAATACATAGATCTCTCTTATTCCCCCTTCCCCCAATTATGATGCAATTCATAGTTAATAGTTTGGTATTCATGTTATAGAATTGGACGTTAGAAACTATACCCCTATTATTAGTTTATTTTATGTTTTTGGATATACTTCCATTACAAGGAATTTTATATAACAAATGAGAAACGTATTTGATTTTTTAAGTATGTGTAGGTGTTAGAAGGATCTTGGTGTTGGAGAACCATCTAACAGACTAGTGATTAATGAGAAGAAGAAAGAACATTATAAAAGGTATCCCCTCTCTCTTACTTTTCATTTTACTTATATAAGTATCATTTAGGAAAGAAGGAAAATAGACAATTATTTTTCTTTGATGGCAAGGAACCAACCCCTTGTTGGGGAACCAAAATATTAGCCCATACCATATTTCCTAGAATGCTTCTACCCTTAAACCTTCTTTAAATGTATATTTGCCCTTTGCTTTATCATTATCTAGACTTGTTACCTTCATAAGTATTTATTTAATACCTCTGACATCATCAATTCTAGCTATGGGCCCTTGATCTTTCTAAATATCTTTTGAGGTCTCTCTATTTTTCTCTATACTCACCTTCTATTCAATATTGGGAATTATTTCTAGGCATGCCCCATGGCATGACAATTTAGGCATCTAAATGAGAATTTACAACAATACAAAGTTTTAATGTACTTCCACTTACCCCATTCTATATCCATATCTTCGAGAAGTCCTTCCCATAGGTCCAATACCTCTAAAATTTTAGAAACTCTCCTATCTTCTTTCGAAAAAAAATTCACCTCTAAATATATGAATTTACCCAACCATCCCTAATATCTTTGAATGCTTCTTTATTCCATAGTTCCATGGGAATACCAAGAAGCTTCATCCAAATTAGTTGTGCATACTTGGTTTCCTTCTAGGGATCGAAGCCTTGGGGACCCTCTTCAAATCTAAAAAGGGTGGACCCCAAAACCTCTCGTTGCCAACTTTTTTTTCCGCATTGGCTTCTAAACAAAACTCAAAGGCTATCCATATGTGGGTTAGGATATGAGAAACTAGAGTATACCCCAACCCTCTCCATCTGTGAATGGAAAATTCCTTCCGACACTAGTTTCCCAATGAAGCACCCTATTAGGGATTTTTAATTATTGAGAAAATATCATCCATTTTCAAGTCCTCGCCCAAAATAGCTTAACCCTCTCTGTCTTATCCCTAACACACTTTTCGTTTCATTTCTCTACTAGAAATTATGATTATTCCAATTTCTCCTTCTCACCTCTAGCTTTCTCTCTACCTCCAAACAACTCCTCCTATGATAGAGCTCCTAACCCCAATATAAATCCCAATCCATATGATAAACAATGAATTATGCATGGATCTAGAACCTCATTCCTTTCATCATCTCTCCAATTGCGTCATTTCCTCCACCTTTGCAGATGAGAATGAAGGTATCACTACATTGTATTAGGTTGCAATAACTTCATTTCTAACATCCTTCTCAATCTTTATTGGGATTTTGATGGATGGTATTGTCAGGACCTCACCCTCCACATAATAGGCTTAACATTGTACCATATCACTTTGCACATACTTAATATGTGGTAGTTTCTTCTCCCTTATAACCTTCACCAAGTAATTATTCAAAACTCCTAATGTTTGGATTTGAAAAGTTTCTTCATCTGAACCCCCTTGTCCCTTATAGTTATAGGAATTTTAGAATATTACCTCAATTCCTTACCTTTGCTCTTACTTATCTTCACTTCTTTCTTTAGATTAAAATCCCTAATCAATTGTTATTGTTCAATAAATTCATCCCTATACCTAAAGATTGGTTTTAAAAATTCCTCTTTCCCTTCGTAATTCACCAACTTCTCCCTTTCCATCTCTCTTTCTCATAATCCTAAATGTGTATGAGTTTCATCACTTATAAACACTAATATTAAAATAAATTATTAGTCCCTGCCGAAGGCATAGAGGGACTATAGTGATCGATAATTCATTGACTTCATATTAATTTGTCCTTTGACTATAAATTTTCGCATAATATCTATTGTTCGAACTAGAGAACTAAAAACATTATTTTTTATACAATAAAAAAAAACCTTATATGTCATCATCTCATTGGAGAATAGATTCGAAGTCTTATTGCCAGCTTCGTTATTGCCAATGTTTTAAATGTTAACATATCCAAAGTTTTGAGCATCTACATTCTATTTGAATTTTTATTATTTTTATTTAAATGTTTACATATCCAAAGTTTTGAGCATCAACACTCATTTTTAAGTACTTAAACACGCCTGACACAATGCAATCTTTTTTAAATGTTTACATAGTGTGAGGCCCTTAAACAATCTCGACAGCCTTAAATGTTTACTTAACAGGCCTGTCACAATACATTTTCCTCCAATTTTTGGATACAATCTAATATTAAAATAAATTATTACTATGTGATTTGCATACTTTATCATTATCAAAATTTTAGAAAGCTATGAACAAGGATGATTAATTTATACCTTAAATAAACTTTTTAAATATTTACCTCATTAAAATTCACTTTTCCCACCATAATGTGGGTTTAATATTTCTTATTTAGACTTATTTGAACCCGGATGGTAAACTATATTAAAAATTTATTTTATTTTTTAATAGCAAAGATTGTCTTACTTCCTAGATTTTCAAAAAAATGACATAATTATAAAACAACTATTTTATAAAAAAATAAAATTATTTAATAAATTTGTTGTTTTTTTGTACGTAAGCAATTTTCTATTAAAATCTAGACAAAATGCATAGATATGTCATCATGTCTAATATTCGACTCAGATATCTATCAGACTTAAAAGTCTATTATCCTGCCCAGGGGAAAACAGGCCAATTGTCAAAAGATCACATAAGTAATATAGTTCATATAGAAATATTTAGCTACTAATAGGCCTGAGACAGTACGACCAAAAGAGAAATATAAAATTATAAAAACTAGCAGACCCAAATGGTAAAAACCTTAAAAAACAACATGATTGTCATCCATCCAAATCATTAACCTGGGGTGCCCTTGGCATGAGAGGCATCAAGTTGAGTCACTTGAGGGGTAGGCTGAGAGCTCGAGGGTTTTCCCTTGTCATTTTCCAACTATAAGACGCCACCATGTTTTATAACAAACCAAGATACCATTGTTATCAGCAGGTTGGTTTGTCTCTCCAGGGCTTCCAAGCATTGAATGAATTTTCTGAACTCCTGCTCCTGTGACCTCATACCCTAAGCTACCATCTTCTTAACATGCTAGTATAGCTCCACTGTGTGGTGGAATTTGGTGCCTTTGTCCCTTGTGCAATCTAGGTCGGGAATAATGTTCCCCACTTGTTTGTCAACATCCTCATCCTATGTATATGTGTGCTTAGTCCAAAACCTCCTCCTCCAAATTCAACACAGTTTCCTTGTGAGCCAGAGCTACAACAAACTAATAGTGAGCAGAAGTCTCTTTAGCTATGAGAGAAACACTCATTTTGCACTCAACAGAAGGCTTTGTTTTTCATTTTCTGTGAGCCATGAATAACCAGATCTGAGAATGCTAACCTCTTCGAGCTTTAGCAGAATGAGAAACAATGATAACAAGAACCAACTAATGCATAATCTTACCTGAATTTAGAAACCTCCTCCCACGCTCAAACATAATGTTGGCCAAGATGGAGCCAGTCAGGTCACTGGTGAGCATTAAAGGGCACATTTCCATCATCGACTAGAGAAACTCGAGTCTCGTACACATCGACATCCTGCATCATCCTTTGATCATGATGCTCAGTCAATCTTTGGTCCAAGTTTCGAGCACCTGATCCTATCTTGAACGCATGAACCTCGGAAGTGACAGACGTCGAGAAGAATAAGGGAACCTCCAACATATAACCATTATTTCCCACCCTTTCATCAGCTGTCAAATTCTCCTGGCCTGGGGAGCCATGTGTCACCCGATCCAGGTGAATAAATTTGTTGATTTAAATATGTAAGAAGTTTTGAAATGTCCAACATTTCAAGTGAAGACTCCACCACTCAAAACATGCTACATATACCCAACTACACTTGTATTTATAGTTAGAATTAATGTATATATAAATACATTATATTTATGGTGAAAACTAATATATTAAATAATTGGGAAAGCTATATACAACCTATTATATTTATAAATGGAATCAACATATCAAATACATTATATTTATTTTCCAAAGTGAGATATTAAATGATTATGTAAATTTTGGTATTAAAAATTTATTGTTTCATCTAAATAATAATATATTTATTGTCCAAAGTGATATATTCAATTATTATGTAAATTTAGTATAAAAAAAATATTGTTTCATTTAAATATTCATATATAACTTAATTACATTCATTACATATTGAGATTAATTGTTATCTTATCTCATTATTAATTATATTAAATTATAAATAAAATAATTTATCAATTATTTTATATTAAATCTGGAGGGGGGTAGGGTATGTATACTTCTGTAGATTTTACCAGTCAAATTGATGGGTGGAGGGGGGTCCCTTATCACACAAACAAGGGGGTCTCATACACCAATTTGGTGTCAGGCTTGATCATGACCATAAAAATTGATTATTATTATTATTATTAAGTAAAAAAAATATGAAACTTACATATCTTATTAAAATTAAAAGTCATATAACTACATAATATTATTGGATAAAAAAACAACAAAAAATAAAAAATTATAAATAAGTATGAAAATAAATAAAATTAAATCAATTGTTGAATACATTATCAAATACATTTGTAGGATATGGGAGGTGCACACTAAATATGGTCAACAATCCACTTAAAACTACCCTATGGTCCCAATGTTAGTTGTCAACTCAAAAATTAGGGCCAAATGATGAGATGAGTCAATGATGGGAGTCCTTTTTTATTGAACTTAGAATATCCCATATAAGTTTCAGTGGGGATCATGATGATTTAGTATGGGCAATGAACAAGACCAAGGGTGAATACATTGTCAATCTTTGCTATCTATCTCTGCAATCCCTCGGCCCTTCAAAGATCAGATGGTGGTGGTCAAAATTGTGGAAGGTTAAGGCTCCACCTAAGAGTATAATGTTCATGTGGTTGATTTTGAGTAATAGAGTATTGACTTAGGAAATTCTTCAAAAGAGAAACAAGATAATCCTTGGAAGTTTTTCATTGAATAAGGAATATGAGGAGACTACCACTCATATTTTCTTGTCTTGTCCATTCTCTATGTAGATCTGAAAGGATTTGGATACTTTGTTGGGTTTTTAGGATTTGTGGCATAAATAGATTGTGGATATAAATTTCCAACAGTGATTTATAAGAAGAGAGTCAAATCGTTTTAGGGCAATTCCATTCTTAGTCACTTGAGGAATTCTGCTAACCCACAACTAAAGTTTATTTGAAGATAAATCAATCCCATATTTTCACATCTTTGCCCAGGTATTGGCTTTGTTTCTAGTTTCAAAACCTAATTTAAGTATAACGAAGCAGAGGGTTGTGGGAGCACTTTCGGTGGATAACTCTTATGTTTGGAGTTTCTTCAACTGGGTAGGTAGACATGCATTTTGGATTTTGTTTTACTTTTATTATATTCTCATTTCTTCACTACAAAGGCTAATCTGGGAAAAGGAACAAACAATGTTGGGGAATTCAAGGATTTACTTCTCCTTATGAAATGTACACTTAACAAAGGGATTGTTAGGCTTTATATTCTCGAGGATTATGCTCTAGCTATAAATTGGATGCATGATTAGTTTCAGGTCCATAATGTTGGTTTATCCCCATTGGTGAATCATTTGAAGGAGATTTCAAGGTTGTTTCAAGAGGTATATTTCAAGCATGTCTATTGGGAGCTCAATGTCCAGGTTAATACCCTTTCTAAAGATGGTTTACATTGGATGAAAAATCCAATCATTGAAGATGAATATCAAGAGGGGATTTAGTATCTTACAAGTCCACTAATGTTTTTGAGTTTTATTTTTTTTATGTGTAGGTTTCATTGTAATTTTTTTACAAGGTTTTATATGGTTACTTGATAGGTGTTTTGATGAAATGTAATGTAAGTCCTTTGGACATGTCAATTTTAGGATTATCTTTCTAATGAATAGTGGATATAACTATAGGTAGTTTCAGTGATATGTACAGACAAGAGCACAAACTTTGACAATTGTGCAGCGTGCATTACTTGGAATGTTTTTTTAATTCTCCATGAATAAACAAACATTTTTTTCTTGGAAAAAAAATATTGTCAAATACAAAAAAAAAAAAAAAATTAACTATATTGAAACAAACTTATTAATTATATTAAGTTCTTTATAATGTTATAAAATCATATTAGATAGACATTGAAATTTGAAATGAATTATGCATTATTTTGAAATTTAAAAATTGTTTATTTTGAAATTGGAAATATATATGTTAAATTAAAATTGTTCATATTGACAAGGCATTTAAAGTTAGATTTGTGAGGTGTAATATGAGTGGTTGTGTGATGGAGTGTTATTCTTCCCATCTAGGTTATATTCTTATGAGTGACATGTTGAGCTCATAACGAGTATATTATTGTAATGACATGTCCTCATTTTATATATTGTTAAAAAAAACAATAATAGAAAATACCATTCTTGTCTCTATTTGGAACTTTGTGCCTCTCTATCCATATTAAAAAGTAGAAAGCATAAGGCCTTCAAACCCTCACGCAACATGGATAGAAGCTAGGTGATATTTAATGGTGAAGATAGAAGCCAAGTAAAATGTGTTGTCAGAGAGGTTGTACATGTTGTGCAGCTTCCATGTCGATTGTGGCTAGCCCAAAATGGTTGCAAACTTAAATCGAGCCTCGTGAGTTATGGGTTGTTGCTGACCCATAATGGTTGCAAACTTAAATCAAGCCTCATGAGTTATAGGTTGCTAGAAAAGAATTGAAAAAACATGGAAGAAAAGCATAAGGATTTCAAACCCTCATGCAACATAGATAGAAGCTGGGTGAAATTTAATGGTGAAGATATAAGCTAGGTATAATGTGTTTTCAAAGAGGTTGTACATCTTGTGAAACTTCGATGTCAATTGTAGTTGACCCAAAATGAATACAAACTTAAATAAAACCCCATTAGTTGTAGGTTGACATGAAAGAATTGAAAAAATATGGAAGAAATGCATAAGGCCTTCAAACCCTCACACAACATCAATGGAAGTTGGGTGAAATTTAATGGCAAAGATAGAAGCTAAGTAAAATGTGTTGCTAGAGAGGTTGTACATGTTGTATAGCTTCCATGCCAATTGTGGTTGATCCATAATGGATGCAAACTTAAATAAAGCCCCATGAGTTGTAGTTTTCCAGGAAAGAATTCAAAAAATATGGAAGAAAAAAATATTTATAAATAAACATAGCACCATATGGATTTGTGCACCTAGTAGCAATAATACTTCCACCGTTAAAATAATTGCAACTCTTAGATACTGAAAATTAGTGTAAAACCTGATCTAAATTTATGAAACGAACGGAATGAATAATAGATTGAATACAATAGCATAGATATACGAAGAACAACAACAGATATCCATTGAACAATAACTTATATTGAATAAATAAAATAGGTTGAAACTGTAAAACTACAGAACTGAAAACAACTTGCTCGAATGGTGGTAGTTATCTCTAAGAAGAGATGTGGATGTTATGTGCATCCATCTGAGCATAATGATTACAATGAGGCTCTAGAGGCCTTTTTAACATTACTCATGAATGTCAAAACCCTAGACATCCAAAAACCTAACCCTAGGAGATGAAACGCCAAAATTTATGTGGGCCTCGATGGGTAAGTTAGTACCTCAACTTCCCAGGGTCCTAACTTTTTTGTACGACCTTCGTTTTAGGCACGTGATAGCCCATTGGAAAGGTCTTTTCGAGAACTACACATTATGTCATCAAACTTTGACTCTGTCTTCATTTTGACGATGGCAGGGGAACAAATCATTGTTTAGGGCCCCAAAATGGCCCTAGAAGTATATAAAGATGCACTGACATGAAAACTTCCAAAATAAGCCAGTTGGATTAGGTGGGTGGCCACCAATCTCCACATGGAAGATGTGTAGGGATTCAGACAACCCCGGAAGTGTAGAACCCACAATTACAAAGAATTATAGAAGAATTTTTTGAACTAAAAACTGTCAAGATGAGTTAGTTGGAATAGGTGGGTGGCCACCAATATCCACCTGGATCAAAAAAACTATGAAATCCTCGTTGGGTTTTCCCTTAATACATTTTCCTCATTGCATGCCTCCCTCGCTATATCATAGGCTCAAAACTTTATGTGCAAAGGACAACTAAAATAAAATTAACTTAGGAAGATTTTAAAAAATGGATAAGAAGAAGAAGTGAGAGCACCATTAGATCATGGCAGCCTAGCAATAAAATATTTTCTCTTAAGGAATAAGGCATCAAGGATGAATATTATTTATCCATTAGGCTCTGGTAGTCAAGAATAGTGGAAGGAGACCCTACACAACAATATTTAGTAAAGGATCATCTAAGTTGTTTGGATGATATCATCCTTCCTTTCTGAGGCTTTCCAATCTTATGCCTTTACAAATCCTTTGTTTCCCTTATGACAGATCATTTGACTTGGGTTCTTAGAAACATAAAATCAATTCGACTTTGGGAGGATATCAACATGGGAAGTATACCACTCCTTCTTAGGCTTGATATTTTGGGTATTTGATCATGGCTCTCTTAAATGGTATTAGAAAAATGTATGAGATATCATGTTGGAAGCAAGGGGATTGGGTAGCTTGGTTAGGATGGAATACCTTTCATCTCTCTAGTCCTCTCTTGGAATTTTTTAAAGTGTTGATTTGGTTTTCCATATGTGCCACCCCATTTCACTCTGATATGTTTGATTGAAGGGGTTGAGAGGTAAACGATGGAACATATACAATATACTTTGGGCAGAAGGGTGTTGTAATATACTTGAGATATATTAAAAAAATATATACTTTGGAATAGAGCCTGTGGAAACCCATCAGGCACTTCCCCTCATTTCGAGGATGGTACCTGGGGTAAGCCAAATTTTGTAGAAAGTCGAGGCTTTTTTGATAGCTTGCTCATCTAAGAGCTCAACATGTCACTTGCAAGAATTGTACCTAGGTGGGGGGAAAACACCCCTCAGCACAAAACCACTCGGGATAAACCCAATTGACTTGAGATATATTAAATTTATTATCATAGTGTAAGATATATTAAATTTGTTATCATAATGTCATAATAGTCATAAGGCAAATATCATGTAATAATAGGCATAAGATGATTATTATGTAATGTATCATTAATATGTAATAATGATAAGGCATTCCCTTTGGGAAGGACGTGACTTATCACTATGAATAATAACTATTTATCCCTAAAGGAATATATGGATTTTTTTGTGTTATAAAGGATGCTCAGGTGAAGTGACCTAGAGGTACACTCAAAGTAGTATTAGAGCAGTTTTTCCGCTAACCTGTGGCCGGGTATATATATTTTTTGGCGGTTCCACTAATCTATGATCAAGATTATTTTGCTAGTGACATCTAAAAAAAAGTTCTTCAATAACTCTAGGTTGGTGGCCCACTCTTTATTTTGATAATAAAGAAAAAAGAAGAGGAGAAGAAGAAAAAAAAACTTTTCCAAATAACTTATAGGCTTGTGGCCAAAAATCTTGGATAGAAAAAAAGGTGCACATAAAGAAGTATAAGTCAAACAAAGATTTCATATTTGGAAACAAGTGAATTTAATTTCCATGTACATGGTAAGAAAACATAATTAAAAAGGAAAGTTTCAAAGTATATTTTAAAGTACACGTGAAGAAGTTTCAAGTCCATCAAAAGATTCCATAGTAGATGAATTTTGCACGGGGGGTGAAAAATA
>JASDQU010104385.1:57564-89114 GCA_032191745.1 Picea mariana | reverse complement strand
ATATATATATATATATATATATATATATCTTACATAGAGGAAAAGACAAGTTTGAGACATTGTGAGAAGTCACCACATTAATACAAGTATATAAGAAGACACATAAAAGTGAAAAAGGTGAAAATGTTGGTAACTTGAATAACTTTAAAAGTTGTAAATGGAAAGTAAAAATATTGACAAAAAGTGAAATATTAAAGTTTATAATAGATTTATTGTTAAAGGGTGAAAGTTTTACATTCCTAAGATATATTCTTAAGAAGATCAAATATCATTATCAAAAATATATTCCAAGGTTCAATTAAAGGGTTACAAAATTAATCAATTAGTTTCAATCAAGAGAAAAGTGAAAAATCTACGTGAAGAAAGAAACCTAGAAAAGTTTTAAGTGAAGAAAGAAACCTAGTGTGCAGGCTAAAATATAAGGTCAATCAATATTTTAAATCCGAGTTGAATTTTGGTGAAGCATAATATATAAATATTTATAAAGTGTGCCAATTCAAATTTAAATTTCAAAATTGGAGTCATTATTTAAGTCCCATTGGGTAGTATCAATTTGAATTGTACATAATATAAAAAAAAATGGAATTTAATCAAGAGAGAAGGAATGAATGTTTTCTAATATAAGAAGTTCAACCTCTTGCCTTGGATTATTAAAACTCAAAGGGGTGATTCAAAGAAATGATATTATTATTTCTATTCATTTGAATAGTGAGGAAAATTATATTAATGTTGACTTGGAAAATCAATTGTTAATTCAAAAGTCAAGTATTTTTGTAAAGGAAGACATTAATGGCAAGGAGGAATTTGAAATTCATGGTTTACATCTAATTATTGATGATTATAAATTTGTATCCCAATTCAATGTTGCAAATTTTATCAGTGTAATTTTGTTGAAATAATTATAGGTTCCAATTGGATGAAAATATCGGGCACGTTCATTCTAAATGAAAAAAAAAAAAAAAAAAATTGACAATCTCATGTGATGGAAATAAATAACATTACAAGATTTCATAGTGCAGTCATGCATAGGAATTTCCTCATCAAAATATATAGACCAAATACAAAATGATGCAATTCAATGTGACAAAGAATCTTAGGAGAAACAAAATGCAGAAACTTGCAAATTTCAACAATAGATAAAAGACTTGCAACAACAAAATAATAATATGAAAAGCACTCACAAAAGAGAGACTAAAAATATCAATGAAAAACCATTGTCCAAAGATGATGAAATTTCTCATTTGAGAAATCATATTAAAATTCTAAACGAAGAAGTTGAAGAACGAGAATAAGGCGCAACAAAAATCCCAAAACATGGATAAGGGTACTAACACCGATGCAATCAACATAGAAAAACTTAATGGTGTTATCAATGAAGTTGTATTGGTGGAAGAGCATCCAAAATTTGAAACTGAAGATAAAGTGACCTCAATAGAAGGGATGAAGGACTTAAAAATGGAAGTGATGCATAAAATTGAAGATGAATTCATTAAAGCTAAAGAATTTTTTTTCCATGTTACAGAAAGATAACGATGAATTAGAAGTGGAGCTTAAGAACAAGGGTGGCCAATTGTATAAGATGTGATCTCTTAATGAATCACTCATTAAGGATGTTAATAACTTAAAGTTGGAAAATTATGAGTCAAAGGAAGAATTGAAAAAGAAAGATGAATAAATCAAAAGGTTACACATGCATAATCAAGAACTTCTCAATGATGTTAAGAAGGTGAAAAGGCATTTACAAGAGTATAAATCAAAGGATAGGGATGAAGATAATGCCAAAAAAATTGAAGAGGATACTATAAAAAAAATTGAAGAAGAAATTTGCAAGGATGAAGAATCCCTAAATACTAATGAGGTAAAATAAAAAATGCAATCTAGAATTGGGGAAGGACGTGAGAATTTGATTGATGGGATCACATTGAAACTTCAAAAGGAGAAATAAGACAAGATTCAAGAAGGTCACCATAAGATACTTGAAGAAGTTGAACTCCATTTGGAAAATGTACATGTCAAATATAATGGCATTATCTCCAAGGCTAGAGTAATCAAAGACCAAGCAAGGAGGATATAGGATGTCATTTTCCCTAGAAGAATACAAATGCAATGGGTGTGTGGAATAAACCATATTGACATCCTCATTAACAAGGAAATTTTCAGAGAAGGCAAGAATATCGATATTAACATTATCAAGGAATAAGATGGAATACTCATCAATATTCATGGAACAGTGCATCACAAAACCATTATTCAACAAGACATATCAGATACCAACAACTACTATTGATTGGAGAAGTTACAACAACAATACATGGAATCAAAGGAAATAAAGTTATGCAATGATCAACTATCAAGGAATAAGAGCAAAAAGAATTGAGTTTAGATGGACTATTTATTTTTCGATGTGACAATATTGTTCAAGGCCTCGAACATCATATCAACTCATGTCCTCAACCCTATATAATCAATGCCAATTACAAAATATTGTTCATTCTATAAGGGGAAGTTTTTAATTACATATTTTAGGGGGTGGGGGGGGGACTTGTAATATACCTTAGGTATATTACATTTATTATCGTAATGTATGAAATAAATATCATGTCATGGTAGTCATAAGGAAAATATCATGTCATAATAGTCATAAGGAACATATAATGTCAAAATAGTCATAGGATGATTACTATGTTAATGTATCATTAATACACAATAATAATAAGTCATGCCCTTTACCAAGGGCATGACTTATCACCCCTACGTGTATTTATATGCACGCTCATTGTATCTCAAGACATATCAATGAATAATGAATTCTAATTATTTATCCCTCAAAGAATATATGGATTTGATTGTGTTGTAATGGATGCTTAGGTGAAGTGATCTAGAGGTAAACTCTAGGTGTTGTTTCCTCAAAATTGACATCAATTGTTTCTCTCTTAGTTGGAGGAGTATATAGGGAATTTTTTTAATAAACCAATCTTAAAGTGGGTTCAGACAACCTTTCCCAATTATTTTCTCTAGAAAATTTGACTTGTTCTAAACCATATCATCTTCCATCAAACTAAAATCACTCTAGGTTTGTGGCTAGGTAAGCAATGGGTCTCTTGCAAGAAATTATTAGATCAAATGTAATTGGGAAGGTCAATCTAGAGGTCTTGGAGGCCATTGAGAAGGAATGGCTAAAATATGTATTGCTTAATTATTTAGTTTCTCTCAAATATCAAATTAGAAGCCTTCTTTGACACAATAGTGGCACATTCGTATAGGGAAAGGAGATTTCTAACAATGGTGAGAAAGCACGAACCAACATTTATTGTTCTTCGATGGGATTTTGAAGGGTAATTTAGAAGTGGAAAGCATGAGGGGATTCAATTTTATATTGGAGGACATCATGTAAGTGAATTTTGTTGGGGTCTACACAATACTACCAATAATAAAGCAAAATCATTAGCAATGTAAGAGTTGTGAAGGAAGTGTGATTGCAAAACCTAGATAACAATTGTGGTTAGAGACTCCTCCATACTCATTAGGTTCCTCCTTGAGCTCTCTCTTCCTTATATATTGGCTTAAATCATTTGGTCCAAGAGAATATCAAACGTGGCTCATTAATTTGACTCTATATGTTTTTTCCATGCTTTTTGAGTCCACGGTAGAGAAGTGAATATACCCATTAATTTAGGAACTCAACAGATGGAGGGAAATTTGAGTGTTAAAAGGTGGGACCCAATTTCCATGCCCCTCCCATCATTATTTGGCATTAATATCTCAATGGAAGTGACACCCAAGTGGACTTTCTTGCATAGGAAAAAGGACATGCCATTATAGCCACTTTCTTCACCCTCATTGTTTTTCATCATCTTGATCGTGAGGTTGGTTATATGGTGTCTAGTGTGGGATTACTTGGTGTAGTGTGGACTATCCCTTGTTTTTTGACTCGATATTGTTTTCTCTCGGTGGACTTGCGACATAATCTATGGCTTCTTCTAGTAGTTTGTGGTTGTGAGGCTAAGGGAAGAGTGTTTTGGTGGGGAAAATTCACACTCTAGAAGTGTAATCCTTATCTTTCTCTAGTGTTTGCTTCAATGACACAATGCATAAATTATCGGTGTTTATTATGTGATCTCGCGGATATCAAGAGGCATATAAGGGGGCATGAATGGGGTATAGTAGAAGCCCAACATGAGGTGGTTAAAGCATCCCCTTAGTGGAGTAAATGACACAAAATGTGGAAGGGGAACATGCTTGTGGAGATGAGGGAGTGTGATAGACAATTATTTTAGCTCAAAGTTCAAAGTAAAGAAATGAAGGAGATGGTGCAATGCATAAGAGCTTATGTGCGATCTCAAGGGAATATGTATATTTCCCTAGAAAAGTAAAATAGTTTAGTAAATTCTAAGGTAGACAATATGTCACAATCTCTTTTTTCTATGTCAACGAGCTCCCAAGGTAAGTTTGCTCCTCTTAGTGGTCTGTCTAGAGGAGTAATTTGGTATAGAGTTATGTGTATTAAAGTGGAAAGAATGTTGTTCTTGAATCAACAACATTGTGTCAACCAAATTATCTCGATAGGCCAAGCTTCTTGGATCTTCTACTGGTGATTTTCATGATTTAAAAGGGATGCTTCATGGGCTTGCATTCTAATTTTAGCTTCAAGTTAATATGTATTGCAAGTTTTAGTTGCTTTTGAGATAGTTGTTTGGATGTATTCTTGTCATGCTAATGTTTACAGAATTTGGATATATACTTTAGAGTCTTTCTTAGAGTATAGACTTGGACATTTTTGAAGTCGGCTATGGCCTTTCTCTTTGTGTTTATATTACACAATGGGATGGTTAAGTTGTGGCCTTTCCTAATAAAATGTTGTCCATTGTTGTTGTTGTTTTCCAAAGAAAAAAAACTTTTATATTCATAGAAATATACATATTAGATATGTTCAAAACAACCTCTACATGCCTACTACCATCATCTACACAAAATTCTATACCTCCTTTAGCATATGTGTTGTATTTAGAAACCTATTATCACCTTTACTACTATCAAAACATTTTACTTATTGTCTTACTGTCTTCTTCTGATTGTTCAAAAACAGTAGACATTTTACTACAAATGAAATTCCATTGCTTCAATTTCAGTGTCATCGTAGTATTCATAGCACCCGGTTTTTTTTTTTTGTAAATGAGTGTGTGAATCTATATTACATTATAAGGTTATAGTACAAAACTGATGCATGGGCTCCCAGGATCTTCCTGAACGAAAACCAGATCCAGGGTCGTTGAAATGCAGTATCTGAGAATGACAGTAAAGGTGCCTGGGTCACCACCACGGGAAACCAACCCAGGCTACCATAATCCATTCTAAAAACTTCATCAAAAGAAATCAAAAAGTCTAAACATAGTGGGATTAGCTTCTACTCTGAGAGACATCATCTGGGCAGGTCCTGTGCTATTCTAGGTTGATGGGGTGCTCTTCATCCCATTCCTGTTGTGTCGTGTCCTCCTCCCTTTGTTCCACCAGACGTAGCTTTCTTATGCATGTTGGGGTTCCATTTCTGTCGGCTAGAGTGATATCTATATGGCGGACGTAGCGTAGATAGAGATGAAATTGCCCTGCCATCCTTTCATGTTTCTTCTGTTGTCTTTTCTGGTCCTCCACCAGCCTTTTTACCCCTCCTCCAAGTTACTGAGGTGGTTGAGAATTCTTGTGCGCTCTTTCTTCCGTTCCTTGGTTTCCGTCTTGTTGGTCTCCCCCCAGTCCGCACACATATTTCCTATCAGCATTTTAGTTCTCCAAGCTTCCTCCACCGTCCTGTGGTAGAGGGTTAACCTCGGTTGTGTGGCTCTGGGATCTCGTATCCCCCCTGCTTCCTGGGTTAGTGTTGACCAGGCTTTGCCCCTGTGGACGTTGTTGATTTAGCCCTCCCATCTTTTAATGATATTCTTCCCCTTGGTGTCTATCTTCGTGAGGAATGTTCTCTTTGCTTCCCTGGTCACCTGTTCGATTCTTGTCATCCCCCAGGCGCTCTGTGGAGGTTCCTTCTCTTGGGGGCCTCTCTTGCTATTGGTTTTCTTCATGCGTACCATCTTCTCTTGCAGGTAGTGGTTCTTACGTTGGGTTCTCTCCCTGTTCCTCTTCACCTCCTTCTGGTAAGTAAGGTGGCCACTGTAATTGCAATGCCTCGTTCTGTGGTAAGTTTTGGTGTCTCGACCTTTATGGAGCCAACCCATTTGTGGTCCCGTCCTTGCAATCATGGCCTTCTCTTCAAGGTGGTACTACCCGTTAGTATCCTCTGTTCCAGAGCGTGTGCGCTTGATGACCTTGTTGTTATCCCTGGGTCGATGCTTTACCCTGCTCGTTGTATGCCATCCCTTTCCCCGTCCCATCTCAATACTTAGGTGAGGTGTTCTCCTACTTGGCCCTGGTGTGACCTGTCATCCTTCATCCTTTGTTTCCTGTGAGTTATCTCTTCTGCTTTCCAATGGGCAACTTCTGTACTTCTTTTTATTAATGGGACCGTGGTACCGTACCTTCACCTGATGTGTGATTTGTGTCTGCATTTATAACCTTATTGATTGGTGGGCCATCAACTCCTGTCTGGGACCTACGTGTCCTTCTGTGTCTGTTGCACCTCCATTCTTTCCATGATCTTCCGTACTACTTCTGTTGTCCCAGTATTTTACATCAAGTTGGGTGCAATCTGTCTGGAATTGACCTTATGAGATGTTGCGCCAGATTGTGTCCAGTTCTAGACCTTCATTCTCGACCCCTTCGTTTTGTATTATGTCCGCTAGTCCATTTGATGACCTCCTCACCCAACACAACTCCACAGTGATCCCTCTTCGCAAGTGTTCCTGGATTTTTTTCAGTAGGTAGGCCAATCGCTAGTGCCTTTGGATTTTACCTATTCTGGTACCGTTTTAGAGTTTTCTCACTGTGTTGTTGACTAGCGCAGAGTCTCCTTCCACTATGGCATTTGTCATCCCCTCCTGAATGAGAATCTCCAGGCCTGTCTCCAGGGCTCTGAATTCTGTGATGTTATTGGTTGATTTTCCCAGGCTTCCCGCGTACAGTCGTATGATGTTCCCTTTACTGTCCCTGATTACTCCTCCCAAACCTGTTCTTCCTGGGTTTCATTTCGCCGCCCCGTCGAAATTCAACCTGAGGGAGCTCGAAGGTGGTCATGTCCAATTGCACTCACCTACCTGGAGTTGTGGCTATTGTCTCTTTGGATTGGGTTTGTGCCCACCTGTTAGTTGGAAATCCTCTAGGACTCGAGAGTCTTGATCCATGGGTTGAGCTCTACCCTCTTGGCAGTTGCGGCTCATCATCGTCTCACGTATCATGGAGGTTATTGTTTCCTTAATCTTCCCTTCTGGCCAGCTTTGATTTCTAAAAATGCGTTGGTTCCTTTCCTTCCATATCGACCATATGATCATTCCTGGGGTGAGGGTCCAACAAAGGTTCACCTTTTCTTGGTCGCTATAGTTTTTTCTCCAGAGCTTGATTGTTGCAGCAATGTTACCACGGATCCTGTCGGACTAGCGGAAGATACTTGTTTCCCAGTCCCATAGTTCCGCAGTGTAGGCATAGTTGTCAAGGAGATGGTTGGTTGTTTCTTCCTGAGTTTGACAAAGATGACATCTTAACGGACTGGTGAAACCTTTTTTCCTTAGATTATCCCAAGTTAGGATGCGGTTGTGTAATATTAGCCACTGGAAGATCTTAATCTTTGGCCATTGGGGGTTGTTCCAGAGCTTATCCTAGTGTTGTGCCAGGTCGTCTTGTTCTGGGTCTGTCATATAGTGTCGGACTTCTTTTAGGTTGAATTCCCCTTCATCCTTTTTGCCCCACCTCAACTGGTCCTCTCCTTCCGTGATTGTTATTTTCTGTCTACCCAGTTCCTTCTCCACCTCTATTATTGTTGTTGCGGGTATCTCAATGTTCTGAGGGTTAATCTTGTCCCATATTCACCATTTGTTGCGGTCCGTTTCCTGCTACCAGTATTGATAGACATTGATTTTTCCTTGTGTGATGAGGTCATGTTGGAGTATCCCTCTGTCCTGGTTTTCCATTTTTGGTTCTTGTTGCCAAGCGTCCTCCCATAATCTGGTTGTTCTTCCATTCTTGATTTCCCAAAATATGTGTGTCTGAATCCATGCTTTGTTGCGTCGGGCTAGGTTCCAAATGGTTGAGCCTTCCCTGGTTCCTCCAAAGTGAATTATGTCCTGGTTGTGGGTGTCTGGTGCCTACTTTGCCTTCCATAAGTTTACCCAGGGTGTTGCAGTTTCTTTGACCCACCACCACCAGAGTTTCGCCCCATATGCATTGTTGGTCATTTGTGGATCTTGCAGCCCCAAGCCTCCTTTGCTTTTTGGTCTGCAGACTTTCTCCCAGGCCACCAGGGCCCATTTTTTCTTTGTTTTTGCACCTCGCCACAAGAAGTCCCTATGGATGGCTCTGATTTTCTGTAGGACTCCTTGTGGAGTGGGGAAGACTGACATCATAAAGGTTGGGATGTCTTGTAAAACAGTCTTGGTTAGGATCAGTCTGTCGGCTAGGTTAGGGGATCTATACGTCTAATTTTTTACCCGCTCCCTATTTATTAATCCTTCCCAAGTTGACAACTTATAAACTTTGTCTGTCAAAGGAACCCCCAAATACTTGGTTGGAAGTGTTTTCCAATCAAATCCTAGAATGTTGGTCAAATTCCTTTGGATAGCTGGATTGGTATTAAAGAAAAATATCGACTTGGAGTGGTTGATCTCAATGCCCGAGACTTCCCCCAAATCTTCTAGGATTCTTTTGTAGGCTTTGGCTTCCTTGACCATGGGTATGCCATGGAGTAGTGTATCATCCACAAATTGTTGGTGAGTTGAAGTAGGGTAGTTTTCGAAAGGTTTGAGCCCTGTTATTTCCCCAATTGTTGTTGCATTCTTTATGCTCCGACTGAGGCCTTCCATCATCAGAATGAACAGGAAAGGAGACAATGGATCTCCTTGTCTAATCCCTCTCATGAGCCAGAAAGGTTTGGTTGGGGCTCCATTGATTAGTAGCAAGTAGCTTGTTGTCGATACTAAACTAAAAATCCAACTGATCCAGTGTTGGGTGAAACCAAAGGCTTCCAAGGTCTTGATCATATAATGCTAGCTAATTTTGTCATAATCTTTTGCTAGGTCCAGTTGTATTAACATTCCCCCTTTTTTCTGGAGTTTTAAGGTGTGAATGATCTCATGGGCCTGGATGATGTTGTCCATTATTTGTCTACCTTCCACGAAGCCTGCCTGTTCTTGCGAGATCAGTGAGGGTAAGAGGGGTTTCAATCTATTTGCTATGACTTTGGAGATGATATTGTATATCACATTACAAAGTGCTATGGGTCTGTACTGGTCCGGGGTTTTGGCTTCATTTTCTTTGGGGATTAGGGTTATCATGGTTGTGTTTAGTGCTTTAAGGATGGAGGCAGACCTTCCAGAGTCCTCTACTACCTTATAGATGTCATGTCTGACAATTTCCCGACAAGATTTGAAGAAATCCATAGTGGAGCCATCTGGACTTGGTGCTTTCCCACTAGGCATTTCTTGGAGAGCTTGGTCCACCTCTTCTGTGGCGATAGCTTTGTTTAGGAAGATGTTTTGTTCTTCGGTAACCAAGCATGGTATATGTTGGGTTATCCTCTAAATGGCCTCTGATCTGTCTTGATGCGGTTCTTGGGCTATCCCATGGAAGTGTCTAACCATAACGCTTTTGATCTCCTGATGTGACTCACACTCGATTCCATCCTCGTCCTTGATCTTTAGAATTTTGTTATGGGCTCTTCTGGCCATGATTGTTCTATGGAAGAACTTGGTGTTCCGCTCTCCTTCCTTTAGCCACCAGATACGTGAATTCTGACGCCAGAGTGTTTCCTCCTACTGGCATCGTGCCTCCCACTCTTGGGTCATTTGGAGCTCTTCCTTTTTCCAGTCCTCCGTATAGCCTTCCCGCATGCAAATTTCTTGGAGTTTTTTCATTATTTCTTCGATGTTGTTTTTCTCTGTGTTTATATTCCCGAAGATATCCCTGTTCCATTCCTTGGGTTTATTTTTCATGTATTTAAGTTTCTTGTGTAGTTTGAACATCCTAGTCCCTTGCTCCGGTTGCTCCTCTTGCCACCACTTTTTGATTTTTTCCTTGAAAGTTGGGTGATCAATCCAGAATTTATCGAATCCGAAGGGTTTGTTCTTAGGTTCTATTTGGAAGCTTTCTTCCAGTTGCACTGGCCAATAATCAGATCCACCCCATGGTAGGATGTTGCAATCTAAAGTTAGCCCCTGCATAATGATTGACTCTGATATAAGAATCGGTCGAGTCTTGTAGCTACCCGAAACTGGTTCCTCCATTTATTGTTCCAGGTGAACTGGCCATTCTTCGTTTGGAAATCTACCATCTCCGTTTTGTCTATAAAATTTGAAAATTCCTCTGCATCTCGATCCAGTCTTCTAATACCACCCTTCTTTTCTGTAAGGGAGGTGATAATGTTGAAGTCCCCTGCAAGGATCCAGTGGAGGTTGGTGGCTTGGCCTTTTATATCTTATAGGTCTCAGATCATTCCTTTCTTTTCCTTTGGCCCATGGGGCCCATACACATTTGTGTAGAGAATCTCCTCAATGTTTCCTATGATTTGCATGAGCACCATTAGGGTGTGCCTAGTTGCTTCGGCTGTTGTTAAATTTAGGATTTGTGGGTTCCACAATGTGAGTATGTCGCCTGACCTTTGGTGGTCTTCAATGGCTACCATCTTGTACTTGCGCCGGTGTTGTTTAATGATTGATTCCATTCCATCTGTAGTACATTTCGTCTCTTGAATAAAATAGAGATTTAGTTGCTTATGTTTTAGTTTATTCCTAAGGATTCTTTGTTTTCTTAGGTTTTTTAGGCCTCTTATATTCCAAGTTATAACCTTCATTTAAACATGTGGGGGAGAGTGGGGAAAGAGTTTCTTGATCTTACCCGAGTTTATTAGTAATGCTCCCAGCTCCTGTAGTGCTACGTTGTTTGATTTCTTGCCTTTTTCCTCCTCAATTGTTTGGGTGATAGTTGTGATTGTCCCTCACAGGCTTTCACTCCTAGGTGTCCTATATCCCTGTGTGTGTGTTTTTGTCCTCTGGCTTTGGCTTCCTCCCGTAGGAGGAACAAGTATTGGATGCGGTCGATTTTCTATGTTGGTACGTTTTCGACTCCTTGCCTTTTCCATTGTTCTAATATGTGCAGAAGGTCTATTCCTTCCCTTTCCACTAGGTCTCTAAGATCGGGGTCTTCTGTACCTACTTCACTCGGGGTCATTTCTGCATCTCCCTCTACATCTTGCATGGCGATCTTGTTGTCTTTTTTTTCTCCGTCCATCGGGGTTGCACAACTCCCTCGAGTTGTTGTATTGTTTGGCTATTGGGTGGGCTCTTTTGTTGCTTGGTCTTTGACTTCTGGAACTTTTTCCGAGTACTTGTCTTTTGTTGTCCCTTTGTTTTTTTGGTCCCTTCCTTCCATTGTATTCCGGGTCTCTTGGGTATTTCCTGCTGAGGCTTTATTTTGCTTTTTATTAGCTCTATTCCTGGGGTTCAGAGTTATAAACCCTTCCTCGTCTAGCTAAGTTTTGGGATTTATCGCTTCTTGCTTTTTGTTTAGAGGGAACTCCCTGATCAAATGTCCATTTTCATGGCATCTTTTGCATCTAAAGGGGATCTGTTCGTAATCTATGTTTTGGATCCATTTCTCATCCCTAAATTCCAGACTTATGACTTATGGGAATGCTCCAGAAACGTCCATCTCTATGAAAATTCTTGCATATGATGTGTATCTTCCTTTTAGGGTAGCTTCTGAGGTCTTCACATATTTCCCCAGTTTGTTTTCTATAGATTTAAAGGTAGAGGGAAACCAGTAGTCTAGGGGTAGGGAATAGAATCTCAACCAGATTGGTACCTTTTTGAAAGTTTTTTTCTCCAGGGAGAAGTTTTCTTTCCGGGGTTGCATGTAGAGTCTCGCTGAGGTGTGGAAGTATGGACCTCCCTTGAAGACTTTTTCCCTGTCTTCCAGGTCGATAAAGACTATTGTGAAGAAACCCTTCGAGCCGAGGTGGAGCTCCACTTCTCCATTAGGCTTCCAGTGATATTTAATCCAGTTGCGCAAAGTTCTTTCTATGGGCCATAACCCCATAAATTTGCATATGAGCGCATGCGTCTTCATCTGGTCCCTGTAGATTTGCATTTGTGGGTCCTCTAGTACCACCTTGGGTATTATTTCCGTTTTGGGCTTCCAAGGGTTGCACCCCTCCATCCCATTAGCCTTCGCGGTCTCTCGCGCCTCTTTCTGAGCTTCCTTAGTGACTTCCTCCATGGTCTCATTTTTGTCACGACTTCTCTCTTGATGCTTCCCTGGGTCTGATTCCGAGGTTCCTGTCGTCGATGCCTTGAAAACTCCACTGCTTGGCCCTTTTCCTCTATCCACCACTACATGTTTGTATGAGGGGGTCCCCTTGCGCTCCCCCCCCCTACTGCTCATGTTGCTCTCTGTTGTGGCCACGACAGTCAAACCCTAGCTCACCGCGACTGTCAAACCCTAGCTCCTATTGAAACCTCTTTCGGACCTATAACATGGTTCTATTCATAGCACATGTTAGAACACTTAGAATTTTCGATTTTTATTCTTTTAATTTTGCCACTTAGAAATAAAATTTCACTAAAAAGAAAAAACTTAGGAAATTGCCTTTAAATTTAAAATAAAACCATTGGTTGTTATATATTAATAAAGTGCTTACAATAACGCTCGTCGATGAGTTGCACTAATTTGATCAAAACGGTTCTTGTGATCTATGAAATGTAAAAGTCCCCTGAATTTTAAAAAATAAATCTTTTAACGGTAACTTCAAAATTTCGCGCTTTGGGAGTTTCAAGAAATCTGAACAACAAAAACCCCGAATCTACGAAGTCCTGAAGACACTTCCTCGTGACAATTCCTAAAAGGATTTACAGACAATTCATAGGACACATGTCTTCAAATCTTTTATGGGGCTCACACGTGGCACTTATTTTTAACATTTGTGTCAGATTATTCACTCGTTTTCAAGTGACACATGTCGCTCCTCCTTTTTTGACACATCGCTAAGAATGACATCATCTCTGCCACATCACTCTCGTAGATTGCCCTTTGAGAGTTTAAACAAAGATTGAGTTCACAAACCGTTGAAGTATCAAAGCGTTGAAATATTGGATATTACAAAAAAATGTAAAAGGGTTTTAGAGAGTTAATAAAGCATTTAATAACTTTAATTAATCACTCCACAATTTCGAGCTTTGGGATATTTCTCTTGTGCTATATTCAAAACTCTCGAATGTCGAACCATTGAAGTACGAACCACAATTTTCAAACAAATGAACTCCCAGAGCTTCGAAGCTCTGAAGTTTCGAAGCCCCGAAATACATATAATTGTTCGAACGTTTACTCTAAGAATTCGGCCTTCGAAGGATTTCTACCATAGTTCATCCAAAATCCCTAAATACTGAACTTCTGAAATACTTAAGGCTAATACAATGTTTAAAAGAAGGATTAATTAAAACACGAAAGCGATTACCTAGAGATTAACTTCTCTGAGAATTCGGCCTTCAGGAAATTTCTGCCCTATCCCATTGAAAACCTTCGAGCACTGAACCATTGAAGTATTAATGACATTTATGATTAGCTAAAGCTAACAATTGGAATAAAGATTTTGAATCGCCAGGTAATAAATTCCATTAAATTTTTAATAATTTCTTTGACAGTAATTCAATACGAAGATTGATATACTTTAGGAATAAAACACTTTGAATTTCAAGTCATTTTACCATTTGCAATTAGAATTTTTCATTCAGTAAAGATCTTTCATACTTCTCTTGCTACAGGAAGGATAATTTCATTTTCCTAAGGATTATGGTGCCATGCAAAGCTGCGAAGAAGCAAGATGCATGAGTTGATGATTCTAATCCAAACACAAATGTTCTATCAGACACCACTCTGCGAATTACATATACCATCAAGTCTTGGAAGCAGGCTTATGATATCTTAGAACATGAGATTATTAACTATCCAGATGATTCTGCCGAGGAAGACAACGAGTCCTTCTCAACCAAGCTCATATTGGTAGCTTAGTCAGAATTGCGCAAGATTGTTGCACGACCTAAGCTTTTACCCTATAATGATATGATAAGTTGGGCTCTAAAGCACATCGGCATTCAAACCAAAGGCATTATCAACCACTAGAAGACCTTTGTTGGCTCTTTTCGACCAGAGAACTTACAAGTAATGTGTAAACTTTATTCTATGCCCAAATATACTTCCAATGCATTATATCTCTTAGATTTTGAGAGAAAAGAATGCACTCAATATGGTAGAAATGGTCATGATATAATCAAGCCCTGGAGGGGACATCCAAACAAATTCAAAACCGATGCTCATGGTATGTATTCCAAAGCATCCTTAGATGCCCATATCTTATATATAGCCATGATGCTCTATCATTTATTTGGGAAAAATAACACTGCACATTTATCAGTTGAGTGGGTAGCTATAATGAATGAAGTAGCCAAGGGATATACTTTCAACTAGGATAAAATGTTGTTTGATGACCTGGCTAAGGAAATTTATGAGTACCAATCATTGAAATCAAAAGGGAAACATGTCTTCATATATCATGGATGTCATTTGCTTCATGACCCCATTCCCTCTGATGAAATGGAGTTGGACCCCAGCTAGTTCTAAGCCTATACATTTCTACCACTCCAACTATGTGAAGAAAATGCTAAAGATTTCTTTTACGAAATTTGTCACAACATAGTGGTACATATACATATAGCTATCTATGGCCACCTACCGCCCAGGATTTCAGAGAATATTATGGGAAACTTAGGCACATTTGCATAGTTGCACATTGAGGAGAACTTCTCTTACATTAGAGTGTTCAAATGCTTCATTCCTCCTCATGCCCTTCCACAAAATTTACTTGACAGGATGGTGTGCAGAGAAGTGGCATACCAAACAGTAGCAGGAGGAATCACCAAGGAATTGAAAGCAGATCAGAAAAAGGTATGGCCAACTTTTTCCATTCAGGTTGGTATGTTTACATTGTTAGATTTTGGTCATACCAAAGTCGAGGATGCATCCCTGGAATATGTCAAATTAGTTGACATCGAATTCAAAAGACATGATCCACATAAGGTGGTAAAGAATCATTTGGCTCAATACAACATGAAAAGATACATCCACGGAGAGTCTCCTTATGATGAGATTTTCAGGGGAGCTAGATCCTATGAAGAAGTTTAAATTAGATTCCAGACTCTACCTCATGACCAACAAGCTGGTTTCCTCATCTTCCAAAAGCATAGACGAAACAACTTGCCTAAGATCTTACAAGGAGATTCAAGGCCCATTTCATTTTCACGATAAGCTAAATCCACAGAATCTCAGCCAATTTGTTCCACTAAAAACAAAGTTGAAGAAGTTTTGAAGAGTTCAGGCGAGTTATTTAAAGAGATACTAGGTCTAAATGATCAATAAATATTATCCCTATTTGAAGCTTTCATGAATCAGAGACAATTTTTTCCTCATTCTACATGAGTTACTTCTGATGGCACCCCAAGCACAATAGGTCCAGCAAGCTCCACAACAACTATCTCTCATATTCCCTCATTAACCACTTTAGCGACCAGTTTTAGAACTCCTAGTTCAAAGCTCGTTCATGTTGATGATCTTACTCCTATATTGCCTGAAGAAATGCCTCCCTCAAGTTTATTTTTCAACAAGAAATAGAAAGCTATTGTAAAGAAAGAATCGCAGCAAAAAGATGGAGTTGTCACTAAAAGGAAAAAAATTAGTGTATGATGGAAAAGGACAAGATGATCCTGAGTTTTCCAAGGAGGTTGCAGATTCATTAGGGGCTTTTGCCACTACCAACCAATGGTCAGTGGATAATCTGACCAAACAACTGCAACATAAATATATCTTGGTAGAACAATTGTAGAATGAAATATAAAGCACAGAATAGATTGTTAGGGTAGAATGAATCAAGACATAGAGCAAATCAGGATTAATTATCAACAACAGATGAAGTAGTTATAGGAGGAACTCGAGTTGATTTACCATAGTTCACAGACTAGCAAAGGCATGATTACTCAGCGGGACAATTTGATAGAACAGTTGCAAGAAAAATTGGCCCTAACAAAGAATACAACAATAGACATCACTGCTTTCAAATCACAAGCATTTGAAATCAATGAGAAGCTGGAAGTTGTCCAGCAAGATCTATATAAAAAGGTGGATATTGTTCAAAAATTCTATCAAGCAATAAATAACTCTTTGAAAAGTATCTATGTGAAAGAAAAATATGCATGTGTGGCTAGATCCAAGTTTCAAGAATTCATCATATGGAGGAAGAAAGCCAATATTCCTGGTCTCGCCCCTTTTTCACAATATGAACAAGTGAAGGGTGAAATGGCCTTGAAAGTTTGGGAGACAAATCTGGAAGAAAGAAAGAAACTTGTGAGAGAGGCAAAGGAGGCTTGTCTGGATATATTATCTTCTATAGATACAAAATTGGTTGAATTTGAAGAAAATGATATCTCAGGGGCATCGGGGCAGATTGAAATAGAAATGAATAAGGAAAAATCTAGAAAAAATAAGGAAAATATTCAATCTGACATTCAACAGATGAATCAGATTGATTTGCTTAAGATTAATGAGTTATTGGTGAAGCCAAATTTACAGTATCAAATTACAGTCCAGGAAGTAAAGAAGATCCACGAAAATTTGCAACTGGTACAAAAGAAGATGGTTTCTTTTGAATTGAACGAGAAAATTGAACCTTCGAGGTTTGTGGTAGCCTTGATGGACATGTGCACCCAGTTCAATGAACAGAGGAAAGCGAGTGCATCTGGGAGAAAATGAAGGAACATCTGAAGTGTCAGCACATCAAGCTATAACTCAACAATATTCGCGTTATATTTTTCTATTGGGATTGTATTCTATATTTAGAGCGGAGTTGAGACAATTTTGTATAAATAGATAGATTTTAGATCTATTCAAGACTGCTTCTAACCTAATGTAAAATAGAGAACTTTTTGAATATTAATACAAGTGCAGACAAAGATTATAAGTTTCATTCCATTTGAGTTATGTTCTTCCTTTGTGTCTCCATCTCTTAATAATTTCCTTCTGTAGTTCTTGAAGAGTGAATGATTACAATTTAGTAATATGTCTATTGTGATCATAATATATCAGAAGTTCATTCAGTTACAATTTTCCTCTCTTATTACTATGAGTAAAAACAAGACCTGTGACCTGTGTGAATTGTTGCATTCTTAATCTCTTTTCAAGGGTACATCTTCTATTTTTCTTCTATTGTAAATAAGGTGAGACTTATTTGTAATTGATACCTTGCTTTGTTTTAACAATTTTGTCAATCATTTCTACATCATTTGAAATTAAAATTACGACTCAGATAACGAGATACAACCTCTGTACTATCTTATCACAAATTTCATTTAAAGATTATTTCTCAGAAAAATAAAGGTAGAAAAAATCGCTTATAAAAATATTTCATTTAAAACTTTGATGCCTAACATTATTCTTTGAGCCTTAGAATCAATCTCAGGAACAATATCTTTTTGGCGACGTTGCCGGGGAATGGAGAATTGAAACCATTTTTCCCTGAGAGAACGAAAAAGTTAAATTTTGGTCTTTGATGGTGAAAAAAGATTGAATACATGATAATGTTCACTTTATATTTCACCTGGCGACTCCATTGTAGGCAAAGCTGGCATTCGGTCGAAAAAATACCAGTAAAAACCCAAACGAAAAGTAGACTACACTAGTTTCGGATCCCAAAAAGTTGTTGAAACCAAAGGGATATCTCAGACAAACTTCTGCATCAGCAGGTAAGATATACCAACCTAGGGTTACGCAAGTTAATGTTAAGATTCCCGTTGAAGAAATAAGTCTTAAAGAAAAATATAAACAAGTTCATTCTGCAAAAGCATCAACAAGTAAATCTGAAGTTAAATTAGAAACTCTAGAAGGAATTATTCCTGAAGTAAAATTTGAGATTATCTAGACCACCCCTATCACATTCATAGATACTTTTACCAGCGAAAACAAAGAATCCATTTCAAACCCTACTATCATTTGTACACAGCCAATTGTTTATCTTCCTGAAGTAAAAAAATTTGTTTCCAAAAACCCTAACGATTACTTTTTATACTCAGATACATCCCCTATTGCTTCTCCTATCTATAGATCTGGTAAATATGAGAAACTGAGTTCAAGTTCTCTTTTTCCCCTTCAGTTAGATCTTCCATCTCCTTACGATCATATTTTTGAAATTCATTCACACCATCCCGAAGTAGTCAAAAGTTTAGTAGATCAATCTTTTGAAGTTTTTGATAATCTCATGTTTAGTCCTCGAATTTCGTCTCCTAGACTTTCAATGGTCGGTGTTGGAGGTGTTGTTGTTGGAGGTGTCGGAGGTGGGGGGGATGGTGGCCAAGAAAATATACCAGTTCAACCCCCAAGGATCTTTGCCAAGGTCGCTGCTAGATATGCTCCCTTAGCTCTTCTTGCTATCCTACATGATTTACCTGAAAATTACATGAAGAGCCTCCCTAAATTCACGGGTGAAGGGGATTTGACAGCAACAAAGCATATAGTTTATTTTTACCAATTCATTGATATCCTTGGTAATGAGCACGAAGATGTTTATATGAGACTGTTAGTACAATCTTTTGAAGGACAGGTAAGAACTTGGTTCAGAGGACTTCCAGTGGACTCTATACCACCATATAAGGATCTAGAAACTTCCTTATTAAGGCAATCGGGTGAGAAAAAACACCATTTATATTACTTAACTGAATTCGGAGCCTTGAGAAAGAAAACATTTGAATCAGTCCTAGAATTTATTCAAAGATTTAATAAACTTTATCACAAGATCTCGGCTGAAGTTAAACCTTCTCAGCCAGCTGCAAAAGTCGCTTTTGCAGGGGCTTTTGATTATGATTTCGCTCTACTTTTGAGAGAAAGAAGATCCATTACTTTAGCAAGAATGCAAGATGATGTTATAGAGATTGAATCCAATATGATGGCATCCAGAAAATTAAAAACTAAATTTGAGATGGAAATAAGAGAACCCGTGCATTTTAAAGAACATGTAGGACCCTCTGGATCTAGAAAAAATTCTTCAGAGGAAAAAATGGATGAGATGGCAAAAATTATTAAAGATTTATCAAATAAAATTTCCATGATGGAAATGGAAAAACCAAACCTGATCAATACGCTAGAAATCAATTCAGGAGAAATCCTAACATAAATCCTCAGATACAACAAAGGAAAATATAAAAATGAGGAACATAAGATTCAGGCTCCTTTTAAAACTGAGAATCTCATACAGGGAGATGAGGTGCAAGATTATGACGAATTAGATGAAGATCTAAACAACCTCAGTGATGATGATCTTGAGGCTCACCTAACCAAACAGGATTATGAGAAATACTTGGATTTGGAATCTCTATTTAATGAAGATGAAAATATCAACAATTTGGGAGACTCTACATACAAAGGTCTCGTTAATTCAATAATGGCCAAGCTCCAACATAAATATGATTTGAGGCCAAGAGAAAAAAGTTCTATAAATACTCCACCAAAAAAGATCATATCTCGAAACAAAGCTAATGAGGCAGCAGTTACAAAACCATCAGCTAAAACACAAGTTGCCCAAATAAAGCAAGTTGAAACAAAAGTAGTACAGACTAAGAAACCGGAAAATAAAGAAGTCGAAGTTCAGACCAGGGAAATTGAAAAATCAATTAGGACTTTCAATCTAGAAAACAAACTTAATAAAATTAAAATTCCAATGCCTGTGGTTGAACTTGCTAGAAATGTGATCTATAAAAAGCAAAACACAAAAGAAATAATTTTTTCTGATGTTGAATGTCAAGCTATTGTTATCAATTTGCAGGATGAGAAACCTACAATCATGTTTGGACCACACATTGAAAATAGTAAAGATTTTGTTGCTCCTTTCTATGTTACACTGACTGTCCATGATCATTTACTACACAATTACATGTTAGAATTAGGATCTTCGCATAATTTGATGCCTAAGATTATCATGGAGAAATTGGGCCTTCAAATCACCAGACCTTATCAAGATTTATACTCTTTTGATTCTAGAAAGGTTAAGTGTCTGGGTATGATTAAAGATTTAGTTGTAAATCTTGCTCAGGTTCCTGTGAAAAGTATTCTTATGGATGTGGTTGTTGTTGACGTTCCTACCAAGTATGGCATTCTTTTATCCAGATCTTGGGGTGCCAAGCTAGGAGGATCGATCCAGTTAGACATGACATATGCTAAAATTCCAATTTTTGGTGGACGGTTTACTCGATTTTACAGAGAGACCAGACTGGCTTATACTATAAGTGACCCCAAAAAACCTAATAACTATCAAGTCTATGTTGTTGATCAAGATCTAGACAATTGTATATTATCCATAGATGATGATTTCGAAGAACGTATAGAAGAAGAAAATAAAAAACTAGAATTTTCAAAGAAAAATATAAATTTTAGAGACAAGATGTGGAAAATGTTCTTTGATGGTGCTTCATCTTGCAAAGGAGCAAGATCTAGAGTGTTATTTGTGGCACGGGGTGATGAATATTATATTATTTTTTCTTATAGATTACAATGGGATATTGATTATACCAATAATGTGTGTGAATATGAAGCTTTAGTTTTAGGATTAGAAGCTGCAAGAAAACTAAAAATCAAACATTTGATAGTTTATGGTGATGTTGAGTTAATTGTAAAACAAATAAAACAACAATACCAACCAAAGCATCTGAGATTAAGGTCGTATAGAAATTATGCATGGGACCTCATAGAGAATTTCTTTTGGTATTTTCACATCCACTCTATTCCCGGATGAAAAATATTAAAAAGAACAAGCGACCCATGAGCCCGCGCGCAACTGTTCCAAGGTTCCTCACACCGCCATGGAGGCACTGGGCTCCTCCCAAGTGCTTCCCTTTCCGTCCACTCCAATAGCTGAGGATTTCTTCAACCGAATGCTTGCTTCTCTGCTGAAAAAGAAGACTTTCGAACCCCCTAAGTTCGTGAAAAGGTTAGACGATATTCCAGAAATCTCCCTCCCCCCAGAGAAACCGATCCAGGTTGCCCTTTCCCTAGCGGATCGAGCCCTTATGGGACAGTTTACTGGCCTTTGGCCCTCACCAAAAGTAATGGAGAACTGGGTGATCAAAAACTGGAAACCCTTGATTAAGAATATTGTAACCTCTTACTTCTTGGGGAGAGGCTTCTTTTTGTTCGAATTCACTGCAAAAGAGGACAAAGATCTGATATTTCGGAATGGGCCCCATTTCATGGGCCCTCAGGGCTTGTATCTCAACGAGTGGATGCCAGACTTCACTCCAGAAGTGGACGTCCCTACAGCCATTCCAGTATGGGTCAGGTTGTCGAACCTCCCAGTTCACTACTAGAATTGGGACTCTCTCCAACACATAGGTAATGCACTGGGAAAATTTATTGATCGGGCTAATAATAAGGACCAATATGACTGCGCCTAAATCTGTGTTGACGTCGATCTAGAGGTGGGACTACTGGAGGCAATAAAAATCAAAGTCGACAGTTGGACTCATGTGCATAAATTAGATTACGAGCAGTTACCATTCAAGTGCCGAAAATGTCATGTCTACGGACACTTTGCTAAGGGCTGCCCGAGCAATGGTGAGAAAGAAACATAGAAGGAGGAAGGTTGGAATCAGATCAAGCGGACAAAAAAATCCCATAAAACCCCCAGATCCGGGGCTCCAAAAGACAAAGGCCCTCAGTCGGCTCCTGATCAGTATGGCCTCTCCCTAAATGGTCAAACAAACAAATTTGGGCCCTTAAGCTTAGCATCAGAGGAAATCCAGGAGGTTGAAAAACAAAAGTCACCGTCCCTTGACAAAGGGGTATCCTTAGATCTGAGGATAGGGGAAAGTGCCCCTGAAAGCCTCAAGGATAAACATGCAGAAGTTGAAGAGGAGGAACAAGATTCAGAGGAGTCGGAAGAGGAAGGAGAAATAGGGGGCACACAAACTTTGGCTAGAAGATCGACAAGATGCCGAAAGTCTGCCCGAGATAAGAGAGAGCAGGAAAACTACAAAGATAAGCTTCAGGGAAGACAACAAACACTCGAGAAACTTCTGGCAAAAACCCCGAAGATAACAAGGAATCAAGCACAGGGCTCCAAGGGAGCCCAACACACTCAAAAAAGTAAGTGATGAAGGTCATCTCCTAGAACTGCAGGGGTATGGGGAACAAAATGAAAGAAGAAGTCATGAAAAGCCTCATAAGAATAGAGGCCCATGATATTCTATTAATCCAGGAGACAAAAATGGAGGGCAAAGACTTCCTTCAAGTTAGCAAGAAATTCTGGAAGAAAGGTGGAGGACTGGCCATTTCGGCGCGAGGAGCCTCGAGTGGGTTGGGATCTCTTTGGAACAGCAGCAAGTATGCGCTGATCACTGAAATTTCATATGACCATTGGCTATATTTGAAACTTTAGCTTATGGACACAAAATAGGTCACATCCTCTTCAATGTTTATGCACCAGTCAACGCAGGGGAAAAAAAGATTTGTTGGGACTCCATCAAGCATATGGAAGAAACAGAGAATGTGGAAAATGTCATCATCGTCGGCGACCTTAACCTCACCTTGCTTTCGTCGAAGAAGCAAGGAGGCAGTATTGTCAGGAGCCCGACAAGAGAATGGGTGGAGGACCTCATGCAAGAGTGGGATCTGCTTGACATCAAGCCCTCCAATGGTAAGTACACTTGGTCAAATAAAAGAATAGGACCTGGTCATATTGCAGCAAGACTTGATAGATTTCTTATTCAAAGTTCTTTTCTTCTTTTAGGTCTAGAGGCTAGTATGCATTTTCTCCCTTGCAGTGTTTCAGATCATAAGCCCATAAAACTTGAATTCCTGCCCCAAAAAAATCTAGGTCCTATTCCTTTCAGATTTAGCCCTTTATGGGTCAAGGAATCAGAGTTCATGAAGAAGGTAGAGGAAAGTTGGAGGGAGCCTGTCAAGGGATCTTCTTTCTATGTCTGGGAGGAAAAACTCAGAAGAGTGAAAGCAGTCCTGAAAAGTTGGGCCAAAACCCTCCCTAATCCAGCTTCCAAAAGAAAACAAATTCAAGCCAGCCTGGAGCTCCACCAACTACAGACGGAAAGTGCAGAAATCACAAAAGAAATTTTAGACAAGGAAGCAAACTTACAACCGAAGTTTCACAAGGCTTGTTTATCGGAGGAAGAATATTGGAGACAGAAATCTCGTAGCATTTGGCTAAAAGCGGGAGATAGGAACACCTCCTTCTTCCACAAACAAGCCCAAGCGAGAAGAAACTTTAACTCCATCTCAGAAATCAAAGAAGGTGCCACTACTCACAAAGATTTTGCCAGCATCAAAAGGGCAGCTTACTCCCATTTTAAAAATATTTACAGTGAAGAAGGGGAGAGGGACCAGAATTCCAAATTCCTCGAGGTAGTACCTTCAAAGATCACCAAGAAAATGAACCAGATTCTCGAAGCTAAGGTGACCAAAGAAGAAATGAAGGCTACCCTCTTCACCATGGAGCCCGATAAAACCCCCGAACCAGATGGGTTTACAACCATATTTCTCCAACCTATTGGCAAATAGTCAAAAAGGACTTGCATAAATTAGTCCTGAAATCCCAAGCCTGTCAGAAAATTGGGGCAGAACTAATTCTGCCTTCCTTGCCCTCATCCCTAAGGAAAAGGGAGCCAATGCCTTCAACAGATTTCGCCCTATATCTCTTTGCAATATTGGTTACAAGCTGATAACAAAAGTGATAGCCAACAGATTGAAAAGTTTACTCCCTTCTATTATCCCCGAGAATCAAGGGGGATTTGTTCAGGGAAGACAGATCGGGGATAACTTCATATTAGTGAAAGAGGCGATACACTCAATTCTACTTCGAAAAGAAAAGGGCATGGTCGTCAAGCTTGATCTCGCAAACACCTTTGATCGTGTCAAACACAACTTTCTTTTTGACGTTATGCACAAATTTGGATTCGGGAACAACTTCATCAACTAGATTCGGTCTTGTATTTCTGAACCTTAGATTGCTCCTTTGGTGAATGGGTGAGCAACAGATTTCTTCAAAGCCTCAAGAGGGCTCCGACAGGGGTGCCCCCTTTCCCCCTCCTTTTCGTCCTCCAAGTTTCTGTTTTAAGTTTTTATTTGGAAAAAAAACAGGCAGATCAAGAGATAATGGGCCTGAACATAGCAAGAGGAGTCAAAAATATTAATCATGCGTTGTTCGTCGGCGATTCTCTATTGTTGGGTGCAGCCAATTTGATATTGGCCTCTCTCTTTAAAGAAGTGCTGGATGATTACTGTGATGCAACAAGAAGTATCCTAAATAAAGGGAAATGCCATATTTACTGTTGGAATGTGCCTGGAAGCACTCTCAATGCCATATCCAGATGCCTGGGCTTTGCAGCTTCTTCCAACTGGTCTTCTTTCAAGTACCTGGGACTTCCAATTTTCCAAAAAGCAGCCTTTAGCAGAGATTGGCACCCTCTTCTAGATCACTTCAAGCTCAAGATTCAGGCCTGGGGCTTCTCTTGGCTCAATCATGCTGGAAAAACAGTGCTTATTAAGGTTGTCCTTAACAATCTCCCAATCTTTCAATTTTCTGCCATGATGGCTCCATCTTGTATCCTCAAGAAAATGGAAGATTACATTCGCAATTTATTCTGGAAAGGCGGGAAGTAAAACGAAAAGAGAATCCCCCTGGTAAGCTAGGACAAAATCACCAAGCCCCTGTTAGAAGGCGGTCTGAATTTTAAATATCTCAGCGTTCAAAATGTTGCAATGGGAGCCAAGCAAGTCTGGAAAATAATCGATCCAAAGTCTGGCTGGGCGCAAACTGCACTGTGGAAAAAATATTTCAAGGGTCAAAGAAAGCGTTGCCTCGACAACTCTCTTCCAAAAAATGGGTCGCACCTCCTCAAGCTCTGTATGAAAGTTGTCCCTTTGATAAAGCTTCATGTGTTTTGGATTCTGGGCAATGGCAAACTCATTAAAATCTAAGAACACAGCATTATGGATCATCCCCCACTTGTCGAAATTAGTTCGTTGCACGCGCTTTGAGCTTGGATGGACAACACGGGCTTCCCCACACTTTGGGATATCTCATGTTGGGAAGATTCCAATTGGATTGGTTGGAAGACGCTCCAGGTGCCTTTGGAGCTGAAGAAAGATGGTGAAATGCTTCTCAATTTCCTGAAGGGCATGGCCCCGATCCATGCCAAGAGACAAGATAAACATGGATGGGGCTCCCAATCAGGTAGCTACATAGTGGCTCTTGGCTATGAAAAATTGATGCAACAGCCTCACGTCCCTCCTAACCCTGCGACTTGGAAGGGGCTTTGGAGCCACAAAACAATTCCTAAAATAGATTTCTTCTGCTAGCTCATGTGCCACAATAGAATTCTAACAGGGGATCGCTTGAAGAAAAGAGGTATTCATGGGCCCTCCCGATGCATAATGTGCCTCAAAATGAAGAAAATCTTAGCCACTTAATGTTGGATTGTAAGTTTGCTCGAGAGATATGGAATGAGGCTCTGGAACCCTGGAATAATTCTTTTACCAGTCCCACTTCCATTGATGAGTTGTTTGCTACCTGGCTGAGCAGCTATCCAGGGGTACTTCCAAAAAGCAAAAGCTTCAAGGTGGTCTGGCACTCCCTGCCAAAAATCATTTGTTGGCAAATTTGGCTTGAAAGGAACAAGAGAATTTTCAGACTTCAAGTGCAGGAGGTGAAGCTTGTCTTGGCCAAAATCAAACACCAACTGAAGGAAAGCCTGGGCATCCAACTTTAGGTAACAAATTTAAGCAAGCAGGAAATTGATTGGGGAGAAAGGTTGGGCCTCCAGTTTGAACAAGTGGCGAGACAAAGAAAGCCAATAAAAGATTGGCAAATTCAACTTAACAAAAAATACTTTTCAGTCTGGTTGCATAACCATTCTCAACACACTCTTCTCTTCGACGGGGCAGCCAAAGGCAATCCCGGGAAAGCTGTTGCAGGTGGTGTCATTAAGAATCCAGTAGGAGAAATTGAAAATAGATTCGTCTGGGGCTTGGGCCACAATACCAACATCCAAGCTGAAGCTCTTGCTCTGTTTCAAGGTCTCAAGCAAGTCAAAGAGATAGGCATCCAAGAGGTTAATGTAATTGGTGACTCTCAGTCGATTATAAAAGCTATAGTGGCCAATATTCCTCCCAAAGACCTCAGATTAGCAAGATTGGTGTCAAGAATCAAGTCCCTAATTAAGTCCTTTCAGAGTATAAAATTCTTCCATGTGCTGAGGAAGAATAACAAGGACGCTGACGCAAAAGCTAACAAAGCAGTTCTTCTTTCAACCAGCTCCCTCCTAAGAGACAGGGACAAGGACTGAGATCCCATTCCTTAAGAGAGTTTAGTACTCGCATGTTCTTCCACATTTTACTAGACCAGTTCGTCTGTATTTACAAGTTAGGGAAAATAACAGAGATTGAGTCTTTGGCTAGCTGTAGAAACCTCCAGTTTTTGGGCATTTGGGCATTTGAAGTTCTTGCTGTAGAGGAAAACTTGACTTCTCCTCACATTTTGTAACCCGATTAAAGGCATTTAATCCAAGTGATTAAATACAATCCCATATCCATTCCTGTAAAAAAAAAATCCACTCTATTCCCAGAATGCATAATCAACAAGTTGATTCCTTAACCAAAGTTGTTGCAACTTTCGTACCACCTATTGTTTTGAAGCTAAAGAATCATATTGAGATGAGACATAAACCTTCAATTCCAAACAATGTTCAACACTGGCAAGTGTTTGAAGATGATGAACAAATCAAGCATTTTCTGGAAATGGTAGATGAGTTTTTTTAGACCCACATTGATCAAGAAAATCTGAATGATCCTGCCTGGATTATGCAAGAAGGAGAAAACCCATAAAATTTCCAACATAAAATTGCAAATCATCGAATGCTCTTACTTAAAAACAATCAAATTCCCAGAGGTCTTATCCCTCTAGAAAGGTTGTTTGACCAAGATGATGTACCTTTAAAGTCTACTTTGCGACCTCAACCTGAAGAAGTTGAAGATTGTAACGTAGGAACAAATGAAAATCCCAAGATGGTCAAAATATCTAAATATCTTTCGACTCAAATAAAGAGTAAATATGTTGAGTTACTTAAACAATATAAAGATGTTTTTGCATGGTCTTAAGAAGATTTAAAAACCTATGATACTTCTATTATTGGGCATATGATTCCCTTAAAACATGTTATTAATCTGCAAGATACCAGATATATAAAATATATAGAACAGAAATGAAATGCTAGAAATGGCAGAATGATAGTAAAATATCCAGCATAATCTTCACAATACACAGAAATGATACATGAAATAGCAATAGAAAAGCACTTTGATTCAGAAAGCAATGTTCACAGGCCTCTTCGAGGGGGCAACCTCCAGTCGAGCAGCGCTCTGTTACAATAATCTCCAAGCTAGGGTTCTCATACCCTCGCCTCTTATTTATACTAAATATGTCTATTAAGAGAAGCATCTAGAGGAAGATCCTTCAAGAAGCGGAAGCTTATATTAGGTCTTCTTACATTCACGTTATTCTATTTTATTGAAAGGCCTTATTAATATTGACCTTTATTACATCCGAATACATTGATCTACCTATGTGCGGGTTAGGACCTTAACATGTCTGCCCCCTTAAAAACAGCCTTGTCCTCAAGGCTTGAGATGTGGAAACTGCTGCAGAATGGTAGTTGGTTCCCAAGTGGCATCTGCTGGAGTCATGTCTTTCCACTGCACTAGCACTTCCTTGATGGTTCTCTGACGCATGCGACGCTCACGCTGGTCCAAAACTGCTTCTGGTTGTAGCCAAATGGAGCCTTCTTCAGCTAACTCTGGAAGGTTGGTTTGAATTTGGCACCTGGTTCCAATCGCCTTCTTCAAGCATGAAACATGAAAACATGATGTAGCTTCGACTGACTAGGCAAAGCTAACTGATATGTGACTTGTCCCACATGCTTGAGAACTGTGTAAGGGCCATAGAATTTGGGTGCTAGCTTCTGACAATGCTCGGCCTTGAGGGAAGTTTGCTGATATGGTTGCAGTCTCAGAAACACCTGATCCCCTTCTGCAAATTGATGTTCAGAGAGACCTTGATCTGCTTGTTGCTTCATTCTATTCCGTGCCATGACCAAGTTCTCTTTAAGGGTACGAAGGATGTCCTCTCGAACTATAAGTGTTTGGTCAACCGCCTGGACCTTCGAGGTACCCGGTAAGTATGAGAGAACTAAAGGTGGCTTATGTCCATATACTGCTTCAAAGGGAGTCATGCGAGTGGCTGTATGGTATGTAGTGTTGTGCCACCATTCGGCGAGGGGTAACCATTGAGCCCACTGGTGTTGTTTTTCAGAGGCAAAGCACCTCAGATATGTTTCCAAACACTTGTTGACAACTTTCGTTTGACCATCCGTTTAGGGATGATAATCTGAGCTGAGATGCAATTGTGTGCCTTGTAGCTTAAACAATTCTTGCCAAAAATTGCTTGTGAAAGCTGGGTCTCGATCAGAAACAATAGAGTGTGGCATGCCATGCAGCTTGAAGACCTGGTCCATGAAAATTTGAGCCACCGTGGATGTAGTAAATGGGTGGGAAGGAGTGCAAAAATGAGCATACTTGGAGAGGCAATCCACCACCACCATTATGACTGATTTATTCCCCGATTTGGGTAAGCCTGTAATAAAGTCCATAGAGATATCCTTCCAAATAGCAGGGGGAATCAGAAGCAGTTGGAGGGTTTCTGGAGATTTGATTGTTTCTCCCTTGTTGCGTTGACACACCTCACATTCAGCGACAAACTTACGGATGTCCTGTTTCATACCATCCCAGAAAAAATATCGTTTGACTCGATCATATGTTTTGGTGAACCCTGAGTGCCCCACTGTGGGTGTAGCATGAAGCTCAGAAAGCACTGTGGATTTGAGCTTGGATTGTTTACTTAAATACAAGCGACCTTTGTATCGAAGCTCATCCTAGAGCTAAGAGTATCCTAGGGGAGCCGGAGCCTAGTTCTGCAGTTGCTGGATCATATGCAAACTCTTGGGATCTTGAATCCATTTCTGGCGCACAGCTTGGAGCCAATCAGGTACAATGAAGGAAAGAGAAAAAAGAGATCCTTCGTCTTCATATTTTCGGGACAGTGCATCCGCCACGACATTGTCTTTGCCCTTCTTGTAAATGATCTCATAATCATATCCAAAAAGCTTAGTCACCCATTTTTGTTGTTCCTGGGAGGAAATGTGTTGTTCCAGGAAGTACTTGAGGCTTTGATGGTCTGTCTTAATTTGGAAGCGTTTCCCCAAGAGATACAGACGCCACAACTCAACGGCATGTAGAATCGCCAACATTTCTTTTTCATATATGGGTTTGCCCAGATTCTTTTCAAACAGTTGCTTGCTAGTGAAGGCCAAAGGTCGACCCTCTTGCATAAGGACAGCACCAATTCCTTTCCCTGAGGCGTCACATTCCAACACAAAAGTCTTTGTGAAGTCGGGAAGGGCCAGAACCGGAGTGGTGCACATGGTCGTCTTCAAGGTTTGAAAAGCTTGAGCAGCTGTTGGAGTCCAAGTGAAAGAGTTCTTTTTTAGGAGAGTCGTGAGAGGTGTTGCAATCTTTCCATAGTTCTTAACGAACTTGCGATAATACCCTGTGAGGCCCAAAAATCCATGCAAGCTTTTGAGAGTCTTTGGGTGCGGCCAATCTTGCATAGCTTCAATCTTTCTCGGGTCCACCCTGACGCCATCCTTTCCCATTAGATGACCCAAGTATTCTACTTCGGAGGCACCAAAAGAACATTTGGACTGTTTCAGGAAAAGCTGGTGCTGAGAGAGTAGGCAGAGAACTTGATCCACATGATTAAGATGGTCTGTTCAGGTTTTGCTATATATGAGGATATCATCAAAGAAAACTAAGACAAAATGACAGAGAAAAGGGCAGAAGACATGGTTCATGAGGCTCTGGAAGGTGGAGGGGGCGTTACACAAGCCAAAGGGCATGACCAAAAACTCATAGTGGTCCTCATGAGTGCGAAAGGCCGTCTTGGGAATGTCGGCCTCTTTCATGCGTATCTGGTGATAGCCCGAGTGAAGATCAAGTTTGGTAAAGAATTGGGTGCCACTCAATTCATCCAGAAGGTCATCAATGACAGGAATAGGAAATTTGTCTTTGATGGTTAGTTTGTTGAGAGCACGGAAGTCAGGACACATTCTCCAAGAACCTTCTTTCTTCAGTACCATGACGACCGGAGAGGAGTAAGGGCTCGTACTAGGACGGATGACTCCGGCAGTAAGGAGTTCCTGGACCATTTTTTTAATTTCATTTTTTTGTGCAAAGGGGTGGCGATATGGACGTATATTGGGGGGAAGGCTTCCTGGGACAAGGGGAATGGAATGATGATGGACACCGCGGGAAGGGGGGAGTCCTTGGGGAGTGGAAAATACTGTTTGATGTTTAGAAAGGAGGGCTTGGAGGTCTTGGGGCACTGGTGGTGTCTCTGTGACTTGTATCACATGGAGTTGGGCAATGACACCCGAATGACCTTTTTTGAGCAGTTTTTCCATGCAATGAGAACTGATGATCTCAGGTGAACCAACAGTGATGCCTTGAAATTTATATTGGTGGCCTCCTTGGTTGAATTGCATGGTTAAGTTCTGAAAATCCATGAGAATGGGACCCAAAGTCCTTAGCCAGTCTGCGCCCAACACAATGTCGCAATCGCCCATGTCAATAGCAAACATATGGGATTTGAGGTGGTAGTCACCTATTTGGAGATGCACATTTTCACAGCGCCCACCACATTTCATAGAACCACCATTGGCAATCATGATTTGGAAATTGTTGACAACATGGATGTAGCAATGGGTTTCTTGGGCAATGCGGTGATGAATAAAATTATGGGTGCTGCCACTATCAACTAGAATGATGACCTTTCGTTGCTTGATGTAACCGATTAACTTGAGGGTTTGGGGGGCAGAGAAGCCAGTGAGAGCATTGAGGGAAATAATCGGTTCCTCTTCGGGAGGGTCGGAGGGAGGGATTATGTCAGAGATTTCTAGTGACTCGGGCACAGGGGGAGTGTCGACATCTTCTTCTTGAATATCCTCAGAGATGGCCATAAAGAGCTTTTGTTACTTACATTTGTGGCCTGGGAAATATTTGTCATCACAATTATAACAGAGGCCTTTGAGTTGGCGTTCAGCCATTTCAGCCCTGGTCAATTTTTGGATTTTTAATGGGGTGGAGGGAGTAGTGGGGTTTACTGGTTTAGGGCGCGGGATAAAGGAAGGCTTACGATTTTGAGAGGAAACAATTTGTTGTGCTTCTTTAGCTTTTTTGGTAGCCTCCACCCAAGT